>JAEBUO010000063.1:0-210280 GCA_023014395.1 Amanita rimosa
AAATACAAGGAGAACCGCTCTACCTTGTTTAAGGAACCAGAAAACGAACCAGGAAGGACCCCTCTATAAGAAATTCTTTAGTGGAAACGACCAACACGGAATTGCAGCTAGCATTTTAGCAGAGTGGAGGAATTACTACAAATAGAACAAGCCAAGCTTGAGGAAAACCCGTTTGATACAGATTACTCGAAACAAGGACCACCCTCATCTCCGAAACCCAGAACTCCGAGTAGAACCCCTACTCCAGAACCAAAACCGATCACCAGAACACCAACCCCTGAACCACTGATTAACCCCAACCACCGATCACTCCTGAACCAAGAATGGCGTCTGAAAACCAGTGCTAGCTCTAAAGGAGATATCCAACCGCAGCCTATACGACCTTTTACAGGCAAACGAATCGAAGCAAGGTCATTTTTAGGACAGCTCAAGGATTACTTTACCCTCAATGAGCAGAACTATGAAGGAAAAGATGAGAAAAAAGTCAGATATGCGCTTGCATGCATGGGACCAGAACTAGACGACTGGAAAATTATTATCCGAAGCGAATTGAATGACAACAGAGGCAGTACCACAGCCACGTTCAAATGGAGCAACTATGAAGCATTTGAAACACGTTTCATCAATGACTGGGGAGAAGTCAACAGCGCCCTTCGAGCCCTGAACAATTTATCCAAATTAAGAGTTGGAAACGGCGTTTCAGTCCCAGAATACATCAGAAAGTTTCGCATGGATATAGGAACCTCTGGACTCACTGGAATACCTGCTCAGTTGCAGGCATTTGTCAAAGGATTACCCTTAGAACTTGCTCGGACGATCTTACAGGACCAAAGGAAGATCAAGATGATGCAAGAAGCCTATGATAAGGCTGAGGATCACCATAACGCTTTGGACATGACAGGACAGGGAAACAGGAGGACTACTGATGGATCTGGAATGCATTTCAGTCGAAACAACAATCGATCCGGAGCAATCAGAGCTATAAATACCACAACTCCTAGCCGATTGACAGACGATCAAAAGGAGGAATACCGAAAGACCGGCAAGTGTTTCAAATGTGGAACACAGGGACACATCTCCAGGAACTGCCCAAAACGCAATGATGCGTCTTCATCCAGGTCTTCTTATCAGAATAAAGCTGTCCGTTCCATCACTGAGGAACAACAGAAGGAAGAAGATGAACCAGCGAAGAAAATTAGACCAATCTTCTCAGCCATGTCTACTGAAGAGAAGAATGCCCTCTTAAACGAATTCGAAAACGGGGGTTTTTAGTTAGGAAGCGTCACTCAGCGGTTGGCCCTTCCTTATTATCGAGATCTGAACAGTTAGCGCTTGATTCTGTAATAGTATTATCCAACAATGACAAGCGCATTTCATTAACTATCAAATCGACCGATTTACCCGCTGGAACATCTGCCCTAATCAATTGTGGAGCAGAAGGAAACTTTGTAGATGAAGGAGCAGTGAAAGAGCTCAGGAAAGAACGACTTAAGAAACCAATTAAGTTAGAAACGCAGATGGAACAGTAAATGTGAAAGGAATGATCACACATCGAACCAAGATATGCTACATGATTGAAGGACAGCAATTTATCAATTGGTTCTGGATCACTAAGCTAGGCGATCAACGAATGATTCTAGGAATACCCTGGTTAGAAGAAAATAACCCGATCATCAACTGGCGAGAGAAATCTCTGAAAATTGGAGATCTGGACATGTCATCAAAAGCAATCTGGCAGCTAGCCCTTGACTCCCAGCAATGGGGTGAAGATGACTATTGGATTAGAGTTAAAACATTGGCATCACAGGAACTAGAGCATAGGCTAAAGAAAGACGAACCATCCACCACATTACCTACAGAATATGAGCAATGGCACACCATCTTTGACAAGAAGGCATCAGAACGCTTCCCATCCAGTCAACCATGGGATCACGCAATCAACACAAAGGAAGGTTTTGTTCCAAAAGCTAGTAAACTTTACCCTCTATTGGTCAAGGAACAAGGGCTGTTAGACAAATGGATTGATGAACAACTCAAGAAAGGATACATTAAACCATCTACATCACTGCAGGCATCACCATTCTTCTTTGTAGCAAAGAAAGAAAGTGGAGCACTCCAACCCTGTCAGGATTACCGATACCTGAATGAATGGACCGTCAAAAACGCATATCCCCTTCCCCTTGTTTCCGATCTCATGACTAAATTATGAGGTGCCAAGTATTTCACCAAACTTGACCTCCAATGGGGATACAACAATGTTCGCATCAAGAAGGGAGACGAATGGAAGGCAGCCTTTATCACCAATCGGGGGCTTTACGAACCAACAGTAATGTTCTTTGGACTATGCAACTCGCCGTCAACTTTTCAAACTATGATGAACGAGTACTTTAGAGACATGATCAATGAAGGATGGCTGATCATTTACATGGACGACATGTTAATCTGTGTGGAAACACTAGAACAGCTAGAGGAGCAGACAAAACGAATTTTACAACGGCTACAAGATAACAATCTATTCCTGAAACTTGAAAAATGCAAGTTCGCCACGCAGGAAGTCAAATTCCTAGGAATGATCATCACCCCTGGACGCATTCAGATGGACCCAATAAAGTTAGCTGGGATCGCAGATTGGCCAGTTCCTACCACAGTCAAACAAGTCCGATCATTCCTCGGATTTGGGAACTTTTACTGACGTTTCATTGGGAATTTTGCTGCCATCGCTAAACCACTTACCGACCTCACTAAGAAAACAGAACCATTTGACTGGACCACTGAATGGAACAATGCTTTTGAAATTCTGAAGAAACGATTTGCATCTATGCTGGTATTATTAATGCCAGATCCTACTCGACCCTTTATCCTTCAAACCAATGCATCAAATAAGGCAATAGGAGCAGTCTTGAAACAAGCAGATGAAACAGGATCTCTACATCCCTGCGGATTTATCTCACACGCATTAACACAAACGGAACAGAATTACCAGATCTATGATTGGGAACTCTTGGCAATTATCAAAGGATTGATGACCTGGCGACATTTGCTACACGGATCACCCCACACCACTATAGTTCATTGCGACCACAAGAATCTGTCCTACTATCGAACCGCCCAACGCTTAACACCCAGACAAGCTAGATGGTCATCCCTATTATCAGAATTTGACCTACGCATTGAGCACGTCCCTGGCACGAAAATGTTCGAAGCAGATGCCCTATCCCAACGCCCTGATCATATGGGAAACAGTGAATTACAAGAAGATGTCATAGTCCTACCAGAGGATCGCTTTATTTGTCTTATTGCAGAAGATCTAGTCACAGAGATTCAGAAAGCAATGTCAAAAGACAATTTCGGACGCATTCTAATAGAAGTTATCACCACGCACTGCGCCCCACCGATCAAATCAAACATACAGGATTGGTCTTATACCAATGGCATTATTCACTATCTTGGCAAAACCTACATCCCTGACCAAGATGGATTACGAACCAGATTGATTAAAGAAACGCACGAAGCACAATCATCAGGTCACCCTGGACGATTAAAGACCCTTGAACTCCTTAAACGTGACTACTGGTGGCCCGGAATGTTCAAACACGTCAGGGAATGGATAGAAGGATGCGCCCTCTGCCAACAGATGAAGATTAACACACACCCAAATGTACCAGCCCTTCACCCGATCCTGTCAAAAGCAACCCATCCCTTTCAACAAGTAACCCTTGATTTCATCACCGATCTACCCCTTTCCGATGGCTTTGACTCAATCCTGGTCACGGTGGACCATGGTCTTACAAAGGGGGTAATTTTCACACCTTGCAAAAAGACAATCGATGCACTAGGCACTGCGGAACTTTACATCTCTGAAATTTTCAAACGATTTGGCCTACCTGACGTTTTGATCTCGGATTGAGGACCACAGTTCTCTGCAAAAGTATTTCAAGAAATACAAAAAGCATTAGGAATTGACCATAGAATGAGCACAGCCTATCATCCCCAAACTGACGGAGAAACAGAACGAGTCAACCAGGAACTGGAAGTCTACCTTCGAATGTTCTGCTCCAATGAACTGCATCTATGGAAACCGCTTCTCCCAATAGCCGAGTTTGCTCACAACAACCGACATCATGACACGATCAAAACTTCCCCATTCAGACTAATGTATGGAACAGACCCTGTTGCACTTCCCACAGCTACTACGCAAATGACCACACCAGCAGCAGAGGAGCACCTTCAGTTCTTAAGGAAAGCCAGAGAAGAAGCGCTAGCAGCACATGAACTAGCAAGACAACTAGTGGCAAGACGACATAAGGACAAAGCAATACGATTTGAAAAGGGTACCAAAGTATGGCTTGAGAACTGAAATCTTCACATACCATATCAGTCCAGAAAGCTAGCACCAAAACGAGAAGGACCCTTCAAAATCGAACAAGTGATGGGACCAGTGACATACAAATTGAAACTCACGAAACAATGGTGCATTCACCCTGTGTTTCATACGTCACTCCTTACCCCATACAGGGAAACGACTGCGCACGGGCCAAACTATGTGAAACCACCCCCTGATCTCGTAAATGGACAAGAGGAATTCGAGGTAGAGGTAATTCTAGCTCACAAGAAACGAGGTGCAGGCTACCATTACCTAGTTAAATGGAAAGGCTATGGATCGAATGACGATTCTTGGGAACCCGCTCGCAATCTTGCAAACGCCACTGATATCCTATCAGAGTATCAACAATGCCGACACCTCTGAACCATGACTCGATATAGAAACCGCCACGTCTTGAAACAAAATTACCACTATACAAAACGGAACTGCTCAACACTCTCTCGATACACTATAGCTCTTAAAGAAAAGACCATCTATACCCACATACAATACCTCCCCTTCCAACACGCTCTTAGAGCACCGACCCCACCAGGAAAACTTACCCGAACTATGGCATTAGTCACACGATACTATCGCACCCCTTGACTTGATCACCGTCACCAAAAGAACCCTTCAGGAACGATGGAGTTCCCCTGCAATGATATCCAGAATTATCTTCCCAAGTACTGAGACCTACAATTTTCAACCGACAATCTACCTCCCTACAATAAGGATCCACCTGCCTACCAACTTTTAGCCATCAAAAGCAGTAACATTTATGAAAGCGCTCATGGAAGACTGCTTTGTCCAGAAGAATATAAACAAATGGATGAAATCACTAAACAGACACGGGAGTGTAGCACACAAATCTGGTTAATTAGCCAAAGAATCAGAATACCAGGAAGGCCTTGCATTCTCATGGAAGACATCCTTGATGATCTTGATTATTTGTCTACTGCAATGACAGAGGTAATAGCGGATATTATCAGGTGAATCAGAAGATTCTTAGTTACCCCAACTATGACACCAGGGATTGAACATTTAAATTCATTAACCAGGTTCATCACAGAGGAACGAGAACTCCTCACCAACCCTGCAATCGAAGATCCACTAGACACAGAAAATTGGGATTCAGACACGGAAATCAGCGACCTGGAATCCGTATAAATTTTTCAAGTATCACCACTTAGCACCCAACCTACCTCGTAACAAGAAACCATGTTCACTTTCTTTGCCCTCGCCACCTACTTCATCACCTTGGCACTCCTCTCCTGCGCTCACTGGCACATCGACGAAACCGCCGCCACTTTCTCGCCCTTCCTCGCTGTCCCAGACCTCCCTCTCGAGGTCTTTATCGACAACACCACCATCATCCACTTCGAGGACGACAACCTCCATATCCATCGAGCCGACCTTCTTCCTCAAACATACCCAGACAACCACCACCTCCCCCACTTTGCCCAGTTTGTAAAAAGGAACACCACGCTCACCGTTGTTGCCGATGCCTTGGCCGCCACCACATGCTCCATCACCAACCTTTCCTCCGCCACTGACAATCTCGCCACCCTCACCCTCACTATCGACCCACACGAAATGACCTACAAGGAACGCGATTCCTTCCTTCGGAATGCACAAAACTTACATAGAGCTGCTGAAGCTCTCAAGTGGAAGGTAGAAACGTCGACAAAAGAATTAGACAATGCCGTCAAATGGGCCGAGTCTAGAACGGACCATGGTTGGACGACTTCTGGCTGGTAGAAGTCGGTGACTTCTCGCATACAAAGGGGGTAATGTTACAGTTTTCTTTTCCCTTTGTTAACGGACTACATTTACTTGATACAAACCCATAGTTACGCTTGGATGTTATCTCCTTTTATAGCTACCTTCACCTTTCCTTTCCTAGATAGCTATGCTCTTTCCCCTTTAGTTTCTATTGTTCTCTTAATGTATATAAACCCCTCTCATGTACTGTAGTTCCTTAGTTCCAACTTAGTTGAATCTTATCCATAACTTGAACGCTCTTCTGCTCGTCGCCTCAACCGCTCTCCTCGCTCTCTCTCTAGCCTTTGTCATCATCAGACTTAGTGCCTAGAACCCTTGTCCAGTGGCTGGGAACAGACCAAGACTCTGTTTGTTGCTGTAGACTTGGACGCTGAATGACGTTGTGGACATCGACCGTAACAGATTTTCCAGAGCAACCTATCCTTGATTCCATGACACAACTTACTCTTGAAACAAAATTTTATGTCAAGCCATATTTTTTACTACCCAACCACAATATCTGATTCTAACATCATTGCGACGCAAGAGAGTGCATCATTTCATCCTCTCGAAATCAAGCCTCCGAGTTATGTCAAAGTCCCTGACCATTTACATGTGATCAATACCCAGGCATCAGTAATACAACCATAGGCAGTTATTGGTTTTCAGTTGCCTTGTTAGCTCGACGGAAATTGAATGAATCTTGCATGTTTTTCACATAGAGAACGTGGAAAGCACACTAAGTGATCACTTCGCATCCGTATGGTAGTAGTGATAACGACTGAAAAGAACAGGGAACGGCAAAGGACTGAGAAAAAAAGGGCATTTGAATGTTATCAGTCTTCAGTCTGAAGATAATTTGACAAGAAGCTCAGCGAATGCTGCACTGGCTCGCTCACTAAGATGCCATAAAAGTATCGGGTGTACCTGACCCTGGGCAAATATGATGGCGTCCCAGACTAGCATAGAGGGTCCAGGAGCAGACATCCGTGCGGCTGTTGCTGAGACCGGATGGCGTTCCATTCTGCGAGTTCTGATGGGAGGTGTTATAGCAGCCAATCGGAATGGACCGAACTCGTGTCGACTTCAATTGTTTCGCGCAGACACGTTGCGGAAGAGCTGGGAACGGGGCGGTTTCCTGTTTTAGCAACGACCATACACTTACGCCGCGCGCCATACGCAACCAAGCTTACGTAGCAGGTCCTGATGACGGTTCTGAGCCGTGCAATAAGGACAACAGGGCAAATCGTAAGGCAAATCGCCAATCGGCGGTCAAATGCGCGTAACCAAGGTTGTAATTTCAGTCGGTCAGGGATGCGAAGATTTCCGGCCGATTGGGGTGGTCCACTAGTCAAATATATATTCTGGCCGCCTCGACACATATTTTCCTCTCGAATGTTCGAGCTGCAAGACGAAGGCCTTCTCATCCGCATCAAGGCCGAATCCTTACTCCAGTAGCTCTGCACCATTTCCACTTACGTCAACCCTTCGTTTCTTTGACTTTCTATTTCACCAAGAGCCCGTTTTTTTTGGCTTTCTCTTCCTTGCCCAGACATCTCCTTGACCTTGCGGATCGCGGCACACGTCAGGCCGGCACTGTACGCGCATTTCTTCATTGCGTATCTCATACTCTTTACTCTCTTTGAATTGCGGAGAAACACCGATGACGGGCTGCTCACATTCATTTAACAAGACCAGACTGCATACCGCTGCACTCGGCGGAGACGACGAAGGAGTACAGTGGGCCATTGATGCCGGTGCAGATATCAATGCATTAGATTCGGCAGGGCGCACAGCCATTATGTGTGCCGTTGCCGGTGAAAAGTAAGTCCGAATTATTTTCGTAGTGTCCGCGAGTGTTGATCGGATATCTGCTCCAGTTGGCGCGACGTCGACACGTTGAATGACGCGTCCTTCGTGACCAAGGAACGCTTGAACGCCATAAAAAGGATGTTGCGGCACCCAGGCATTTCGTTGTTCACCATAAATGCACCCCAAAATTCGCTCAACGGCGTCACCCCTTTGGGAATGGCCGCCTGGCTTGACGCCCCTGATGTGGTCAAAATGCTATTGGAAGAAAGTGCAGATGCGGTGGCGGTGGACGGAATGGATAACCATGGGGCGACGGCATTGATGTGTAAGACCTATTTCCGCGGATCTTTCACCGATTGTGGAATAAATTTCCTGATTTGCAGATGCTGCCAGAGACGGACGACTAGAGGTTGTACAAATCCTGGTCGGTCTTCTTGTGGAATTCTAAATAGCAATCACTCATGGAACTTATATTTATAGCTTTCTCATGGCGCACGACCAGATTTCCGGGATTGTAATCACCGCACATCCACGCAATATGCTCTTTCTCATCCCCATATCTTGTGGCTTTGTGAACAGATTCTTCGTAGCCATAGGTGGCGGGAATGCCAGGTGTGTCTTTGTTCGGTAGCGCTTGTAGATGGATGAATGGCTGACGTTCAATCAGCTCCATGACCGATCACGTCTTTTCCAACAACCAGACTCGCATCTGTTGGGTCTACTCCGCTCTTCAATTGCCCAGCCCTCCCCTTCATTATTTCCACCTGGAGGAAGCACTGACCGGCGACTACAATACCCACATTTATCCGCGCCTCCATCACGAATTTTTGATCCAGCAGCTCTGACAAGAGTCACCCGGATGATCATCTCGTGTGTCGAATCCGAAGACCTTCGTTTCCTCTATTCCATTCTTTTCTCCCCTCCCGTGCTACACGAGGCACCTGCAACGCGGTTTCCACTTTCAGCTCCGCTACTCGTCAACCGGCCGGATGAGAAAACAGGCTGGAGTCCAATTCACCACTGTGCAGCGTCAGAGCGCCCTAATGTCCATGTGCTAGACGCGTTGTACTGTGCAGGGGCTGACGTCGCTTTGTTTACCAAGAGCGAAGAGGCTACTGTTCTTCATATACTCGCAATGCTGACACGCCTACCGGAAAGAGGCACTGGAGCGGATGCCGAGGTATACAACCTTCGACTAACTGAGCTGTACGACTTTACGATCCACCTGATCAGCGATCTCCGTGCTCCTCTGGCGGCAAGGGATAAGAACGACGAGACATGCATCCACATCGCTGCAGAGCGCGGCATGTGCATAGAGTTGCTCATGATATTATTAGAATGCGACACAACCAGTTCCGTACGCGACATACGCAATTCACGAGGGTGAGTTTGAAGACTTTTAGCTGTATCACCGCACCTTTTTTTAAACGTTTACTCAAGTCTCACCGCGCTTGAGGTCGCCAAGCCTGAATTTCGCGTGGCGTTTGGGCAGGACGCGGAGAAGTTGCGATGTGTTTCATCCGTGTCGACTCGCACCATCCGGCCCGCTGATTCGTTTGCGTCCCTTGCATCTTTCAAAGACTGGAATGGCGATGGACGCCGGTATTCGTACTCAAGTTCAGACACGGGATTGCTTGTCTCGCAGCATGATCCTGCACTCGTAGAGGGAACTATCCCTAATCACAAACCAAACGACGATGGAGAGCTTGAGCTTGATGCTCTGGTACTGGCAATCATGGAAAACTTGAACAATACATCCACATGCCTCCAGTCGTCGCGGTCACTGAAGGCTTCAGAGAAAAAGGATATGTTGCATATCATAGAAAGGACGTCGATACTTAGCCGACGTGCTGTGTCGATATTCCGATCACGCTTGGATGACGTCTCGAGAGCAGTGGAAGAACTGAAGGAGGACAAGGTCAGGGTCGATGGGTTATGGGAGAGCGTTGATTGTCTGGCAGCGGAAAAGGCAGAGAAACTGAACCTCAGACGTGTTATCCGGCGTCGAACGATGCTCGGGTTAAACGTTTTACCAGAACAATGCTGGGAATTTGAAGGTGAACGGGAGAGGGGATCGGAGGATTCGCAAACGACTGCCGTATCCCATTTTCTGCGTCCGCCGGACGTCCTATGTGATACCCTGGCTCTGTCACCTAACAAAAAGAAGAGGAAAAACAGCGTATCACGGTCTCCGTCATTACTATCGTTGATATCACAAAAACTGGACATTACGATTCCTAGTTCGCCCACAGTGTCGTCATTAGGTACCCCGTCTTCGCAGCATGTGCCCTTGCATGGGATTGTCGGCCCACCCTTGAGCATGAAGGCAGACCAAGTTGTTCCTGGTGCAAAATATGAAGGTGTCCTTGTGACACGCAAATCTATTGGCACGCAAACGACCCCGACGGATTTCGTCCCTGGTGGCCCTATGATTGGGGACGACACGGAGGCGATTCGTGTTCTTCTCAATCTCGAGAATTCGACTACCACCCCGGCAGCGGTCGCTGCAGCCACGGCTCAAATACTCTCATCTTGGCCAGAATGGCTTGACGGCTATTTCCTCAGCGTCGACTCGGTGACATACTACAAGGCGCACTTAGCGAATTTGATGAAGATCGAACAAGCGCTGCCGCAGAAGGCCAAGTATGGCATGGATCCCAAGATTCGGCAGATGGTGAAGAGGAAGCGCAAGCTGTTGCAGGAAAAGATCAAGGAGATGGAAGCGGGGACAGGGAACCACCATGCTCATGGGAACAAGGAATCGAAAGTCAAAGCTTGGTTGAAGAAGATGGTTGGTACCGCTGCGAATGGAGATCATTCGCATCATCAAAGTCATGCTATGCAAGGCGAGGAAGACACCCTGTTGAGCGGGCCGACGATGCGAGTGAAAATTGCGTACGATATTAACGAGGACGGGTGCAATGTGGCCAGGGAAGTGAAGGATGGAGACGCTGAATCCGCATCGTTTGGTGCACAAAACATCTTTGTTGAAGACATCGATGGGGTGAAAGGGTCTGATCCTTACATTGAAGCGGCACTGCGAACATCAAAAGTGGTCTTGATGGCCGCTGGTCGCGGCTTGGTGGTCGTGGAGAAGGGCCTGAGAGATGTAAGTTTCACATTTGGCAGTTGGGGTGACCATGCAACGGTGGAGCTGATAATGATACTAAGGCTGAGGACCTGCTGTCCGTTGCTATTCAAGCCATATCACGAGCCGAGCGTGCAGTTGGCCGAACGCTCAAGGTACTTTGTTATGTTTGATTCTTTTCTTTAGTAACTAACTCGGTAAACGATAACCCCAGAGACGAAAGCTGAGATTGATTGGGGCAATGGAATTTGCTGATGCTGACGAGACTATACCTGAAACAGCAGTCGGAATCGTATCACCGTCGGCCGAGCACGGCACAGCCAAGTCCATCATGGTTGGAGACGAGGAAGATGTACGGATCATTCGGCGACTACTGCTGCGGAAAATTGAGGGAGAGACATGTGATGCATGGGATGAACTGGAGAGAGTGGTGTGCTGGCTGAGAATCATCAAGGAGGTGATTCGAGGGGTCAAGCGGCGGGCATATTTGTAGGGAGGCGAGAGAGTTAGTATTAACAAGTATGGAGTGTATTTTTTTATGAATTTGAATTGATTGATCAATCACCATAACGTGATGTAACGCCCTGTCACGCGCTTCACGGTCAGCGCTGCTGTGGTTGCTCGTCCCGTCGTCCCATGGAAAAGCAATCGGTAGCAAGCAACTAGGACTGATGATAGGGGACGCAGTTCGGGCTTCGAGGTCTGTATAAAGTATTAAAGGACGCTACTGACCTGCGACTTTTTCCCCCAGCTGTGCTCATCCCTCGTTTTCCTCTTCGGTGCTGGTTGCCAAAGAGTCCTTCAACTACATCTACATTTACTTACAATCTCTCTTTCTCACCTTTGTTTTAATCATCCTCCGGTACAAAAATGGTCGCTTCTAAGACTTCTATTCTCGTCGCTGCTGTTGCCCTCGGGGCCGTTACTACTGCCTATGCTGCGCCTGCCCCGTGAGTTTATTAAACTGTCATGTATTACATCTACTCAATTGACATTTGCTTAGTTTTAACAGGGATATTACCTTGAACAGACGCGCGGCTGCAGAGGATCCCAGCACTTTGATCACTCGTGATTTCGACGATGACGACGACCTTTACGCTCGTGATTTTGACGACGACGACGACCTCTACGCTCGCGACTTTTACGACGATCTTGATGCCCGCGACTTTGAAGACGATGGTTTGAAGGCCCGCTACTATGACGATCACGAGCTTTATGCTCGTGAGCTCTATGACGAAGAACTCGCCGCCCGCGGTTTTGACGACGACGACGATATGGGTCTGTTTGCCCGCTCACCTATTCTCTCTTCCGGCTCAAGCGATCCTGGTTCCTCCTCGAGTGGATCTTTGGCCGGGAGCGGTACTTCTGGCCCTAGCGGAACGACCGCCAGTGGAGCTGCCTCTGGATCAAAGAGTGGAACTCCAAGTCCTGGCGGAGCTGACACCTCGAGTGGATCTTTGGCCGGGAGTGGCACTTCTGGCCCTAGCGGAACGATCGCCAGTGGAGCTGCCTCTGGGTCAAAGAGTGGAACTTCAGGTTCTGGGGGAACTGACACCTCGAGTGGATCTTTGGCCGGGAGCGGTACTTCTGGCCCTAGCGGAACGACCGCCAGTGGAGCTGCCTCTGGATCAAAGAGTGGAACTCCAAGTCCTGGCGGAGCTGACACCTCGAGTGGATCTTTGGCCGGGAGTGGCACTTCTGGCCCTAGCGGAACGACCGCCAGTGGAGCTGCCTCTGGGTCAAAGAGTGGAACTTCAGGTTCTGGCGGAACTGACACCTCGAGTGGATCTTTGGCCGGGAGCGGTACTTCTGGCCCTAGCGGAACGACCGCCAGTGGAGCTGCCTCTGGGTCAAAGAGTGGAACTTCAGGTTCTGGCGGAGCTGACACCTCGAGTGGATCTTTGGCCGGGAGCGGCACTTCTGGCCCTAGCGGAACGACCGCCAGTGGAGCTGCCTCTGGGACAAAGAGCGGAACTTCAGGTTCTGGCGGAACTGACACCTCGAGTGGAGCCTTGACCGGTGGCGGAACTACTGGTCCTAGTGGAACTACTGCGAGTGGAGCTGCCTCTTTCAGTGGAACTTCAGGTCCTGGTGGAACTGACTCTTTGGGTGGTTCTTTCGCTGGTAGTGGAACTTCTGGCAATGGATCTGAATCCTTGAGTGGTTCTTTCTCTGGGTCTTCCTCTCCCTCAAGTGCCACGAACGCGCCCACGAACCCTACCACTACTAGCACGGCTGCACCTAGCGCAGAGCAGAATTCGTCGGGCGTCCATTATCACACTCACCACCACCACCATCACCACCATCATCACCACCACCATCATCACTGCTGCAAGAAGAGCGACAACGATGACGACGGTTACGAGCACTGCCACAAGCACCACCATCACCACCACCACGAAGACGAGCACCCACAAGTGTTTATCGAGGTGCAGCAGGGGCAAGCGCAGGGACAGATGCAGGCGCAACAGGAACAACAGAAGCTGCAAACCACTCAGACCCCTACGCCCGCGCCATCCCCGCCGTCGACGCCGTCGGATTCGGCATCTTCGTCGTTGAGCGGATCCGGCGCAGCCGGGAAGGTGAAGCGGCGATCGCAGGGAGACGACCTCTACTGGAAGCGTAGCTTGGCCCACTCACTCGGCTTGGACGCGGAATACTTTACGTGAGTGGATTTATTCGCAATTGAGAACATGTGCATTAACGATGGTAACAGTAAGCGTGGTAATGAGGATTGACCCCGTATGTAGGTTGAACTGATGTGTTAGTCATCGAGGAGGAATAAATGTTTTGTGAATGAATGTCTGAAGGCTGAGGCTGTTGACGCGACCCGTTGCAAAGTGCATCGCCTGAGCCAGGATGGTGGAACCCGGCGTTCTGGCTCGAACAAAGATTGGTCTATGGAACAATTGGCAGTGCAATATGGGCGCTGATTGCATAGCCATGCGCGCTGATCACACGAGGACATGTCAAGGTCCGCGGCCCGGTTGGCGTATAAAAGACCAAGGCAGGTCTCCTATGTTCCTCAGCTGTGCTCATCTCACATTCCTCTTCGGTGCTGGTAACCAAAGAGTCTCTCCAACTACTCCCTCTCTTGCATATTATCTTAATCTCTTCATCTCCTGTTTAACATGGTCGCTTCCAAGACTTCCATTCTCGTCGCTGCTGTCGCTCTCGGCGCTGCTTCCGTTTATGCTGCCCCCGCTCCGTAAGCCCCTCCTTATCTTGCTATCAATCACCTAATCTTCTTTTATCAGCCTTAATAAGGACATTGCCTTAAGCAGGCGCCAGGCCGATGATTCCGTTCTAATCGCTCGTGACTTTGAAGACGACGAGTTGTACGCTCGCGAGTTCCTTGATGAGCTTGATGCCCGTGACTTTGAAGATGATTTGGAGGCTCGTGAATTTGACGAGGACGAGCTTTATGCTCGTGAACTCTATGAAGACGAGCTCGAGGCCCGTGACATTTTTGAAGACGAACTCGAGGCCCGTGAGTTCTTTGATGACGAGCTCGAGGCCCGCGCTTTGGAGGAAGACGATGATATCGAGGGCCACCTGTCCAAGCCTACCCCTACTTCCACTCCGTCTTCCACCTCCACTCCGTCTTCCACATCCGTCTCTTCAGCTAGCACCCCTTCCTCTACGAAAGTTGAGGACAAGCACGTTCTTGCTGTTACTTCCCCGTCTGGCTTGAACGCCGACAAGAAGGTTCACAAGCACAAGCACAAGCACCACCACCACCATCGTATTTGCAAGCCATACAGGAAAGCTTATGAATTAATGACCGGTGAAAAGTTAAGTAAACACAAAGTCAGCGAACACAAAGTCAGCGAACACAAAGTCGGCGAGCACAAAGTCGGCGAGCACGACGTCCACCGCGATGTGCACACTCACGACCTCCACGCTCAGGACCACCACGAGAAGAATCGTCCCCACGCCCCCCATCCTGCCAAACATGCCAAGAAGCATGCCAACCAACGCCACCACCGTCCCACTGCAGAGGAGATCGCTGAAGAATGTGGACCTGAAATCGCTGCGCTACTCGCGGCCAAGCACCGCCACCACAAACTCGACGCGGCTGTTGACGTTTCAGGGATTCACTCGACAGGCCTCAGGGTCCAAGTACCTGACGCCCTCAAGGTTCAGACACCCGAGACCCTCAAGGTTCTAACGCCCACCAAGGCGAAGAGGGGACTCACTCAACTTTGGGCACGTGTTCTTGGCGGCAAGCCGGCTGACCTTCCAGCTATGGAATCGATGAGCGCTGGTCAGGGTTACCCTGACGCAGCTGGTCCCGTCAATGCCGAGCACTCTCCTTCCATTCCTCCCCCAGCGGGCGCAGAGAACTTGGCTACGAACCCCACTCCTGGCGGTCAGCTAGGCGGGGAGCACAAGAAGCATCACCACCCCCACCAACGGAAGCACAAGCACAAGCATCACCATTGCCGCCAACACCCGCACAGCAAGCAGTGCCGTCACCACCATCAAAGCAAGCGCCCCCACAACCGCAAGCCTAAGCAGGACGCGACAGGCGGAGCCGCCCTTGATTCCAACAAGGGCGCTGCTGAGCCGAACGCCAATGGTGCACCTGTCCCTGATGTCATGGCTACTAGCAATGCCGGTCCCACCTCGGCAGACCCAGTTGCTCGTGTGATGCGCCGCTCGTTGGATGACGCTGAGATCTGGGAACGCGGACTCGCCAACTCGCTCGGTTTGGACGAGGACTACTTTAGGTGAGTTACGTTGTCTTTTTTTTTAAAGACCATTCCGCTGAGCTGTGACCAGCAAGCGTTTCTTCGACGAGGATGAGCTCGAGTTCTGATTGTTTAGTTTGCAAGTCGTTCATTTTTAATGTTGTAGTTGATCATCGAGGAGGAATTTATACATTTCTACCACCGCACTGAACGTTGAGATCTTGAGACGTTGAGTAGCACATGTCGGCTTACTCGTCAGTGACGATGCAAATGTTGAGTCTTGTGCTTGGGTTCGGCGGCGCACAGCAGTGCTCCAAAATTACAAGTGATATCATATATTCTATGACACTACGAACTACTTGATGATATTAATCATCATCAATTTCGAACCTCCGTAACTTGTAATTTTTTTCTTTGGTTTGTTTGTGACGATGAAGCTCGTTAGGAGAGAAAGCGCACATCCAACTTGCTTTCAGTCACATCTTGAATAAAGAGATATACTTGTAGTACTATTCTACTTACAAAGCGCCAGTGGACGACCAACAGCAAAACGAGATGTTTTTTTTATACGTTACTCGTCATACCCCTACATAGTAGCTCATCAAAGATCTTGCATTTTGTGTCTGATCAACACTGATACGATAGTATCGACCATCTTTCTGTTTGTCGTCATCGTCGGAAAAAAAAAAACTTTGCGCATCAGGCCTATATCTTCAAGGTTAATGTCATCCGGAACAAGCGGCTTGAAAAAGTGTGTGGGAGGGACAGAGTTCGACAATGAGGACTCTTGAATAGTCGCATATTTATGAATTAGTAGGCATGGACACAGACGCTCCACAGATGTCAACCGGGATGCGGTTCGAATCGTGTATATGAGGCGACTTTTCCCCAGAACGATCTCTGTCCTGTCGGTCTTGGCTAGGGGGGAGAAAAAGAAAAGACAAAAAGCAAGTGTGATCGTCAAACAATTTAGTTCGAGCTGGGTAATGGTGACTGGTAAAGAATTATCAACAATGGAACTGGTAGAAAAGGCCGGGGTTCGAACTCGATCCTTTTCTGTTTTCAATGACGACTAATGATGGAGATTCAGCTTCTTCGCAAGAGTTATCTGCGCTCCAAGAAAACGTTCATGATCACGTCAACCGTTGCACTTGAGACCCTGGCTGCCAATTGGAAGGTCAAATTTTTAGAGAAGAAGGGTTTTGCATCCACGAGCACGGTGCTCATTGTTCATTCAAGGTGACTGTGACTGACGTTGCATGAAACTTCAAATGGTCACCAACATCGGATGCGGCGTTAAAAACGCAGGGCCGGTCTTAGGGGAAAAGCTACCGAAAACTTAGAATATACCTATTCCCACCTTTGTCATGGGGCAACGCGTTTCAAATTTTAGATGCAAAATTTCCGTGCTTTTGGTTTGATCCCGAAGGATCTTAAGCCCAGGGCCCACGACAAGGGAAGGCCTCTTCACCATCCCTGGGAAAGGAAACACTCACCTTGTTCGAGCGGCGAACGGGCGGGCGACGAGGAAAAACCTATATAAAACTGGAAATGTTAGCCAAATATTAAAAGACATCGTTTCACCACAGATCGCCTTCTCCGTAAAAGCGTAAAGAGTAATAACTAACAAAACTAGAAAAGAAAAAACGTCAGCCACACTGGAAAACGAAAAAAAGCAGAAAACAAATCCTGTTGGGCATTGCTGCCCAAGCCCTTTAGGGGCGGAAGGTGAGCTGGCCCGCCAAAGAGACGCGCCATCCTGATTCCACAGCGTTTAAGAATGTCAAGTTTAGCTCTCTTGTTGATCTTCCTTGTGCGCTCAAGAAAAGAAGTTCGTTGACAGTGGGATGAGGTTTCGTACTTTGCAGTATACCCAGAGCATCATATCTGTCGAGGAACCTGCCATTCTTATGAGATGACCAAGACAACCAGTCAGAGTACAGGTTCTCTTGAAAAGTTTCGGGACGATATTCCCATTTCTGACCTGATTGCGTTTGCCAAGCGCATTTGGACTTTCGACCGCCTGAAACTCCTAGTATTCTTGACGGCAAGAAACATCACGAGGAATTGCATTCGTCGCCAGCGCCACCGAAACCCAAAAGATGATTACGTTGCTGGCCGGATTGCGCGTATCGAGCGCATTCAGATTTTCGACAGGCCAGGGTGAAACAATCTTCTTCGCTCTTTAGTGGTACTGGCGACGAGTACAATGCCTCTTGATGTTTATTGCTGTCATGAATACCAGCGGTTTCCAGCCTATCGAGAGTCCGAATGTTCTTTGCAAACGCAATCAGGTCCGCGAGGGGAACATCATCCAGAGTAACACGATCTCTGTTGCTCTTTAGTAGCACTGGCGACGTGGCGACCGGCGTGTCCTTGGCGGGGTTGAAAACCTGGACATCCAAGGCGTGCTATAAATTGTTAGCAACAATGTGAAGAGGGCAGGTAGAAATGGGCGTGGCGACCGGCGTGTCCTCTGCGGAGTTGAGGTCCTGGACGTCCAAGGCGGCCTCCCAGATTTTAATGGCATTGTAAAAAGGGCGGGTAGGAATGGTTTGTATGTCGGACTGTTAATCGGTATTCTTGTACCGCCTTATGGGGATTGCCAACTGGCCACAGTGACTTGAACCTATGGCAGTGTTGACAACCCTTTTCTGACAGCTGACAGATGACCGGAGGGAACGATACACCACTGTAGTTCGTAAGTGTTAGCAGGGACGTATTTGGAAGCTTCAAGTGGAGCTGCGTCTACATTTCTTGTCGAGTCCGACATTAGCTTGAACTTGAGCGTCTCCAATAGGTATTTGAGATTTCCAACTAGTGCTAGTTGTGACGTCCAAAAAAAGGGGCTTCACTTCCAGGCTGTCCATTAATTCGTAGAGACGTGTCTTTCAGGAGGTGTATATGTTGCAACATCAGATGACTATCACCACTCGTGTACTCTTGGGCGTACATCTTACATGGTTTGTACCATTAGACGACTCTAATCACTCTCATACTATTGAGGCTTACTTCCGCGAGCGGGGCGGTCCAAACTCAGCGCTCTCAAAGCGGTGTACATCATTCCTCAGAGCTAATCTTAGTGAGACCGCTTCGCTTTCGCATGCAGCCATAGGAAGCTCCAAATACATCCCTGTCATCGCACAGCTGACGTGATGCGCTCAGATCGATGATACGTGTCGTTACAAATCTGATCTTTTATCACTCTTTGTAGCTTGGTTAGTTGGCACAAAATAACAGAGGTGGAGGAAAATGTCAGGTGCGCTTTTTGCTCTTGAAATTTACACTTTTGAAATCAATCTTCTCCCAAGAATTGAGAAATCTCCAACACTAAATGAAAAGCTGTGGGAGCCTGTGTTATTCATATTTCGTTTCATCGGTCTTAGGACAAGGCCGAGTCCTATTCTTAACCTCGAAACTCTTTTATCCTTGGAAATGGAGCAAGCAAAGTTTAACTTTAATGCCGGGAGGCGGGAGCTTCCACGTATAAAAGAGGCTGCAGGTCAACGACTTTCCTCAGCTGTGCTCATCCCTCATTCCCTCTTCGGTGCTGGTTGCCAAAGAGTCCCCTCAACTACTTTCACTTGCTTATTACTTTCAGACTCGCACTTCCGCTTTTTTTATCATCCTCCTGTTGAAAAATGGTCGCTTCCAAAACTTCCATCATCGTTGCTGCTGTTGCCCTTGGCGCTACTGCATATGCTGCACCTACTACGTGAGTCTATATCCTTGCATTACTATATCCATCTAATCGACCTTGTTAGCTTTAACAAGGACATTGCCTTGAACAGACGCGAGGCAGACGAATCCGCTCTCATTGCCCGTGAATTTGACGACGACGAGCTTTACGCTCGGGAGTTCTACGACGACCTTGATGCCCGTGACCTTGATGCCCGTGACCTTGATGACTTGGAAGCTCGTGACTTTAATGATGACGAGCTCTATGCTCGTGAGCTCTACGAAGACGAGCTTGAGGCCCGTGAGTTCTACGAGGACGAGCTTGAAGCCCGTGACTTTGAGGACTACGAGGAACTCTTCGCTCGCGCAGTGGAAGCCACCCCTTCGAAGAACTCCACTACCCCTTCTTCCACGGCTACCTCTTCTTCTACTACACCTTCCATAAGCACCAGTGCGAAGACCGACGAGCACGACGTTGTTACGCCCACGCCTAACCTGACACCGACCGCAGATGCTGATAAGAGCCACCACGAGCACCATGACATTTGCCATCCCTACGTAAAGGCGTACGAACTCCTGTCGGTGCAGTTTGGGCACAAAGGCCACGAGCACGACCTCCATGAGCACGATAGTCACATCCAGCACGATATCCACCAGGATGACAACCACCAGCGCAAGCGCAAGCACGGCCACCGCCACCACCGTAACCGCCACCACCTCAACCGCCACCATCTCAGTGCAAACAAAATTGCTGAGCTGTGCGGGCCTAAAATCGCCGCACTTGTCAAGCTAGGCGTCGCCCAGCATGAGCATAGCGAGATAACCGATGCCACAATTGCGCACCCGACTGAGTCGAATACTCTCAAGGTTCAAACGCCTACAAAAGCCAAGAGAGATCTTACGCAACTTTGGGCACGCGTTATTCCAGTTGGTGGATCTCCGCAGTTAGACTTGAAGACCCCTGGTTCTGAGTCTCAGAATCCCGACCCATCAGGCAGCGCACAGAGTCTTGTCTCAAGCGGAACGGATGGTGCACCCACCACAAGTTCCCTATCAAGTGGCAGTGAGAACCCCCTTCCAGGCTCAGTCTCAAATGGTCAACAGCACAAGAACACTCATGGCCGCCACCACCACCGTCCCCACCACCGTCCCCACCATCGCCCGCATCACCACCAGCACCCGTACCACCACCATCACCACCGCCCTGGTAACCATGGCCGCCGCCCCCACCATCATAGTCACGGCAAGCAACGCGAGCAACGAGTGCAAGGTGGTGCTCTGGATTCCGCCAAGAGTGTCACTGATACGGCTGTCAACTCTGGTGTGACGCCCCCCAACGTAGATGCTCAGACCCCCGTTCCCATGTCGGGGGCCAGTGGTGACAAGCCGCAGGCTAACGGTTCTCCTGCCACCCCTGATCCGGCTGTCCCTGGTGTGCGACGCCGCTCTGGATTGGGAGACGATATCTATTGGAAGCGCAGCCTCGCAGGTTCACTCGGATTGGACTTGGACTATTTCACGTAAGAAGTCCCCTTTCACCTATTATTAAGTTTGAATTTCTGACATGACGGTGACAGTAAACGCTTCTACGATGAGGATGGCATCGAGTACTGATTAATTAGTATTTTCAAGTCGTTTACTTTGTAGTTGATGAGTCGATGAGTCGTTGAGGAGAATAAAGATTGGTTTTCATATACTTGGTTGTGACACCGCCTGCCGAATCGTTATTCTCAGAGGCCCAGTTCATCACTTTCCCAACGGTGAAGTAAGAGTCTTTCCTACATGGAAACAGTCATTGGCAAATTACGTTCCCTAAGTACAATAAAACGCGACTAAAACATGTCAAACTCGAGTGATATCATGATATATAAAGCTCGTTCAACTTTTTCGAGAACGCTTCGCGGCATTGGTAATGCGTCACCTCACCACTACAACCAACAAACAAACAAACGGACGGACGGACGCGTCAGCAAATCCACGTTCACATCTTTGAAAAAAGTGTATCAAACGTACCGAGGGGTGTGAACCGCAATGACACTGTTGCCGATACGCTTATGGCACTGCGGACATCTGCAAACAAACAACAAACAACAAAAGAAAAAGAAAAAAAAAACAACAAATGGTCGGCGTCAGCGAAACGACGGCGAGAGAACGGGATACTTACATACGGCTGTCCGTCACCTTGACTCTCCTCGCCTGCAGCGAAGCCAATCTCCGCGATACTTGTTCCGCCCGTGCTTTGCTAATCTCCCTGACGACAGTGGTGTCAAACAGAGGTGCGCGGAGCGCTTCGAGCAAAAATTTGTTCACGTCTTGGGCTGTGACCAGGGGCGGGAGGAGCTTGAGCGTCTCAACAGAGTCAAGGCGCACCGAGTGGCGGCTGATAAGATCCAGAGCTGGACGCAGCAGGTTGACATCTGCCTTCACGGCTGGCCTGAGGTATAGACGTAAGAGGGTGAGGAAGATGCCGGACGTTTCCGATCCTGGCTGGTAGATGCGTTTACAATATCTGCTACGATTAAGCAACGGGCCTGCGGACCGCGGAACAAAACGTACTCTTCGGCCTTGGTAAAATCATGCAAACGATAGACGTATAGCTCAAGAGCTTGGTCGTGACGCCCCAGCCGACCGAGAAGAATCGCTCGTGCCTCATATAAATCTAGAAAAACAGTTGATTAGACGTCGTAACACAAAAGGCACACCTACCCGTGGAGGACACCAACGCAAATAATTTGCTGACAGAGAAATAGTGATTTGAATCGATGAAAGCCAAAAGCTTTGGATAATACTCCTGTCTGGCCTCTTCCTCGAAACATCAGATGATGCATATCTTTCAAAAGTGTGGTGACAATACACACTCTCGTTGTTTCCTCGTTTTGCAGCCAAAGTCATATCCAGGTATATCACCGCCAGGCGATCATGAAATTCAGGCGTCTCCTCGTGTCGCTCTGCAATGATATACTCTAGATACCTTGCACAGACGCTTGTGTTGATGCCCTGAAGGTAGACAACCACCGCTTGCCGCGGTAGTTCAACATCTTCAGATGTAAAAATCTTGAATAATACATGAGTTAGAATGTCGCATGAAAGCTAGCATCGGAATTACCTCAAACGCCATATCCTGATTTATCTCAAACACCCACCTCGCCGACTTGAATATCTGGTCAAGATGTTCAGGTCCAAGTTTCTGGAGGTAACTGATCGTTGGCATCAGTTTATCGTGCACATCATCTTCCTTCTCGCTCAGCCTGAAAAGAAGTCGCGTTAATCAGTAACCTCGGATGGAAACGAAGCACGCACTCCCGCAACAACTTCAACGCCTTGTCATGCATCTTCTTCCCATAATAGAGATCCTTCAATTCCGCAAATTTCTTAAAAAAAAAAAAAAAAGACAAAACATCAACAAACGCAACATTCCTAAGAGCCAATTCAATCACACCTGACGCTTCCGGAGATCCTCTTCCACCTCTGTCACCTCACACCAATTCGGTACACGACACAGCGAACCAAGCAACATCGGCCTGATGATGAGATATGACTTATACAGCGCCGTATCCACGATCTGAGCGAATCGCAACAGTTGTGCCGGCGTCAGTAAAGACAAGGGCGCATTTGGCAGTTCAAAAAGCTCTTTCACGGCCGTCTCTGAAAGCGGTGCAATCGCATGGGATTGGTTCTGAGGCGTGATGCGCACCGCTTGGAGAGCGGCGCCGATTTTGGGACGCCGGTCGGAGAGGTAGCGGACGAGAGTCTCGACCGAACGGTGAAACTCGTCTGGCACGGTCGCATACAGCATACATATCCAAAAAAAGAGAAAAGGCGCAACACGATCCACATACCAGGAACACCTCTTCGTTGGCTCATAATGGACGCAGCGTCGCTCTGCTGCAACCTCGCTCGGACGGAGGAGCTAGCAGGCAGCCCGGGGGTAGCGCTCGGGCCACTTTCTGACGTCTCTTCTGTAGGCGATTTCGGCGAACCCGTCTGCTTCTCTTTCTTAACTCCCTTGTCTGAGGATTCAGATTCGGACGAATCGTCCTCCTGTACGAGCGGCACCGTCACTGGCTCGGGACCGCCAAATAGTGGAATCCACCTAATGGCAGGAATGGCCAGACGCCCGGAGACGGATTCAGGGTACAATGCCACCACCTTGGCTGGATTCAGATCCAGTTCCGTAAACGTATCGACTGCAGCGTCGTAGTGGGATGCCTTGAACTGAGACACAGCGTTCAGAGTGCGTATCTGTTTACGTCTCTTGTCCTGCAAGAGTCAGTTTCTCAAGAGTATAGTGGACGGGTGACGACAGTCACCTTGTCGGGTAACATGTTTTCGTCAATGACGTCCAATAGAGCAAGTGCGCCAGAATACTGGCCAGACATGACCAGTTCATCCAATTGTTCAGTCCACGTCTTCATATCCATTTGCCATATAGTGCTTCCTTCATTTGCGGCAAGTATTCGATCCGTTGGTGTAGTCACGATAAACAGTCGAGGACTCGGGTGGTGCGATGGGGTTAAAAGCCGGACTGCCGCATTTTGCGTGGCAGGGAGAGTTGCAGATAATGAGATGGAGGAGTCAGTCGAATCGGCGAACGGGAAGGGTAGGCTTTGGACAGGAAGTAGAGACAAGGAGGAGCGAATTTGAATGACGGCAGATGAATTGTATGATTGAGCTGTATTGACACTGCCAGAGGAGCCGCCAGTTGATGGAACGGGTATTGTACCAGCGGGTTGGATCGAAAAGATGTAGGGCTTGATGAATGCTGTATGGTGGAGTCAGCCTTGACTAGGCTGTAGACGTATAGACACAGACCTGCTTCTTCTGGAGCTGCTGACCATTCGACATTGGCTGGTCTAGAAGGTTTTCCATCTTTCCCGACAAAGACACCCAGATCTTTATAGTCCGACCGTTACATCTTTGACTGAGACTGGAAATGGTAACTCACTGTCTCTAACGACAAGTGCCTCGTGATCATCTACAGCTATAACACACGGCTTTGCCTTTGCCCCGAACATGTAACCCGAAAGACCGGTCAACGCTCCGCGTGACGCCGAAGATGCCACAACGGTAGGCGGTGGAAAGGTAATATCGGTCGCCATCATGGTGGACAACTGGAAAAGCGCATGCTCCGTAGCAGAATAGGCGAAGCATGCCGTGTCGTGGTCCACAAAAGTGATCACGCGCGGGGAGTGCGGGAGTGAGACTTCCTTTGTCAAGTCAACGTCACCAAGGTAACGACAACAGGAGACAAATACGTTACTTTAACCTCCTGTGGCTCTCCATCCTTCCAAGAGTACAGGACGACTTTGCGTCTACATCCCACCAACAGCTGTGTTGTCAGGATTGGAATAGGCTGAACAGCTTTCGTTGAATCTGATTTATCGTCCTTTGGCTCGTACAACTGACGGGTAAACGAATTCGCGGCAAAAGTCAAGGCATTCTTTGCCTTGACAAGAGGAGATGGAGGCGAGAAGGTTGGTAAAGGTAAAAGAGTCACGTTCGCCTCTAGATGATGGTGTAGATAGAGCAAGCGTGCGTGAAGTCGATAGTATCCTACCTGATAAAACCACAAGGGATTTTATGTCCTTGATAAACCCAAGCAGTTCTAGGGACCGCCTAGCGAGGTTCCTCACTTCCACGAGGTTCAACCGTGGTGCATCACGTTCTGTTCACGCGTCAAGGGGCAACACTTTGACCAGAACCGAGAAACGTAACGAGATGGATCGAAATCATAGACGTGCAAGTTTCCAGTCGCGGTACCCAAATATAATGTATTGTCTACTCCGCAAAGTAAGTCACTAAAATAACAGAGAGGAGGAAGTGACCTTGTAGAGCCAAAGAGTCGATCTTGTCCTTGAAGCCAGATAGAACGACTCTGGGGACGTCGAATGGGGCCATCACGCATGAGGCCCCAGGCCAGTGACTCGGACTTGGTGAGTGGCGTCGGAGATGAAGCGGAGAATTAATTTGAATTGGGTGCCGATGCCGATGACTGGGGCGCATATATACTATTACTAATATCAGCTCGTTCACTGAGAACAAAAGATTGGATAAATATGGTGAATTGCGCGCTCTGCGAGTAAACTATCCACACTTGGAATAAATTGCCTAGCGACCTTTGAGTGTTGGCGTTGGCTTTTTGAGTTGATGTATGCGCGGTGCCAGTGGCAGCGCGCCAGCACAGCAGCCGGAGCGATGCGGATCGGAGATGCGAACATTGCCAAAGAAGGCAATGGAGCACGGTGGCCTCTGACCGCCAGCATATCAACTCACGTTCTCCTCGCCCTCCTTCTTTCTTCCTCCCACCATGTCCCCTCACTCAGACAAAGACCGTCCTCGAAAACGTTCCCCTTCACCTTCTTCCTCTCCAGACCGCCCGACAAAACAGCCTCGAACTACAACCACTCAAGCTTCCAACACACCGTCTCACCGCATGTCGCCACTCAGACGTACAGAAACCTACGTCTCACACGCCAGCTTTTGTGCTCCTGCTGCAATCACCCCGCCTCCACCTGTCCCACTACCTCCTGTCACTACAACTGCTGTGCCCCAGCCATCCATCCCCTCTCGGGCACCTACCAGCCCCGAGTCTATTCCTTATACGCGTACTCTGCACTACTATAAAGAACAGCGGGAGCGGCGTAAAGCCATTATCCGTGACGGACTACAGGCAGAGCAGGATCCCCTGTTTTTGCTCATCGCCAACGCCTTCTTCTCACATCCATCGCAGCCATCATCACCACCACCACCGCCGCAGCAACAATCTCAACAGATCCAGCCAAACATCCATTATCCCACACGTCCTGGGAGCCCTACGAGGGCTCTTCGTCATACTCGCAGTGCTCGTCTGAGAGCGCCCCATCAACAGTTCCCCGCAAGGTCTAAACGCAAGCAGCGGAATTCTCCTCCGCGTTTCAAGCCAGCTTTCACTCCTGTTTCCTCACCTCTTGCGCCGCGCCCATACACTCCGTCTACCCTGTACAATATGCGGTCAAATTCTCACCCTGACTGTCATCGATTAATCCCACGCTCAAGGCCATCTCCAGACCTGCACCGACTGGCCGTCAAGATCCGGATGCAACATTCAGGGGGACAGCAGCTGCTGTCCCTTGGGCCAAGGTTAGCACGCAAGGTAGGGGATGCTACACGGGAGCTTGAGAGACAAGTTGATTTAGAAAACGCGCTTCTAACGCCACTTGACCTGCCTAGGCCTGCCTCGAGGCCACGGAGACCGCTGGTGCGGACAGAGTCAGTGGCCGATCTAAGCCCGTTTATGGGCGTGGCCGTGAGCCATACGGCAGCGCCACGGTTGACTCATGACGTACAGATGGCTGATGGTTGGGTCATTGATCTTGACCAGGAAGACTGGGACATGCTGGATTGTACTTGAAATCGCATTCAAAAAGGATTGTAGCCTTAATTGTTGTACTCTTTTCACTTTCACTTATGCATTTGTTACATCAATACATTCCGATACATTATGTAATCACAATGGTCCGTTTCAAGGCGAGTCATTTTGGAACCCAAAATTTCCATGAAATTTCTCGTTCTCTGAGCTCAGCCTCACAGCTAGAACAGATGGCTGTTGGTTGAATTCCTCCTCGTTACAGGGGCAAACGACAGCACACCAACCACTCTCGATGCCAAAAAAATTTACAACGCCCTCAAGCATGCCATTGTCGACCATTTTGGCGATATTGGCTGGGGTGCCCTCGGTTCCTCCATGTCTGGTGAGTCAACGGTATCCATCAACCAATGAGTCCTCATGCCAGTGTGTTGCCACCAGTCAAGTATTTCTCTCCCATGACAAACATTGCCATCATCCGCGTGGCGAGGGACCAGCACAAACTAGCCTGGGGGGCGGTGACACTCCTGAGCGTCATCGAAGGGCTGACCGTCGTCCCCCACGTTGTACACGTGTCTGGTACGTTATATAACCCCTCATCTTTACTTTATAATCCATTAATTACTACTACGTTTAGGCACAATCCGACATGCCCAGCTAGCTGCCATCTCACACAACCGACATATCGTGGCGCGGTATCGGGCTATCGCTCAAACCCCAGGTAAGTAATAAATTTTTAAAAAAACGTATGATGTACTGACTTGACCACTGAACGATCTGACACGTCCTTGGGAATATTTCATTCACTACTACTACTAGCGGCTTATCGGGACTCACTTGAGTCGTATCTGGAAACGAGCACGACGGATATTGAGGCGCTGAGAGATTAAGCCTTTTAGTTACCCTTTTGTTCCTCGTCACAAAAACACACTTCTCATCACCAAAACACACACATATACACATACACACACATACATACACACACACATAACACTTCTCTCCCTGCATGCACCCCTCCTTCTCATCCTCGCTGCTGGGCACGCAGCTGGCGGTATCCTTGGCGTCTCGCGACGCGCGCGAAATCCGCAGGCGGCTGCCCGCGCCGACAACGACAACAACGACAACAACGACGACGACCCTGGCAGACTTTACGTCAAACGATTATCTCTCGCTCTCCTCATCACCCGCTCTCCGCTCCCGCTTCTTGCACAAGCTATCTGCGGCTCCGTGCATCCTCGGATCGGGCGGGTCACGCCTCCTGATCAACGGCGACGCGCATGTGCAGCTAGAAGCCCGCCTTGCCAAGTTTTTCGCGAGCGAGGAGGCGCTGTTGTTTAATTCGGGGTTCGACGCCAACGTCGCGTTCTTCGAGTGCGTCCCACAGCCGGGGGATGTGGTCGTGTATGACGAGTATGTGCATGCGTCCGTGCACGACGGGATGAGGGCATCGCGGGTCGCCGTGGGCGATAGGATCCGGTTTGTGCATAACGATGTGGCAGATCTTAGAAGGGTCCTTGGGGACGTGCGTGCCAAGAGGGCGGGTGGGCCGAACGGGGCGAGCGTGTTCGTGGCTGTTGAGAGCGTGTATAGTATGGATGGGACGCTGGCGCCGCTGCGGGACGTATGCGATGTGGTGGAAGAGGCGAACGGATACCTCGTTGTCGATGAAGCACATGCGATGGGGATTTATGGACCGCAAGGCAAGGGCAGGGTTGCGATGCTCGGGCTGGAGCATAGAGTTCTGGCGAGGTTGTGTACGTTTGGTAAAGCCCTTGGTGTTAGCGGAGGTGAACATCTCTCTCTCTCTCTCTCTCTCTCTCTTTCCGGTGTCTTGGAGCGCTGACCAGGTGTGTATAGCGGTGTTACTGACGAACAGGCTGATACGGGATTACATGCTCAACTATGCTAGGCCTCTGATCTACACGACAAGCATGAGCTATGCGAATGTCATCGCGGTCGACTGTTCCTTTGATCTTCTCGAAAACGGAACGGCGGAAAAGGTAAAGGCAGATCCAGGTTTACTGTTCGTGTCTTTTTCGAACGCGCGTCTGACGTGGATTGTTGTCGTTGTTGCGCCGTAGCTCGCGGACCAGATGTTCGGACTCGTGGAATACTTTCTCTCCCTGGTGCGACCGCGGCTGATGCTGCAGGGAACCCAGGCCGTCATCATCCCTGCGGACGTGCTCTCGCTACCAGCGCATCTTGCGCGGCTCCCCGACTCGCGCCACGACCTCGCGCCGATCATACCGCTGCACACGCGGTACCCACGTCAGCTATCGGCGCACCTGGCGAGGCTGGGCATCAATGCGCAGCCGATAACGTGGCCGACGGTGCCAAAGGGCAAGGATCGGGTGAGGGTGTGTATTCATGCGGGGAATACGATAGAACAAGTCAAAAATCTGGCTCATGCGGTGTCTGAATGGGCTGTGTATATGAGTGGTATGGGCTCGGATGTGATGACGGCGAGTAAACTGTAGAGAAATAGTATAAGAATTCCTTGTGGTTACCACAGGTGGTAGTAGGCCTGCGTGTGACTCCGTGACGAGTCGGACGGTGCCCCTAACTCTACTAAGAAAAACGTGGATTGCACTGAGACTATGTTTCATGAAAGACAGAAGTCAATACAGAAGACAGCTCAGGATTCTGCAGTGTCAAAAGTGGGTCGGAGTAGAAAGTTCTAATTGCATGAGTTCCGTTTGCTGAACGCAACTTTCCATCAGGCTTATTAACGTTCTACTAGCAGTCACACTAAAAGTGGAGTTGCGCAAGGAATGTTTCTGAGCTAGAGTCACTGCTACTGGCACAGTGACCCGTCGTGTTGAACTCTGTTCATTCGCCATTGACTGCCTCATCAATCCATACGCCGCCTTGTTACGAAATGATGAACGCTTTTGTGCTCTTTATCTGTCGATAAGAGCGTTCAAAATTTTTGACACTCAACGGCATACATAGCCTACCGATGCTGTAAGTTCTCCCGTATCTTTTGGCGTGTCAGACAGGGCTGCCTCACAGAATGAATGTCGTGGGACGTTTATACTTTTTATCTGTCAACGTGCCCAGATGATTGATGACCAAACCTCCGTCTATTTCGGTCCCATGGAAAAGGCGCCTACACATAAAAGGAGTTTAGTATGCCACATGGCGAGTGACTTGCTCTTGAACTTTGAACCACGCTCAGATCAATGACATCCGCTGTTGCATCCGTCTCCGAAGGCGAGTTCATTAGTCTTTTCAGGTCAAACTTGGTACCTGCATATGTTATCCGTGCGTCATGCTTTATCTCTCTCTCTCTCTCTCCCTCTCTCACTGTATTGTGAGCTGATTGATCATCACGCCAGTCGTCGCATTGACGTGGCTTTTCTATGACTATCGTGAGTATGGCTGCAAACGTCCTCTCGACTATATATGATGATAATAATCTTGATATCATACCAGTCATTACGTTTGATGAAGAGGTGTGTGTAGTTGCTGCCGAGTATTCACATAAACCAACCGATCTCCCAAAAAGGTTCGTTTTGTCTGGGTAAGTCGTGCATTTTGGGACAGCTTTCGATACTGACGATCTACTACTCCACTCAGCCTCAGCGCTGGAATCGTGGCAAGATATCGTTCTTATTCGTACGCCCTGCTATGCTCTTTCTTTCCGTTCTACTATCGAGTATTGTGCAGGTACGGTATTACACCATCGCCCTCTTGGTGTTGAACGTCACCCAAATTCATCTCTTCACTCATCCGGGATACGCTACAAATACATCGTGAGCACTGTCATTCTTTAAACTCTAGGAATACAGCAAACTGACCTTTGATAATATGTAGATGTGTTGCTTTTGATCTGATTCTGAGGATTATGGGCGCTATCGCGTTGTGGGCCATTGAGATTATAATACAATTGCGGATATATGCTCTGTTTCGGTGTTCCCGCAAAGTGCGTATAACTGGCGAAAAAAAAAAAAAGAACTCTAAATGTCGAATGTTCAAGTGATTCTGGCAGATCGCGATCTTCAATGTCATTCTATTCTTTTGCTCGATAGGTGCCTTTCTCGGGGTCACGATCTACAGTGGGATACAAAGAAAAAAGCTTATCGCTACTGCCATACATCTCCCCCTGCCTGGATGTCCAGTTATCAACGGGGGCATCCAGTGGTCTGAGTGGATTCCCGGTACGCCAAATACGAACTCAAAAAAAGGATCTCTGCTTACTTAGTCCATCGTCGCAGCAACCGTATACGAAGCGATCTTATTCGGCTTCGCTCTATTCAAGTACATTCAAAGGTCTATGGCCGGGTCTTTAAAGTCTGTGGGTATGTCGAGAAAGACGATGACAGAGCTTCTGATTAATGACAATATGTGGTATTTTTTCGGGTGCGTGGCTGTCCAATCATGTTGTGGCCGACATTTTTAACTAACGGCGTCAAGGGTCGCTCTCATCCTCATGTTTAACAATCTGATGGTGGCGGTAAGTCCATGTTCAGACTATAGAGCTTATGTACACATTTGAAGCGCGCCGATCCTTAGGGGAAAACCCACATCCCGTGGTTCAGTTTTGGGTAAGTATTCAGTGGACATCTTAAAAGATGTCTAGTCAAACGACTGAATTATGGATATATGTAGGCCGTTTTATGCATCGCTGGGGATCATGACGAGCCGAATGATCTTGCATATGCTCAAGAATCAAGCTTCGGACGGGGATTTGGAGGTCGTCGTCGTGAATCTCAATTGGACGGTGCCAGATTCCCAAGTGCGGCGTCGTACGTCTGATTGGTTCAAATTGGAAAGTGGATGAAACTTATGAATGATTATATATAGGTATTTCAATAAGGGAAGCGTGATATGTCAATTACTTCGTGTTTCGAGTCTACAAGAACATTGGTGCCCTTCTTGGATTACGTCCCGATGATGTTATTTAATGTTTTAGTGCGAATTCTTGTACCATAGGCTGGACGAATCTGATCGCTTTTGTGGGATTATCGATCATTCAAGGATTCTCTGCCTTGGGCGACATCATTCATTGAGGAAGCAATAACGAAAAAAAAGGGGAAGTTTATGGTCTGCAACACAGATGGTCGACGCTATGTTTACAAAGTAGGAACAACATAAAATGAGAAAATAGTCACCTATGAAAAGACAAGTTAGCCTGGATGATACATCACCAATGAATAAAACGAGGTAGTAGTACTTCGGATTCATGGACCAGGTATTTAGCAAAGGCTAAATATGCATTGGCTTGGTAAACCACATTATACATCATTGGACTGATGGCGGACTCACTTCTCGCCAAGCTCGAGGACCTTTTCACTGTCGTCACAAATGCAGGGGTAGGGAAATCTGAAGAAGTTGAAGGGAAGACGAGTGGTATTGACATCAGACATTGCGAGAGAGGGAGAGAGAGAGTAAGTTATGAGAGGCTAAGGTTAGATGGCAGTTGCGTTGAGAACTGAATGCTGAGTACCCCAATGCCTTTTATCTCTGTGAGGGCAGAAGCATAAAAATACTGAAACCATGCTCTATCCATGCTTTACATGGATTGTGTCCTGCCTGGAATTCCTTATCAACGCGTGCCGTATGCCTCATTCTGGTTTTTTTGAGGCTTGACTAGTTCTGTGGTTGCCTCGTGCTGGCCTGCTCCCAACCACATGCGCCAAGAACTCAAGTCGATACAAATAGGGATGATATGGGTGCCATAGCGATGCAACGTTCGCGGGGGTATAGGGCACCGTGGGTTTGTGATGGTCGAGTGAGGCCATCGAGTTAACTTGAAATGTCAGTCAAAATACAGACAAACAACATTGATGCGTGACTTTGATGTCGTTGGCGACAGCGAGGGCGAAGAGTTCGAGTTTCAAGTCCAGCGCCGGCCGAGGGCGCTATTATCCACCACTATCGAGTCAGCAGAAACAAGGGATGGCGAGAGGCGCGTCTCTCCAATCGTCACGCGCATCACCACGAGCTTGGGCTCAATAAGGATGCCTGACATGGATTTCCCCAACGTTTTCAGCATTGCAGATCGCGCAAAAACGCGTCAGAGGAACGTCAAACGGTCTTTCTCACTGATACCTGGGCTAACTACAAGCGGTCCTCTCCCCTTTGACGACGGCGACGACGATCCCTTTAATTCGTTTCTTGTACCAGAGACGCTCGCAGAAGGAGGTGGGCTCGAGTCGTCCCCTTCGCGTTCCAGATCAAGACTAAAGCCCCGGCCTAAATCAAAGCAAAGAACATCTACCGAAGCTGGAGGCGATTTGGATCCTTTCTCTGTCGTTAAGGTTGGCCGTGACTTGAATCCATTCATTCCTGCAGCGGGTCTCCATACAACTGAGCGAGAGCAGCCGCCCTCACCTGCACCTCAAACAAGACCTAAACCTCGGCCTATCAAACGAGTTCCGAAACCGCCAACTACCGAAGTGGTAGAACATCAGCAACTGACTTCACAACTATCCCTACCAGCCCCTCCCACCTCTCCACTTCCACCTTCTGACCCTCCACCTCCCACATCGACAGCGCAACAACTTGTAGATGAGACGAACGGCCAGGATATCGGTATACCCCCCATTGAAACGTTGCCTGAACCCCCTTCTTCACCGTCCTCTCTGTTCAGCGTAGCAGATCTGGACGTGGGGCCATCAAGGCATGCGCATATACCCGATCCAGATGATGATCCACTCCTTCTGGGACCACCGTCGACGTTCTTTACTGGCTCCTCTTCGCCCGACCTGCCGCCCCCTGAAAATTCAAGGGCAAAACGAGCGAATCCAATAGACGTCATTGATCTCTGCACGGCCCCGCCCCAGTCAACTGATGTGCAGATTTTGACTATGGAAAAGGCTCCTGTGAGCAGAAAGGGAAAGGAAAAGAAGAAAAGTGATGCTCGAGCGGTGGAGAAGGGTAAAAGTAAGGCAAAGGGGAAGAGGAAAGCGAATGATGAAGACGAATATGGGTTTGATGTGGATGATGTGGATGAGGAGTGTGAGAAAGGTAGGAAGGGGAAGGCGGCGAAAGCTGTTGCCGTGAGGAAAGGAAAGGAGAAGGCAGGGAAGAAAGATGTGGAAGAAAAAAAGAAGATTCCAGAGGTCGCGACTAATGCTCCTCCTTTTCCTCCTCAGCGTACAGCGAATGTGAACGCGGGAGGAAACACGAAAGAGTATTCTGATGGTGGAGTTCGTGAGGATAGGCCACATGTGGATCAGGTTCTGGGTCCCTTAATGCCAGACAAGATGCTGCAAAATACACGAGCGTCTCTCAGCCCCGCGCCAGATTCGGAAGGTGAGGGTATGTTCGATGTCGATGTGACTCGACCAGAGAAGACGACGTCCACGCCCACATCCTCTGGGAGCAAAAGACAAAGAAAGATTGTCGAGCACAACGAGGCTGAAGAAAGCACTAGCCCAAAAAAGAAAGCGAGGACGAGGGGTGAGGGTCAAGCTAAGGCGCGGAAGACTAGTACACAGCCTGTAGGAAAGATCGGAAAAGGTGGTGGAAAAGGAAAGACGGCAGTTACATCCGATGACGATGACGGTAACCGTGATGACTACTTGATGGCCAAACCGTCAAAAAAGAAGTCTGCGGCTGTGCTTTCGAGTGATGAGGATGGAGATATTGAAGCCGAGTCATTCAAGGTATTTTGGTCGTCTTGGACAAAAGTCGTCGAGTGTTGACGGTATTGCTAGGAAAATCAACATCCTCAAATTGACAGTTGTGGAAGCGTCTGCACAAAGCCAAAACCTTTTCCAAAACACTCTTCTCCCATCCCGCGTTCTAACAACGACGTAAACGCCACACCAGTTTCCACCAGTCTTACCTCACGTTACACCATCGCTCCAAAGACGAGATCAAAACCCATGAGCGAGTTAATAAGACGGGCCAACTCGCTCCCTCATTCACCGTTGTCTTCTGGTTTCCCAGCTGGCAAGGGAGGAAGCAAAACTACGCCTATACACGTAACCTCCAGAATAGCTTATTCGCCATATCTCAAGTCATCCCGGTCGTTCCTTTCCAAAATTGCCCCGCTTCATCCTAATCGGCGCACGCCGCCTCCACCTCCACCACCGCCTCCTCCACGGAAAAAGACGAAAAAGGAGATAGAAAGGGAGGAGCGATGGGAGGAGGAGCTAATAGAAGCTGTGGGTGGTCCTGCAGCGTGGAGCTGTTTGCCGGAGGGAGAAAGGAAGGAAATGAGGAAGGCCAAGTGGGCGATGGAGATGGGCGACGTGGATGGGTGATGGGTGATGGGGTTGCTAGGTAGGTTCGTGTCTGACCTGTTCTTTGATGTTGAATTATAAGTCTAGACGCAATTGTGCTTTCGTTGCAGACATGTAATAAGTTTTATCAGGCCCCATGCAAACCAAGTTTTCCGAGCTTCCAAGACCTGCATAAAATCTGGTTGAGCACCTCAAATCCCCATTTCAACGTTTTACGCACACTTGGAGTAAGCATCGTACCTGTCCGTACTTCAACCGAGTTGCTGTCACCGGCGGTTGCATCAAGTGGAGTTCGCAACCGTGTAATGCCAATAACCTGTTGACCCCATGGGCCGCGTCGCTTTAGCGTTACCACCGACAAACCCGAATCCGCATGAGACTTTGTGTAAAAAACCCCTCTGGCACCCTTCTAAACCTTCAGCGCAGTGCACTCACTCAACGTGCTGGCCACTTGAGACTCTGTCCCCTCCCTCATCATTATTCAGCTCATCCTTGCTTGACATCATCTCATCACATCATGGTTAAATACACCATTACTGCTTCTCTTGCGTTGATTCAACTGGCCATGGTGGCCCAAACATCCTTTGGCCTTCCCGTTGAGTGCGTCCGACTTGCCGTGTTGTATGATTTCTTATATGCTGATTCGCTCCTGGTAGCTCTAAGGATGGGCTGGAATCGCGCTCGATATCTAATCGGGAACGGTAAGACCGGGGAGTGCATGAGCACGTAATTGTTGATGCTGAGTCCATGCCCAGACTCGATCAACGTGATTCGACAGAGTTGGACAAACGAAAACCCTTTGGTCCACTACTTGCGGCAGCTGGTCTTGCCGCTCTGGGGGGATATGTATTGCATAGACACAATAAAGATAAAAAAGAGAAGGAAGCTGCGGCCCAAAATCAAACTCCTCCACCTTCTACTAGCAAGCGGCGGTGTGTTTGGTCGTATTGTGAATCTGAGATAATTTGCTAACTTGATGGCAGTGATCTACGTGATGTCGGCCTCGATGAGCGTGACTTGCACGAGTTGGAGGAACGCTACGTGGAGGACTTGATCAAGCGTCACTTGAATGATTATGAATTGGAGGCACGGGATGATATTGACCATTTGGACTAGCTTACACAAGTCTGTATTGGTGACTATGCGACTATTCGCATAAATCAAACATTCTGCAGACGCTGGCCAGATGAGTGAAAATAGATGGACTAATAGGATTGAATTTAATATGGTGCTCGATAGAAAACAGTAAGTATGCCAATATCCTGGCGACATCTCGGCACTTGTTGACTCAATCGATTTACATAACTGATAACGATAACTTATCGATAAATAGAACCCAGATACAACTTTGAACAATTCTATAAGCCCGACAAGATAGCGTGAATCGGGCAAGATACATTGGTCTATACCGTTGTTTCGCTACGATTGGGACATCAGGTTAGTTTCGCACGTTTCAATTATTGTGGGACAACGCAGGGTTGCAGCCTAGTCCCCCATACACTCACATCACCGTCTACTAAGTATTAATGTTTCCTCTAGATTATTAGGGCCAAGGCCATTTTGGAGGCAGCGCAGGGCAAGGCCATTGAACTTGAATGTGCTCCTTCATCTAGCTGGAGTTCATGACCGCGACCTGTTGCCCAAAGGCTTGACACAACAGCCTAATCTCGGTGTCTTGAACTATTGCGGTGACTGCCATATGATCATGTAGGGCTCAAAGTCATTCCATCAGAAATCGATTGAAGCGCTACAATCGCCGCTGGTACACTAAAAAAAAACCTTCAGGTATACACGATTCTGAGAGTTTTAATGTAACATGACCAGCGGGATTCACAGGTCGTTCACGTCATCATAGATGATTCAACCAGCCGATCCTGCAAACGCCGAAATTTTATCTACCGCCTTTCTCAACCCGGATTTTTACCCCATCCAACTTAAACATGAGTAGTGAAGAAACCTGTCGCGAAGAACACAGCGAATTTCATGAGAGCAAATCCAAGAAGCCTACGCCTTTACCTTGGACGCAACTCTTCATTGTGTATCTGATCCAATTCGCAGAACCGATAACAGCTACCATTATCTATCCCTTCATCAATCAGTTTGTTCGGGAGACTGGTGTCACTGGAGGCGATGAACGTAAAACTGGCTATTTTGCTGGTATCATTGTACGTGCTTCTCACGAGATACTAATCTCCCATGCATTTGGCCTATATGATATTTTTTTTAGGAATCCACTTTCTTTATCTCAGAGGCCTTGACTGTCGTTTTCTGGGGTATGGCATCTGACCGATTTGGACGTCGACCGATTTTACTCTTGGGACCGCTTGGACTGTCGCTTGTCATGATCGGATTTGGAATGTCGACGGAATTCTCATGGCTTGTCGTTTTCAGAACTCTACAAGGTACCCTCAACGGAAATATCGGTATTTGTGACGATATCGCATGTTATTCTCGACCTGATAGTATCAACAGGTGTTTCCAAGGCAGTGATAGGCGAGGTAGGCGGCGTTCTCATATATACATGTTTGTGCTATGATTGACAATGATATCAGTTGACGGATCCCACCAATATGGCAGATGCCTTTGCCGTTATCTCTCTGATGTGGTGTACAGGAGTGACAATTGCGTAAAATTTCTATAAATTATTCCAGGAGAACTCAGGAAAATGATCTACTGTAGGCCGTTCCTTGGTGGACTATTATCGCGGCCTGCGGAAAGATGGCCAGACAGTTTGGGAAGGCTGGTATACCTGAGAAATCACCCATTTTTCCTGCCGTGCCTGGCTGCGTCGGTGGTCTCCTTCTGTTCATTCCTGGTGGGCTTCATTGCACTCAAAGAGGTAATATCGTCATTAGTTTGAACGGACGACATTGTGACTATACATGCAGAGTTCACCCGCATCCATATTGCGACAAGAAAGGGAAAGCGACCATAAATTAGCTTCGCAAATCCCGCTTCTACCTGGCGGAGATGTGGTTGACTACGGCACTAACAAAACTCAACTCGGAGACCTATCTCAGGATGTTGAGGGCGAACAGAATCCGGCACATGCCAAGGATCACGAGAAACCGAGTTTACGAGCTCTGCTAACGCCGGAAGCAATTGCTCTTCTCATTAATTACAGCCTTTTCACCTTCTTGGAGATGTCCACTCAAGTACTGCTACCTCTGATGTGGTCAACATCCGTTGAGCACGGAGGCCTCGGATTCACGCCATATAGAATAGGGATGACGTTGGGAGCTTTCGGTATCTTCAGTACTGTGATTCAAGTTAGCTTCCTCGGCCGGGTCATCAGGCGTTACGGTCCACGAAGAGTATACATCTTCGCCTTTTCGAGTCTGCTTCTCTCCTTCTCATGCTACCCCATTGCGGGTTTCTTCGCTCGGCGTGCAGGAGGTGCGGACTGGACGGTGTGGTGTATTATCATCATCCAGCTCGTGGGACACATTACAATACCTGCAGCGTATGGTAACTGATAATTTTCATGATAATTATTGTATACTAACCATCATTAACATGTTGGGCTTCAGGTGCTGTACAAGTCATGGTGCAAGGTGTTGCTCCTAGCAAATCGGCCCTTGGTGCAATGAATGGCATGGCGCAAGCTGTTGCATGTTCTTCAAGATCCTTTGCACCGTCGATTGCCTCTTCCTTGCATGCCATTTCGTTACAACGTCGCTGGGCTGGAGGCAACGCAGTTTACTATATTTTGCTAGCTATAGTCGCAATGGGGATCAGACTCTCCGTTGTATTGCCGAGGAAATTTTCAGTAGAGCACTGAATTAAAATTGTATACACGTGATAACACACCTTACGTATGAATTGACATAATTTATAGTTGTCAATCCATATACATTTAACATTCTCAAACCATTATACTCTCATTGTGGCAGCCCCTCTGACAGAGACATTCGGTACCTCAAAAACCTCGTGGAACAACTTATCGTCGACAACAATTGGAATCACCAAAAAATGAGTACAACTGCAAGGTGAGATTCTGTCAGTCACCAGTAGACTTGGATGAAGAGGGGCCGAGGCGGCGTGAGTCCAATCTACGCTAGAAGATAGCCCTCTGATCTAAAAAACGAAGGGAAAAACCATTATCAGGTGAGCATTGTATTTTCTTGCACCTATAAATTAAATGGTACCTTCATCAGCTTTCCAGCTGAGAGCGTCACGAAGAGATGTCCATGTGGACACGGACAGGCATGCCTAAAACGACAGCCCCCCTGACCAAGATATTCGGTACCTCAAAGCCTCGTGGAATAACTCATCATCGGCAACGATTAAAACGGCGCCGGAAACGAGACAACCGCGAGGTGAGAGGCCCTCCCATCTCTAGTCTCTGACTTGACGATTCATTCTCTTGTCCTGCCAGCCGCCAGTGGGCGTTACTAGTAGTGAAGAGAGGCGTGGGTCCAACGAGTTCACTGGATGGAACGAGTATCTTAGAGAGTATAAATTCGATACTAAGGGATATTCTTTGTTCGTTGATTCGTTGAACAACGCGTGTGAGAGCAAGAGTTTAGGCTATAACGTGACGCGTGATGGATAATACCGCGCAGTCACGTGTCATGAACCAACACGTGATTTTGTACGTGCAAAGCACGTGAGGTTCAGGGAGTCATCTTAAATACCCTCCACCTAACGGTTGCGGGGACTGTCTTGTCATCATGCCAGGTGCAAATTATATGGGCGGGAAGAGGTTCGACAGGACGCTCTGCCCTCAAGGGACTACACTCATCTGCACAGGAACACTATCAAGTTAAAATTAAAAGATGCTACTGGTCGCGCGCAGAAAGGGTTCTTTGGTCGTCAGCGGTTGGAGATGCTTTCCAAGGGTTTAATTCCAAACCACAAAGCTGGCATAAACGACATTCTCGGAACCAGTAAACGCTCAGAAATCACATTGTCTCATGCCAAACGTAATGTTGAATGCGCCAGCGACGGAGCCACAGCCTGTAAGCAAGCGTCAGAACAATCACCACGTATCCGAGTCAGAAATGTTCAGGACTGCTCCTCTGATTCTGTGCGCGACACTCTTCAGCGTATGTGGCCATGTATGCGCCATATTTACATTCAATTATCACCAAACCTATCTTTTAGTCAATGCTCCGCTACGGTCTATCTGCGACCGCATTCTTGCCATCCCGGACCTTGCTGGGCTGCATCGCTACGAAATTCCTTGCAGAACTGAGAGATTTTTTGTCAAGTTACGTATGCGAACGAGTCTCAAGGAGCCTCTGATGGACACCGACGTGATGGAAGGTAGTCATTCTCCTAGGTTTTCGCCTTGTTCCCTATCATCTTTCACCACTTATTTAATGCTTGTTAGTCGATCTGTTAGCAGCAAATGCTCTGATCACTCGCTTTTGTCTTGGAATATGAGCGATACTCTGGACAACATACAAGAAGTCGACTCTACTAATACGAGTCTGCGTTTTCTCTTCGTAGTCTTTCAACCACTTAAATAATTACTTGGCTAGATGATAAATGCAGCTTTCGAGATGAAATTGAAGTGTCACCTCCATGCACACCAATTTCAAGGGGCAGGATCAGCGGAAGGAGGTCATTCTTGTATCGTACGCCGAGCTCAACATCTACGGGCTGGCATGAGGCGAATAGAAGTACCAACTCGTCACCACTTATCAGTTATCTTGGAGAAGATGAAGGCGTACACGTGCAGAGCTATATGCCGTATGACAGCCGTTTACAAGGCATTTCTGCTGGTCATGTGGAAACGTTTGACAACGGTGGTTTTTCTACGCCGAAGAATGGTTCATGCAATGACGCATTTGTTGGTCCGCAAAGCATGTCGATGGACACATCACCATTCACATGGCCGGAAACTCCGCAAGCATCTCTATATGTTGAAGCATCATATCAGGAATCGGCCGGGTTGAGTCAACTGCCCCGTCAAAGCAAAGAATCATCGACACAGATTCCGGGATGTATCTTTGACTATGAAGATCCTTGGGATGCAATTGGGATGATTATGGGACTACCACGTAACGATACAAGGGAAATGACTTTAGAAGAGGAAATGGCGATTCTAGGCGCTACTGGACATGGCATTGTCATTTCTGATGAGGCTGTCCAGACAGATACCGTCTTCGAGAGCCATTCGGACGAGACGGGTTGTACATTGTTTAGTTCCGAAGGGTTGCCTGTTGCGCAAGATTCCCACTGTTCCTATATCGCCTGGAATCCAACGTGTAAATGCCCGAAAGATCCGGGAAGTGATGAAATTGGCGTCACATGTCTGCCAACAAGTGACGGGCAATGCTATGTTCCTGACTCTGATGCCGACCGTGTTCCCCTGTCTCGCGGGCCGCGAGCCACAAACAACGTTTCAATATCTTTTATCAACACGGAACACAAAGACGTAAATGCATGCGTCGAGGACATTGCTGTTCACCCGGTTTATAGACCCTCGCCTCCTCTTCAAACCACGGAAGCTATGGCAGACAATGACTCTCGTCGACAGCTGGTGGAATGTGGGGTGGCAGAAATCGAGCCAAATCACGACATCCTCTCCATTTCCGCCTCGCTTTCGTCTGACAGAAAGGTTGATTCTCGACCTATTGAACCTGATGGAATTTGCTATGAATTATGTTTATTTTCTGACGACTCTGACGATGACAGTGCTTTAGGATTGCCCGTAGATTGCACGAGCACCGCCTCCGCGAACGGATCAAGTTCAAAGGGACTGGTGAAAAGTTTCGACCGAAATTTGACATCACGGAGGGAGGCAACAGTTACGAGTCTCAAGTGTTATCGCTTGGCTAGTAACCTGACATAGTGACGATGGAATTGAACGTATTGATACGGTTATGATACGAGAAATGACATGCGATGCATTTGATGGCAACTGAAAAAGTCATGGTTGCACATGATGGTTTCCCAGTTTGAAAAGCGCACTCTTGCTATAGATCGGAATTGGACTCGTAGCAAGGTTTCTTAGTAAACCGCTCCTGGTGCATTACCAAATACCTATGGGCACCTCGGGACATAGGGAGTGCATCATGATGATTGCGACGCATCACAGCCTTCCGATACCGGCCATCTTTAATTCGCGTTCCAACGGGCATGACACGTTGAGTTGAGACTCTCGCCTTGCAGTTGTCGCCAAGCTATGGCGGCGTTATGGCTATTATCATTTGTAAGTGCAACGGTTATCAAGATCAGGTTTCCATACGACCAATTTCTGATATTAACGCCGATAAACCCGAACTGGAGCACAAGGCTTCTGGATAAATACTTGCCTGCACTGGGACTCTCCCCCTAGCGCAGTGCACTCTACTACTCAACGTGCTGGTCACTTGAGAACTATCCGTTCATTCAAATCATTTCAGATTATTGACTCTTACTCGACTCATCATGGTTAAATACGCAATTGCTGCTTCTGTTGCCATTGTCCAGCTGGCCATGTTCATGCGGACATCGCTTGCCCTTCCAATTGAGTACGTATGTTTGTCGTCCTCACTTGAGACCATTTCATGTTTTACCACACTAGACACCTCGAAGCGCTGGATTCGCGAGCAGTCTCTAGCCTCGACGAGCGTGATTGGAAAGAATTTGTGAAGCGCTACGTCAACGAGCCATTGGAAAAACGACAAAAGGATACCGCGACGAAATTGGTGGAGTTCGGCCAGAAAATCACAAATGCCGGGAATGCACTTCACACTCTGCATGGTAATAGTCCAAGCGGAGGTTCAACCGGAAGTTCAACTACAACGCAACAAAGCGGAGGAACTCAAGATTCAACATTGAACAATCGGTATGTCTTCGAGCCTTGTATCTTGCATCATGTTTTTCACACATGATGGGCAGAGACCTCTCTGACCTGTATGAGCGTGACTGGGATGAATATGAGAAGCGCAGCTTCAATGACTTTGAAGAACGTGATTGGAACGAGTTTGAGGAGCGTGACTGGGATGATTATGAACTGGAAGCACGGGGGTTGGACTTTGATGAGCTTGACGAGCTTGATTAGACGACCTGTGTATAGACTGCCCCATTCTGTGCCTATAAATTTAGTTACCCTCAAAAGGCCTTCTTCCAGTTTCATGTTATTAGCTTTCCGGGCGGGTGGCAGTGATACTCTGAAGCCAGTTTCACCATTGGTGTCAATCCAACCCCCGGCCGATTCTTATCATCCGTATCCCGCTCTGTCTTGACGTCAAAGTCAAGAAGAACAGGATTTGTGCAAGTAGTGGAATTGACGTGACTCACGACTCCGAACGAGAGCGGAAAGTGTGGATAATCAACAAAAAAAGTCGCAAGTATTAGAACGTTATAATGTAACCACCTGCCAACGTCTTCGTGTCACCGAAATTCAGCGCTTTCAGCACCAGATCTACATCCCCGCAAGGCACGAACAAAAAAAACCTCTGATGAAAGGTGTCAAGTTACTGCGACGAGTAACAGACGCACCGCCCTCATCATTCCGGACGGCTCCAGGGCATCAAGATCAGGTCTCCATCCGACCAACTGATATTGACCCCGGTATACCCGAGTGGGCACAAGCTTCTGCATAAATACCTGCCAGTGGGCCGACCCCTCAGCGCAGTGCACTCCTACTTAACGTGCTGGTCACTTGAGTATCCGTTCCACAATCATTTCAATCAATTGTACTTGACTCGTCTCATCATGGTTAAATACACCATCGCAGCTTCCGTTGCATTCGTCCACCTGGCCATGCTCGCCCAGACTTCGGTTGCCCTCCCGATTGAGCAGTGCGTATATTCATTGCCATGCCAGGCACCTGGCACGCTTCATGTTTACCCATGCCAGATACACCGACGGGCTGGAATCGCGGGAAATATCTAGTCACGATGAGCAAGAGTAAGACTCAATATTTTATTGTAAAAAATGCCAATGATCATGATGTCGGTGGCATTGGCTATAGGCTCCTCAAACGTGACCTTGAAGCGAGAAACCACCCCTTAATATATGGCGCTGTAGCTCTAGGAGCAGCAGCTCTCGCCTGGCATTATGGCAAGAAAGCAGTCGACGCGCACAAGGCTAACCAAGCTGCGAAAAACGCACAAACGTCAAATCAGCCACCAGTGAATAATAATAATGGTGGTGGCGGGGGTGGGCCCCCTGGTGGCGGGGGTGGGCCCCCTGGTGGTGGTGGTGGTGGTGGGCCCCCTGGTGGTGGTGGTGGTGGGCCCCCTGGTGGTGATCCAAAGTACGGTGCTCCGCAATAAATAATGAACAACAGTTGTAGCTAACATCCTTCACAAAGTGACCCAGGCCAACGACGACGGTATGCCTTTTCAAACATTCTACATGGCAGCTTTTTTTTTATAAATTTTTGACATGGTTACAGTGATCTTTCTGAACTATATGCCCGTGCTTTTTCTAACCTGGATGTCCGTGAATGGGATGAGATCGCGAAGCGCTACGCTGAAGATGTGCTAGATCGACGGTATGTCTTCCAGCCTCTTATTTCTGCATCAAGTTTTCTTCTTCTTTTCTCTTTCTGAACATGCTTATTAGTGACTTGTCTGACCTCTATGAGCGTGGCTGGGATGAAAATGAGAAGCGAAGCTTCAATGAGTTCGAGAAACGTGATTGGGACGACTATGAAATGGAAGCACGGGGGTTGGACTTTGACGAGCTTGACGAGCTTGATTAGACAATTTGTTCAACATCTCACATGCGCCAAATCATATTTTATTATAGTTCAAAAATCATGCACAGATGTCATGGCGAGCTCGATGTTTCAGGTTCGAAAAAAAATATAACGGCACGGTCGGTTGTGTGACGTGTGTCGTTCTCAACTTAGATTTCTTATTTTAAATTCAAAAGATTTAGGGGGCGTTGCATATTCATCATCACCTGATACTGTTGTAACACTTTCACGTTTCACCGAAGATGTGCCATAGGATGATGGGTGACCCCAGTGGGCAACGATACATGCGGTCCTGTGTTAGTTGCCCGCGAAACCCGAAAAAAAGAGTAAAAAGAATTCCGGTTCCTCCGCATATGGGAGGTGCCTAGGAGCTTATGCACACTCGTTCTCAAAGAAGTTAGGACATAACCATACTTGAACCTTGATCGCCGTTCTATTTACGATATACATACCAGTTTTGGTCCATAAAACCCTACAATCGTCAAGATCGTAATTTGGAATCGCGCCCAACAACGGTTTGTTTGACCTTCTTAAGCATCGAAACGGTAGCATCCGATATTCCTAGATGCGCCTTGACCACTTCAGGCGGCATCAGGGCCAGCCACTGTTGGACAAAGAACAAAATGAATTTTTTTATTACTTGAAGGATGGTCAACGGTTGTCCGCAAACTCTCACCTGGTTAAGACTAATATCTCGAAACACGCCTAATGAAACACGACGTTGACGTCAAGTGACACTTTACACTAGTTATTGTTGTCGCACGCACCAGATTTGAAAATCTCCAAGTAAACGAGGGTAGTGTTTCCCGTGTTCTCAACGTAGTGACCTACGATTCCCATTCAGTTTCTTTGGAATATGGTAGAAAAGTTCCTGCACCATAGCTTGCCGGGACATAACCTTGATCAAACTCTGTATCAGTCTGCAAGGTTAAAAACTACGATCATACCAATGTCTCCGGCCTAAAGACGCGGTCAGTGCATGTAGCGAATGAATAAGGCTGATATAGACTCGCCTGGAAATCGTACGTCTTTGCGTTGGATTGGGAGGCAAACAGTGTCATTCGTCCCTGCCCTGAACTATATTATGGGTGAAGAAAATGTGTGGGGCTCCTCGAGGATAAACTGTCTTACAGGAAGAAGCTCCATTCGTCTTCTGTAGGGTGCCACTGCGAAAAAGTACCAGTAGTAAGTGTCAAGCACTATCGGCCGAATATGTGATTTACGTGAAGTTCCCTGCAAAAATAGTTATCAAGGCAGAGGCTGGCAAGAAGTTGATAGTAATCTTACCGCAAGCCGCCAGGTTGGATAGTGATCTCTGACGAATTTCGAATCATCTGAGTCAATTCAGCTGCGAGTTCAACAGCATACCTGCAGCTGCAATCGTCGTCGATGCTTTAAATGTAGTCGAATCGACAACTTTAACGGTACCGCCCGTGAGCTGCGATGGTTTGACTTTAGAAAACGCGAACGAAAATGGATTTTCCGCAGTTCCTTGTGGGCTCTTTGGGGCTGCGCTGTCGGGCTCGGGTAGATCTTGAAAAAAGGTTAGATGTTAAATCAGTTTGGCGATGAAACATGGCCCTACTGGCAGGGAATATATATAGCTCGTTGGCGGGAATGTTCGCCCATGATTGTATATCTCTAGTGAAGAATGTAAATAAAATATGCTTAAAGCAGAATCGCATTATCCCCACGTTCCGAAATTCTTGGCAATGACTAAGAATAACGTATTACATGAGTGGGTTCAACATGCCAGTATGGATGGAACTTGCCTTCGACAGGCACGTGAGCCAGCCAGTCCGTCAACTGGAATATTAACGACGTCATTAATAACTGTAAAATGATAAATGGAACATACCAGGAAGGTGGAGCCTGCGTCGAAATCTCCAGAGTCGAAAATCTTGCTGTTGATTAAATGCTGTTTTCGTGTATCACTCTGGCCAACACTTACTAAGAGGAATTCAGCGCCACTGGGATCAGCATCCGTGGCTTGCAACGAATGAGGGATCCCAGGCGGTAAAAACCACAGGTCGCCTGGATTCTGCCCGATGCTTAGAACTCTCCCGTACTCGAGTCGCAAAATTTTGGCTTACAACCGTGGCAACATAATTACTGCCCGCAGTATCGACGGCCGTTATCTGAACACTGCCCTGTAAAGAAAATGTCAACCATGACAGTACATATAATACTACTAGCAAGGTTCTATACTTTGATAACGTATGCCCATTCTCCCGCCGTGTGCCAGTGCAATTCTCTTTGACGATCTCAGTGTATCACAACACGACGATTGATCATGGACAGACCTGATGGCACCTGCTTGCAAACGCATGTTGACACCAGCCATTTCTGAAAGTAGTGGCGTCAAAGGACAATACCAGGAGAGTGTCATATATTCACTTACGCTTCGCGATGGGCATGTCCTGAACTACGATCGTTTAGCGTCTGTTCAGCCCTTCAAATTTGAATTTACTCACCATTTTGCTGTCGAGCCCATCCTCCTTTTAACAAACGGTTAGCGCTTTGACTAAATGACCACTTGGGGTTGGGACTGAGGAAATTTCAAATCAGGTAATCGATTGCTAAAAGATAACGTACATGCTTCCGTGGTCTGTGGTTGGTGGAGCCAGTGAGTCAGAATTTTGGAGTTCAAGCGGGATATTCTGCGGTCCTAGAATAGATGCCCCCAGTGTGCCGCGCTGAGGCTGCGGATGAGTACGCGTGAGCTCATAATTGGGGTCTGTGCTGATCTTTGGGCCAGTGTAGGACGGGATAGCTGCACCGCTCAATAACGAAGACGGGCTGCCAGAATTGGTTGGGGCTGAATACGTGCAACTGGTTAGCAGTGCAGCAAAAACGTAGCCAACAGTGAGTTTCCAAGGCATGCCTAGCGAGAGGGTTAGGGAGGGCGCAACGCCGCCGCGTGGCTTCAATATATAAAGCCAAGTTGCGCATGAGAAGGCAGCTCAATTCTAAGTTTGCCAATAGTTGCAGGGACTGATTAATTGATTAATTGATTGCCGAGCGCTGCTTCGGCGCCCGCGTTATCTTTCTTCACACTTACTGCCAACCACAAGGAAGAGCAGTTCGTAGCCCTGGTAGTGCTAGGGGCGTTTTTCGACCGAGGGCGTGTGATCTATTTCCTCAGAGGACTGATTCCTCCGGTCGGCTAGGATGACACAAAAGTTAGCATCGGAAATAGAAAACACTTGTTATCATAGAATAGGGGTGCTGGGCGTAATGAAATCATCAAGCAATGGATCTTATTGAAGCGGGTATCTTTCGTCTTCGTTTTCATCGCAAATAGGATAGACCTCTGATCCATGGAAAGCCAACAACAACGGATAGACGAAGTCTTCGCTCGTGTTAAGTGTTGGGATTAAACGTAGATGTATCAGCAGGGCAGAATTCGAACACATTTACCCTGTTCTAGAATTAGAATGGCTTGATTAACTTCAACAAACCAGCTCAGCCCCTTAGTATACGTAATGAAGCCAGAAAAGGTGGGATATTTTGCCGCCCGCCATGATGAGGCGTAGGGCAATCCGTGTACATGCATATGGAGGTGCTCCACAGAGTGGAATGGAGCAATGTGGAATCCCATTCTGTCCGAGGATATTGGCACATTACAGCATACAGAATCAGAAAAATCTTACCTCCGCATAACGAGAGGCACACCGTGGCGAAGCATCAGCTGGTGACCTACATCACGCATCTCTCGTACTAGATGGAGTAATATGGCCTACAAGTGAATAACAATCCATTAAAAGCACTTACACATCGCTGCATCTGACGGCCCAAGCGACCTCACGTTACCTAATGTCAATGCTTATTGTAAATGGTAAAACCCAAAAACAGGCAAACCTGAAACGAACCCTTATGCTCCTTTGGAATCACCAAAAAATGATACTTGCACGCTGGTTTGTGATCCTTGAACGCGACGTAATTATTGTTCTATAGATGCGGTGAATCAGTGATCGCATATGACGATTACGTCTTGCCTCCCACAGAATCTGAAATCCTTTTTCAGGTGTAATATCGCAGAAGATGCATGCTGTTGTTCTATTGAGAAAGTGCATCCATCTAGTACACGGTCCATTAGGCATTAGCATACACATACCTACAGTTTTCTGGCATGCAAGACCCCGTTAATTGAAGATGAAAAAAAGACGCCCTTGAAGCTAATCGTCACAAGTCACGACGGTGTGACAGTTGCTCATCACCATTCAAGCCCACTAACTGAAGCTCCTGAAGGGCCACACAGGGCTGACGCGGTGTAGATGCTCCAATGGCGACAGATGCAGAAACTACATGCAATCATATTGTTGATGCTCTTGCGGATGATGACAGTAGGAAGAGCATTCTAGACAAGTATCAAACCGCGGTTGCGTGGTATGCAAATAGGTATCAGATGGTCAGGGGCCCAAACAAGCGCCGCAAGGTGCGTCTGCCAAGTTACATTCAGATGCCGCCTTACACCTCCATACCCGCTTCGTGAAGATTGCCTCGCCAACTTGTGGAACGTGTGATATTTCACTGTTTCGTCCATTTACATGTTTACATTGCGAATATATCGGATGTTGGATGGATGGCCATGTGACGAACCACTTGAGAGAAGGGGGACATTTATTCTGTTTGTATCTTTCACCTGTCTCTTGTGAAGAGCTCATTTCTGGGTACAGGCACAGACGCCAAGTCTGGATGCGTCTATTGCTCCGAGTGCGAAAATTTTGTATATGACGCTGTCCTGAGCAATGTCTACATGTCTACGACCCTGAACGCCGAAGAGAAGTATACCAAGTTCCAAGGTTTGGGTTTAGGTTCAAGGGAATCATATCGGTCGTTGATGCATAAAAGTTTCCAACAAACGCCGAGAGCCATTCCAACCGTGGACTCCCAATGAAAAAGACACCGCTGCGCTTGAAGGAGCGATGGCAGTTCCATGTCAAGGTTGGCTATTCTCCGTATCTCAAATTTACTGATCTCAAGAAAACCTAGGAAGAAGGGGACTGTTAAATCTAGGCCAAACCTGCTTCCTCAATGTCGTTCTACAGTGCTTCGTCCACAACCCTCTTCTCAGGAACTACTTCCTCGGAGACAAGCACAACTGGAGACAATGCAAAAATGACAATTGTACGTGTTGCGAGATGGACAAGCTTTTCTCCGAGGTAACACCCCCGACGCCGTTTTATATGCGACGTGCGAGGGTTTAGCTTACTTAAGCTGAACAGGTCTTTTCCGACGACAGCACACCTTACGGCCCACATACATTTCTGGCTACGACATGGAGAGCCTCCGCTGAGCTGGCAGGATATGCTCAGCAAGATGCTCACGAATTCTTCATTGCAGCGCTCAGTCAAATCCACGCCACCTCACGTGGCTCGACTGAAGTTTCTTGCAATTGCATCATCCACTCTACTTTCGCAGGACTGCTGCAAAGTGACGTTAAATGCGAACGATGCAAGAATGTCACTACAACGCTTGATCCCATACTTGACATCAGCCTCGAGCTCAAAGGTAAAGTAGGGGAGATTACATCAAGTGAGAACTCTCTCGCAGCATGTTTGCGAAGGTGGGTGTTACTAAGGAAGAAGGCAGACGCTTGCGTTTCTCCTCTAACTGTCACGTATAAATTTTAGATATACTCAGCCAGAGAAGCTAGGATCCAAAGAATACAGCTGTGCAAAATGTGGGAAAGCATCGCATGTGAGGATTATGATATCTGTACCGGAATGCCGGCTGTTCTAAATTGAATTCTTACAGGAAGCAAGCAAGCGGTTAAGTATCCGGGAGCTACCTCCTGTGCTCAGCTTTCAGTTCAAGGTAATAATTCATCATGTATACCTTCTCCATTTTTATGTGACTCAATCCATTCCCAAAGCGGTTCGAACAAAAGGTATCGGACAAAATGACTACGCGGAAAATCGGAACGCAGATACGTTTTCCCGCGACATTAAACATGGCGCCGTACACAACGCTTTACATGCGGGAATCGGAGAAGGAGCACAGCGCACTGTCGGCCTCGTGAGCAACTTACACCCTGGCTCGCCATGATTTATCCCGCATATACAAATAGTTTCGTGGGGCCCGACGGCATGTATGAATACGATCTTTTTGCTGTGATCAATCATGAAGGTCAGATAAACAATGGTCACTATACAAATTTTGCCCGTTTCGGGGACGAGGTACGCTTTAATAATATATTATAGCCGACATGGAAATTGACGGCACTTTGTTCCCTTTATTAATAGTGGTATCGTTTTGATGATGACAAGTTAGTGAATAAGTTGGAGATTCCATGCGGCCTAACCATATTATGTAGGGTGACGCATACCACTTTGGGCGTGTGTCTGAAATCGCCGGCGTACATGTGTTTCTATGTCAAGCGACACCTGGATTATAAACCGTATATCACCCCCGAATATGTCCGAAAGCGTGAGGCGGAAGCCGCAAGGGAAAGGGAGTTGGATAAAGAAAAGGAGGCTGCACGGATGAAGGAGCTTGAGGATGCTCTTTTGGCTACTGTAGACTAGCACCCTTGATTCCGTGATAATCCATTGACATTCTTAAAATGGATTTTGACACTTACAAGTCAAAGGGTCAGTCGAGAAGACCAGGTCGAGAGATCCAAAAGGTGTCCTTGATGATATCGCAATGTAGAAGTTCTACTTTGGATTGTCTGTCCTTGTCTTTAGATCTTTTTGTGTCCCCCGTCTGTTTAGTTTGACAGCTCGTGTCAACGGAAGACTGATTTTGATAGGGACAAGAGGTTTAGTATAAAGCCAAACAGGCAGCGATCCAGACCTCTTTATCCGCCATATTATTAGATGCACCCGAGTTTGAGTCGCGGTCGGTCTAGTGCAGTTATCAATATCCTTGAAAAGAAGTCTGTTACGCGACACGCTACTGCTGCTTCCGATATTACTGGAGCCATCTAGGATGATGATGGATCAGCTTGTAGAAACATGGCAAAAAGCGTATGCATATCTTACCTCCTCGCGAACTAGTACGCTTCCCTTTTTAAATCTATCGCTAATATCGTTGTAATTGGTGTTGAAACGATTGAACAGGATTTCGTGCTTCTCTTTTGATAATGTTCCCTGGTCATAGTGTTTTTGGCGTAGGGCGATAGAGAGAGAGAGAGAAAAACCCGAATTACTAACCCGCAGAGTGGCGTGGGCTTGAGTTGTCGTCTCTCCGCCTAGGTTTACGAGAGCCCAGAACACAGTATTATAAAGATTGTTGATGTGTGCTTTGGGTTAAGTTCATAATAAGCGTCTATATAGAGAACCATCAGATGATCTTACTATCGGCCTGTCTCCATGCAAAGTAATCCCTTATTTCCCGTTCTGTTGGATAAAGCACGATTCTACCGTCGAACGAGGGCGGGTACCGCAGAGATGTGTCTGGGAAATAATTTGGCCAGTGGAAGACATAGCATGAAGTGAAGTACGAGGTGAGCGTCGACAAAATCTTTGCCTGGCGCCTGTTGTAGAGTGTTGCATGCCGTCGCAGCAGGAAGCTGTATACGGATCATCGATTAGGATGAGATGGATATGAGCGGATATATGCTAACCTATATTCGTCGGATTGGCCAAAGGCCAGGACAATGTCTGGAAATTCATCCATGAGATTGCGCGCCGCATGATCCATGAGCAGCAGGGCCCTTAGATCGTTGGGTTTGGCGAAACGATGCTCTTCCGAGAACCTGGGAGACTGCGATTTATTCGCAGAGGAGGAGGAGGATCGATAAGCTTGAATACCTGTGAAACGAGTGACCATCGATACGACAGACGATAAACGAGCCTGGCAAGAGGGGATCTGGCAGCTCGTACTTGCGGACGTAGGCGAAGCGAGAGTTGGCCATGGGGGCCGGAAAAGGAAATAGCCAATTCTGGAAGTAGCAGCCGGAGTCACACCTGCACCTGCCTGCCTTGAGCGCTGCAGCAGCAAACCCACAACCTCACTTGTCGTCTGCGCCTGTACCCAAGCTAACAAACCCTTGGCCATCCGCACATAACCCATACCATGAGCAGCACAAACTCATACTACTTCCGCCGTCGCACCATCGGCCGGGCCGCTTCGCCTCCGACCTGGGCTTGCTACGAGCAGATCCCATACGACGACGACGATTACAGCGATAGCTGTACCGACTCTTGCTCAGAGGACGATGATGAGTATGCAAGGTCCGCAGCCCTCCGTGATGAGTCCATCTCTAGCGACTCCGATGTCAAGGATGACGACGAACACCGAAACAATGCTGCTACCGACGTCACCCACGACATGGACATGGATGAGGACATTCCTGTCCCCGACTCAGGTATCCAGAAGGCCCCCAGCGAACCTCAGAAGGACGTAAAGGGGAAGCAGAAAGCGGCCGATCCTGAACCAGAGGACAGGAGACGCAGTAGAAAGAAGCACCACAGACCTGTGTACACCCTCAGGCCCATTCTGACTATTCATAAAAGCCAGGGCTTTGTTTGGAACCAGGCAAGTAACCTGGATATTTCATGCTGTGTTCTGCGCATTTACCCCGGGTATATTTATTCAGGATCTGTTTGTGCCCCCATACATAAAAGATCGATGTTCGTCCCCTTCATTTTTTTTCCCTTCCGAACGCATTAGTTGACAGTATATTGATTGATTAGATGTTGCTTCGACTTCACCACCAAACTCTCGAGGATTCGTCTCGTCCTCTGCATTGTCCACAAATTCTGGTCTGCCGGATTACGAGGTCGAAGTCGTAGAAATTCGAGTAAAGGAAGGTGACTTGGACGGTATCATTCCTTAGATAGCCTATGGGCTCTTTACAAGTTTCTGTACTCCAGCTACCGTTTTACTTTGTGTATCATATGAATCGATCCGTGCACATTAGCCTTTTTGTTGACGCCTGATGAAGTGGAAGTCAGCAGACTGTGTTGTGTTTAACATGTTATTGAGGTTTTGTCTTTAGAAGATATGACAGAGAGCCATATCAGGTAAATCCTTGTAGTTACCAAACCAGGTAGTTCCAGACACCAAAATTACCCAATGGGTGCTGCATCGCGAAGAACGAACATTTATGCATTACGCGTCCAAGAGGGAGGTCAGGATTGAAGTTACGTTTGTCAAAACGACATCCAACTGACAGCGCAACAGAACAAGAGGAGAGAACACCTCTCTGTCTGAAATTGCCATTCGGGTTAACGCGATTGTCTCAATAGGAAATATTCTGAAAACATAGGCGCCGGCCAATCCAACCAAATCTCTCTCTATGGCTTTTCCTCTTCTGTTATTTACGCAAAAAGGAGATTCAGAGGGGCGGGATTCCCTCCCACGCCCCGAAACATGGGTCCGCCCCAATCCAAGTCGGTTTTCCGCAGCACCTCTGGCAAATAGCTGTCCCCCGTATTACCGAGTCTGGTAATTCCTCTCGCTTGGTCGGTAAACTAGCACCCACACCCTTCAGGCTTATAAAGGCTGCAAAAAATGCCATGTCGAGGTCACTTCCCCCTGGCAGACGAGATCTCCCCCTCCTTCTCCCCTCTTCGAAATATTCGCTCTCGACATTCCAACCCTCTCAACCTTGTGGCACTTGCCGGTGTACCTCTGTATTTGGAATTGAGGGTCCAAAATTAGCCCTTGCCCAGGTTTAAACTTGTTCTTAAAAAAGAAATGTATGGAATTTATGATCAGCAATATTATCCACACGAGTTTGGCCCAACTGGCATCCCGCGATCCTACTTCTACCCAGTCTCTGACGGATCAGACGCTGACTCTTCTGGCGGTGGCGGAACCATTGGTGGCTCTGATTCTCTCCCTTCTCTCTCCACGCACCAAATCGAAGGAGTAAATTATGAGCGATCTCAAGAAAATACTCCATTCAGCCCGTCACACCCAACCATCGCCCCACTCCAGTCCTTCTCTGAGTTTGCTCTTCCTCCCGCGTCCTTTGGACTCCCAGCCACGTTCGTAAGTGTCGTTTCATTGTTAACCGAATAGTAGAGATATTAACCTAATTGAAAGCACAGCGCCACTCCAGAGTTGAGTGGCGACGCTCACACATTCAGTGGCCAAGCTGGACAGTACCCTCAGTACCACGGATCGTCCGGCATAGGTTATGACCTACCTCAGCAAGATTTCGCAACGTTTGCAACTTTGCCGCAGGTTGGATCGCACCGCGGCCGGCACCAGCATCATTCAAGGATCGAGACATCGTCCTCATCCCCGCCGACTGGGTCCCTTGGATCTGGCACACCAACGGCGCTTCAGATTCATGGTACAAACCTGCCAACTTATCCGGACGCAGGCGATTACTTGCGCCACCAGCTGGGCCTGCCGCCTGATATCCCTATCAACCTTGACTGTCTGCCAGACCCGCCTCCAGGCCGCAAACCATCTCAAGCATATCCTCTACTCATCAAACTCGCCATCTACGGCAGCCCTCAGAAGAGGCTGACTCTCCAGGGCATTTACGAGGCCATTGAAAATAGGTTTGAATATTTCAGAAACGAGTCCAGGGGTGCGTGGAAGGTGCGTGGTTTATGCCTCCCTTCACGTTAACCGACGTGCTGACGAGGACATTGATCAGCGATCAATCCGTCACAATTTATCTTTGAATCAAGTCTTCCGTTCTTCGCCAAGAGCGATCACCGAGCCAGGAAAAGGAAGTTACTGGGAATTGGATATCTCCAATGGGGAAGGGTACAAGCGTGAACGTAAGCGCAACAGAAAAGCACGCCGTCCGCCTCAAGGACAAGGATCGGAAAGTGAGAGTGCCTCGGTCGACGAAGACGAGTTTAGCGACAATTCTTCAGTCAGTCAACCCGAGCCGCCGTCACGTATTGGGTTTTCCGATGTGGGTCCGTCCCGTACGGCTCATGTGGCATCTTTGTCTCGTCGCACTTCTCCTTACCCGCAAGGCGAGGCTGTGTCCATGCGTATTTCTGCACCGGTTCGACCCTTCTCTGCCGAAGTTGCCCGGGCTACTACTTCTCCCCAGGGTTTGTCTACAGCACCTCTTGGCCAAACTGCGCAAGGTTATTACCATCAACCGCAGCCGACTGCTCCTGTGCCAATGTTTGTGACCAGGCAAGGGAACATGTTCAGACCTGGACCGTTCGCGCAGACCATGGCGTGGCAGGCACAGCAACAACAACAGATGAGGCCAGCAAGTGTTCCTTCGCAATTTTCTTATGCGTCGTCCCTGTCTTCTACAGCTGTGAGGCCAAGCCATGGCCAGGCTCATGCGCCGACAGGGAGTTCTCCCTCGTCGCACACCTATGTCACTGCGCTGCAAGGTTCCCAAGGGGTCCCATACCGAGGTTTTGGCCATGAACAGATGATGGGACAGCCAGAACAATACGATACGGGGAATACTACGCAGACCGTTCCGCTTCGGAGAAGCAACACGGGTAATCGCAAACACCGTGGTTGATGAGGAACCGCAAAATGGACCGCATGAGCAGCAGCCGGACGGGATCTGTCAGTTGCAATTCTGGTCTTTAGGTTGAAGTATTAGACAAGTGTCCCGAATAAGTATTTTTGCGTCATGGTTGTATAAATTCATTTGTTAACAGTCTTTGCTATCGATTTGGATTTGTCTTTTGTTTCATATTGATGTTTTTTCTTCTTCTTTTCTGTATCTATCTGAGAACTTCGCAAAGGATGTCGATGAGTGGTTTGAGATAAAGTGCTTCACAAGACTGAGTCATTCTGGATGGTTCTTGAGCCAGCGTTCTACTATGCTTGGTGACGGACAGGCGGTGGACTCGCCCTTTCCCTCTGTCGATTCATGGAACCGTTGACAGCAGCGGTAGAGCTCGCGGACGCAGCTATCGCAGCGCTCGGGCATATAAGTATTTTTGGCCAAACAAGCCTGGAGCTCGCAAGCTGGAATCAACGAGTCAAAACTTTGAGTCAAATTCTGCGGAAAAAATAATAATAGAAGCCAAACCTTCCGCCTGGCAAGGTTGAATTTGCTGAGAGAGAGAGAAGGAGAGAGGGAAAGAAAGAGAAAAAGAAAGAGCGCATTAGTTCAAATGCCAGATCGACACAATAAAGTCGAATTCATTCACTTACTTTTGCCATCGCCTCGGATGATAAAAAAAACAAATTACCAACACGTCACGACCTGCCTTAAATCAGGTCACGTGATAGCCGTCGCCTTCTTGCCGACGGCAAATCAACGGACTGGGAAAGCGACAAACGACGATGGGACGGAGGAACCAATCTCACAAGGTGTGTTTGGGCGCTCTGATATTTTGGCGGTATGCTCATTGTCATGTTTAGGTTCCCAATGTAAAACTTCGGCCTGCACAACCTGGCGACGGAGCAAGCAGGACGTCACGCATGCCAGTGACGGAGGAAGAGTCGGGATGTTGGGCACAAGAAACGCAAGACACAACTGTGTCAGACATGTGTCCGAGACCGTTTAAGGGCGTCGTGCTGTGTGCCACTGGGATTCAGGACAAGGTTTTGTCTCTTCCGTCTGCAATCGGTCAGGGCACTTAGTATATTTTTGGCAGCCCACGCTTTTTAAACAAGCTTTGGAGCTTGGCGCAACATCGGCGAGCGCGTTTACCACCTATGTTACGCACCTTATTGCGGAGAAGCATGGTGGTGACAAGTATAGGGTTTGTCTCATGCTTCTAGCGTCTGCGTGTGAACTGTCTGCTGACTATGCCTACAGTGCGCGTTGGAGAGGCAAATACCGATCTTGAAACCGTCTTGGGTAATGGAGAGTTATCAAATCTGGCTCAGAGGCGACGACGTCGACTTTGAAAAGGTGAAATTTGCACTGCCCCGTATTTCGCCTTTGCCTTTGCTAAAGTAGCGAATAGAGCATGAAAACACATCAACTTCCAATATTTTCTGGCGTGGTATTGTCATGCTCTGGAATAGAGGATGTCAGGCGTCGAACAGAAATCACTCAAAAGTTGAAGCAGAATGATGGGATCTACATGGAGAATCTAGAAAGACCGGTCAAGGTCACACATATATTATGCTCTGGTGATGAGGAAACAGACAAGATGCGCTACGCTCGAAAGTTTAATCAGCGAGGTGAAGCCAATATCTGTCTTGTCTGGGAGGAGTGGTTCTGGCACTCGCTCGAATTCGGAGGTGGAAGACGAACCTCATTTTTTGCCCCCGATTGACCCATATTTCAGGTCAATTCAATGTGGCAGACTACGATGTGCAAAAGCCAAGGCCGCTGGGACGCAAGCTCATTGCGAACGGTAATCCGCTGCACTTGTTCCTTGATCTATTCTAATTGTTATACTACTACATTAAAGAATCGTCATTGCCTCTCCCTGCAATGCCCGGGTTCTCGTCTGGTCAAGCGCAGGCGCAAACTCCGTCCACATCACCGGAAGAAGACGAGGAGATAGCTTGCGTCGCCCATCGGCCTGCCATGACCGTTCAAATCTGGGGAAGCCTGCTCAAAAATCGGGGATACGAAGTCTCAAACGGAAAAATTATCAAGACTGCTTCAAAAGTCCAAGAATCTCAACCGCTTTCACAGGACAAAACATCAGTTGAACCTGCCGAAGCCAACAGCATGGACGTCGATGCCTCGAAACCAAAAAGCATCATTTCCACGTTTAGACGAGCAAACTCGTTTGCTGCTGCGAGCGAACCTTTGCAGAAGAGTCAACCGACGCATAGGTTGCAGCCGTTCCGACGGACAACGAGCGTGGTGGCCATGCCGTCGCAACAACTCCCGGAAGGAGATACGAACGCGGAAGCTGGTCCTTCTACGAAGGGTCCCAGGGGCATTTTCTCTGGATTGAAGTTTCGTGTGCTGGGAGAAGCGAGGTGGCATAGTGTGAAGAATGCCATCAAGCAAGGAGGTGGTATATGGGCATCTGAAGAAGACGAAGATGTCGATTATATCATTGTCAGACTTGTCAGGTACGGTATTGATGCTGTCTTCATGGCAAGTTAGATTTCATTGATGATTTGTATGGTAGTGGGAGCAAGATTTATAAGGAGGAGCCTGATGAAGCGCAGCGCATCAAGTATAGAACCGAGTGTTGGTTGGAACGGTGTCTATCCGAACAAGCCATCTGTCGGTATCAAGACCATATCACGTTCCTCCCACTCGACATCCAACTACCAGTCGCAGGCACGGAAAGCATCATTATGAGCTTTTCTGGGCTGCTCCAGGACGAATCTTGCTGGCTGACCCGGTTATTACGTGCCCTCGGTTTGCGCATTCTTTCTGTCCGGTAAAACAGCCTGATATGGAAGCGTAGGTATTCGATTGGCAAGTGCATTCTCAATACACACGACACACCTGTTATGCCCATCAGGTACTGGCCTCAAGTACGAAAAAGCTAAAGAATGGAGTATCCCTGTTGTCAATAGGGAGTGGTTAGCTGTAATAGCTACCACGGGCAAGATACCAGCGGTATCAGAGTACGCCGTCCCACCGGGAGTACAAGGAGAACAGGTGGGGAACGACGTTGCGGTTGTCGATATGAAGGGCAAGGGCACGGTTGTTGAACCTGTCAACAAGCAGGCTAGCGACACTTTTCTTTGGCCGGTAGACATGACAGATGCCATGATGAATGATATTACGAATGGTCTGTTGCTTTTTACTCTTGCGACAATTTACATTCGGTGTTGAGAAATCCTATACAGGACGAGCAGATCAGGTGCGACTGACTGTGAAAGACACTATCGTAAACCGTGGTCCACATATAGACAAGGAACTATCCAAACGGGAGGAACCCGTGCCCACGCCACAACCTGAACCACCAGATACAGGAAACTTTTTGTTCGGGCAGCCCGGAGGACTTTTGGGAGGCCATCCGGGTCCAGGAACAGAGAAATCTGCACTGCCTGTGACACCGTCCCGAAAAAAAGTTCCAGAGCCGCCGCATGCTCTAATACTAGATGAACATCGATATCGGGATATATCAAACGCCCCGTTGCATACGCAGTCTGAGAGGGACGAAGCAATGCAGGCAACAGTACCATCGTCAAGAACTCCGTCGCCCTTGAAGTTACCCCGGGAGGGAAGCATGGCGTCGGTGGCTAGCATATCTCCTATGAAGATTGACCAGGCGTTGCAAGAGAGCGTTGCTTCTCTGCTTGGGAAGCGACAAGGAGATGATAATGGAGGTGGGAGAGATGGCAAGCGGAGAAGGCCGCAACGAGGGGTGCGCACATTTCCTTTTCTTCTTTTTTTTTTCTCTGCTAGGGTTTCCATAGCTCACAATACATTTTGGTGATTAGCCAATGTCTAAACAATCGTCCTCTTCATCGTTGAATTTTGATATCCGACTGGCGTCTGAGCCAGATGGGATATTTGGCGTGTTTGGGTCTGATGCGGACATGGGAGGGATTGAACCTGAGGGTGGGGTGAGCACAGACGAGCAGGAAAAGAGTGTGTGGGTGATGTATGAGGACCCAGGGCAGGCAGATGAACGGAGACGGCTTATGACACTGTTTGAGGATGCGAGTGAGGAGAGGGAGGCAGTTGGTCCCAAGAGGGAGGTGGCTGGTCCCAAGAAACGGAGGAGGAAATCTGCAAGACTCGCTGCATAGCCGGCGAGCATGTATACCTACTTATTCAAGTTGTACTCTTACTGCCAACGTACTAATACCAAGTGACATTTCTACACTGACTCAGATAATTGCAGAATGTATACAGTAGATACACTAGTAGCCCAAGTGCCTGTAAGATTCGAGCCACGTCTCTTCACGGCATCATCGAACTATATTTGATTGACTCATGTGAGGCGTTAAACAGGTTGTCTAATCAAGCTCGTCAAGCTCGTCAAAGTCCAACCCCCGTGCCTCCATTTCATAGTCATCCCAATCACGTTTCTCGAACTCATTGAAGCTTCGCTTCTCGTCTTCATCCCAGTCACGCTCATGGAGGTCCAACAGGTCACTATGACCAAGTTCAAAATACATGCTGCAAGACACAAGGCAGGAAGACACACCGTCGACCTTGAGGGGAAAAGGCGTCGGCTTGCGCGTGCGATAAGCCATCTCGTTCATCCAATGCGTCGAAGTAACGCCTCATGATGTCACGATCGTCGAGCTCAGGTAGGTCACTACCAATAACCATGTTAAAAAACCTCCAATCTTGGAACATTAAAAAAACTATACCGTCGTGCTACACCACTTTGAAAAAAGGATGTTAGCTACAAACTGTTGTTCATCATATGCAGGGAAATACCGTACGGTATTGGTCCGCCTGTTTGATCTCCTGGATTCGTTGGTGAATTGTCCTGTGGCTGCCCTGTCGGTGGTTGATTCGTTCCCGCTGCCGCTTTCTTAGCCTGGAATGCTTGGTATGCTTTCCAGATCAAATAGGCGCTTGTGCCTGCTGCTGCTAAACCTCCTGCAGCTAAAAGTGCAGGGTGATGTCTTTCTTCAAGCTCTACATCATCACGTTCAGCGAGCCTGTGGACAATGGACCAATGTCGTGATCGCAGCCTTAGAACAAGAAGTGTGGATCTTACTGTGGAACATTGGAATTCGAGATTTCCCGAGATTCCAGCCCTTCGGAGTATCTAGCATGGTGAAAGATGAGGTAAACACAAGTAAGGGTGACGAATATTACGCACTGCTCAATTGGAAGGGCAACGGAAGTGTGGGCAAACATGGCCAGTTGGAGGAGTGCAACGGAAGCAGCAACGGTGTATTTAACCATGATGAGATGAGTCGATTGAAATGATTTGAGGGAAGGGATTCTCAAGTGACCAGCACGTTGAGTAAGATGAGTGCACTGCGCTAGAAGGGGTCAGCCAGGAGCTCGTAGGTTTTTATACAGAAGCTTGCCTTGCCAATTCTGATGTGACACCTGAGCAATAGTTGCTAACCATTGGCGTCATATCCCCAAATGCCTTGATTACCGTTGCTGATTTGGACTGGAGCTTTTTTTTTCCTCGATCAGACCTCTTTATACCTAGGTATAGGTATATCATCTGCTACCCTTCCGTTCCTTTACAATATGTCTCGTCCTTCACAGTCCTGTGCCTCGCCTAAACGAGGCCGGATGTGGTTTAAGCGTCGTTCATTATAGGCCGTGTGTTCGGGCTCGTCGTTGTACTCTCTCCTATGTTTTCGCTTTGTCGCCATAGTGCGAGCCTTCCGGTTCCTGCACTAGCCATCCAGTGATTCTGGCATGCGTCTTAGGCGGCTTCCATCTGTTGTTCGGTTTTGCCTTTTTCATCCCCTCGTCTTGGTTGTCCTGAGGCTTTTCTCCTTCCTTTTTGCGCCCTCTCATATTCCTCTCGATTTGGACTGGAGCTTGGTTGCCATTTTTGCGGGGTGCTGCGTAATGAGGAATTATCGTTGCCACTCCCGTTCGAACGAAACGGTACCCGGAGCTTGCAGTACCGGGGCCAGCCGCGACACGGCACCCCATGTTGGCCTGGAGATGTATCAAGTTAGAGGCAAACGGTGATATCAAAAATGGAGTAACTACAGGTTCTTCTATCATTCCACTTGGGTGAAACCCGGTTTCGAATGGCCGCTATACTTCAGGTCCAAATGGTCAAGTCCGTCGCTGGCTAATGATGTCATTCATGTGTTGTCACAAGGTGTGACACCTGTACGAGTACGTTCACTCGCCACATGCCCTTATACCAGATGAGCATAGACATTGGGGTGTATCAAACCCTCCGTTGCATACGCAGTCCGAGAGGCCATAGCTCGTAATAAAATTTGGTGATTAGCCAATGTCTAAACAGTCGTCCTCTTCATCGTTGAATTTTGATATCCGGCTGGCGTCTGAGCCAGATGGGATGTTTGGCGTGTTTGGATCTGATGCGGACATGGGAGGGATTGAACTTGAGAGTGGGGTGAATACAGATGAGCACAGATGAGCAGGAGAAGAGTGTGTGGGTGATATATGAGGACCCAGGGCAGGCAGATGAACGGAGACGGCTTCTGGCACTGTTTGAGAATGCGAGTGAGAAGAGGGAGGCGGTTGGTCCCAAGAAGCTCTGAGGTGACTGGTCCCAAGAAGTGGAGGAGGAAATCTGGAGACTTGCTGCATTATCAAGCGTGTATACCTTGTATTCTTACTGCCAACATACTAATACCTACACTATGACTCGGATTGAATTGCGATCAAGTTAATTCTGAGTCGTATATTTAACAGATACACTACTAGCCCAAGTACCTGCTAGCTTCGAGCCATGACTCTTCACAGCATCATGATCACATCCAAACTATGTTTGATTGGCTCATTAAACAGGTTGAGACTCTAATCAAGCTCGTCAAAGTCCAACCCTCGTGCTTCCATTTCATAGTCATCCTAATCACGTTTCTCGAACTCATTGAAGCTTCGCTTCTTATATTCATCCCAGTCACGCTCATAGAGATCAGACAGGTCACTATGACCAAGTTCAAAATACATGCTGCGAGACACAAGGCAGGAAGACATACTGTCGACTTTTAGAGGAAGCGGCTTGCACGTGTGATACGCCATCTCGTTCATCCAATACGTCGTCGAAGTAACGCCTCATGATGTCTTGCCAATCACGATCGTCGAGCTCAGGTAGGTTACTACCAATAACCATGTTAAATTAAAAAAAACTTGGAACATTATCAAAACTATACCGTCGGACTACACCACTTTGAAAAAAGGATGTTAACTACAAGCTGTTGTTCACCATATGCAGGGGAATACCGTATAGCATTGTTCCGTCCGTTTGACCTCCTGAATTCGTTGACTGTCCCGTCTGTGGTTGATTCGATTGCGCTGCTGCGTTCCTGTCTTTCCTATCTTTGTAGAGTCTGTATGCACCATAGGCCCCAACAGCGGCGGCGCCTGCATATAATACACCTCCTGCAACTAAAAGTGCACGATTATGTCTTTCTTCAAGTTCCATGTCCTCACGTTCGGCGAGCCTATAGACAATGCACCAATGTCATAATCACGATCTTAGAACAAGAAATGTGGATCTTACTGTGGGACATTGGAATTTCCCGAGATTCCAGCCCTTCGGAGTATCTAGCATGGTGAAAGATGAGGTAAACACAAGTAAGGGTGACGAATATTACGCACTGCTCAATTGGAAGGGCAACGGAAGTGTGGGTAAACATGGCCAGTTGGAAGAGTTCAACGGAAGCAGCAACGGTGTATTTAACCATGATGAGATGAGTCGATTAAAGTGGTTTGAGGGAAGGGATTCTCAAGTGACCAGCACGTTGAGGCGCTGCGCTACTAGTAGAAGGAGGTCAGCCAGGCCTCGTAGGTTTTTCTACAGAGGCTTGCCTTGCCTGACACCTGAGCAATAGTTACTAACCGTTGGCGCCATATCCCCAAATGCCTTGATTACCGTTGCTAATTTGGACTGGAGCTTGGTTGCCATTTTCGGAGGGTGCTGTGCAGTAACGAATTATCGTTGCCACTCCCGTTCGAACGAAACAGTACCCCGGCGGAGCTTGCAGTACCGACAGGGCCAGCGACGCGGCACCCCATGTTGGCCCGGAGATGTATCAAGTTAGAGGCAAACGGTGATATTAAAAATGAGGAGTAGTAACTACAGGCTCTTCTATCATTCCACTTGAGTGAAACCTGGTTTCAAACGGCTGCTATGCTTCAGAATAGCGAGTTCAAATGGCCAAATGGTCATGCAGGTCGATGGCTGTCACAGTCACAGTATTTTATGTGCTGTCACATTATGTGACATCTGTACACCTTCGTGCAGTGACGACAGTGAGTACTCTGCAACAGTCCAGCATCAGGTCGAGAGATCTGACATGACGCGTCTAGTGGAGGAGGTATCTACAGGCTCTGATTCTGACTACTCAAGGTGTGTCTCCTTTTATCAGTTGCTGGATATTAACCGAAGCCATCCGTAAATCAGTTCCGTACGTCCACTTGCTTTCTACATTGCCCACCCTCTCTTCGAAAGTCTGACCAAACCCAGTGGATCTCCTGGTTCTTATCCTCGAAAGGAAATGAATACTTTTGCGAAGTTGACGAAGATTTTATCCTAGACCGTTTCAACCTCACCGGGCTTAACAACGAAGTAGCGAATTACTCGCAGGCGTTGGATCTCATTACTGATACGTTAGGTCAGTCGGTGTATCTCATATTTGTGAGGATCGAGATGCTCAAACGTCCCCATCGGCACAGATGATGATATTCAAGACGACCTGCGCGGCTCGCTGGACGTTCAAGCTAGACTTTTGTACGGTCTCATACATGCACGGTGGATCGTCACCGCCCGAGGTTTGCAAAAAATGGTGCGTCTCTTTCATTGGCCTATAAAACACTCCCGAGTCAAAATATATATTTTTCAGCTCGAAAAGTACAAGCGGGCAGAATTTGGTCGCTGTCCGCGGGTCTACTGCCAGTCCCAGCCTCTCCTCCCCGTCGGTCTGATAGACGTTCCTTATCAAAAATCCGTCAAGCTCTACTGCGGACGGTGCGAAGACCTGTATTCGCCCAAGTCGTCCAGACACGGGTCTATCGATGGTGCCTACTTTGGGACCACCTTCCCTCATTTGCTGTTCCTCGTCTATCCATCACTTGTCCCGCCAAAGAGCGGTCCTCCCGATTTCCCAAACGCAATAAGCCAGGCGACGAGTGCCACATCTTCGGATGGGAGGAGCAGGCGTAAGGCGAGGGATGACCTAGAAGTGAGCGCTGTGGCGTCTGAGGGCGGAGGAGAGGGTATCAGCACCGCTTCAGTTGCGGTCAAGGCAGAGCGGTACAAGCCCCGGATATACGGTTTCCAGGTCAACGAAGTCGCCAAGCTTCAGAGGTGGCAAGAAGCCGTCAGGGACCGGTTTGTTTTTTCTTTCTTTCTTTCTTTCCGCATTGTCATGGGCTTACGGTTCTGACAGGCAAGTTGCTCGTTTGGAGGTCTACGAAGCACGGCAGCAGCAGCAACAATCGTCGTCATAGCTTATGTTAATATGGGACTCTTTCTTTCTTTCTTTTTCTTTTTCTTGTGTTTCAATCAACAATGAAATTTTTGTCTCCTTTTATGTGTGTTTTTGATGAAGAGAAGATGCGGTTTATTCCTCAGCAACGATTGAACGGATCATGACATTAAGCAGCACTTTAAACCACATGGCAAATGCTAGCATGACGTTTCAAAAGCTGACAATAAGTGCTTTGTGCATGGGATTGGTTGATGTCTAATGGAGGCGTTACTACTGCCGAGCATGGAACAATAAGCTCGTGACATGCTTTCCGCCTTTGTCGTCCCTCGCATGCTCCTAAGCTCAACAATAAAAGATTCTTAATTTATCCTCGCGTGGGAGGCAGGATGGCGATATCTGACACAGTTGGTGTGCCCAAGGACAATAAGCATCCCAGCCACCTGGCCAAGTACTTAAGGAACACGTCCCATGGACCTCACTCGTTCGTTGGTCTCTTTTTTTTTCGTTTTTGGGCCTAACCACCTCTCCGCCCTTGGGTGTTGAGCAAGAGCAAGAGTCCTACTGCGCTCTCTCTGTCTCTCTCCGTCTCTCCGTCTCTCTCTCACATACACGCAGCACGAACCCGTCGACTCGCCTTTTTAATTAAAATTCAATTGAATCCTGGACCGTCATGGATTTTTTCTCCACCATCACAATGCTCCTCGTCTCGCCTCGGAGCGACCAAGAGGAGGACCTACAGCCCCCAATCGACGAAGAGCACAAAGGTTCTGGAACCAACAGCATGTGTGTTGTCGCATGACCTCCCGGGGGTTGGGGTTGGGGCTGGGATTGGGATTGGGGGGAAAAAAGGGCACCTGAACTTGCTTGCTTGTTGACGCGATAACTCCTTCCCCCATATGATCATGTGAGTATCGGTCTTAACCTTTTTTTTGAAATTGTTGAAGCGAATATTTCTTTGCCAAACCCAACAGACTGTGACAATTTTGAACTGGCTTTGCCTTTAACATGGAGAGCGAATGCCTGTCTCTGCTTCGCATTTACACCACACGTTACATATGCAACACACATGCACATACCTCATTTTTCTTCTGATGTCTATGTCACAATTATAATGGCGGATACTAATAATCCGCCGCATTGAGCGGGACTAAAATATTTAGTCGCTTTTATTTTTTGTACCACTGTATTTTCGATTCTGATTCTTCGTGCAATACGGGAGTAGGGGATTTCAACCGTTCAACGGGTGTTGTTTACTATAGCGCAACAAATAGAGTTTTGTGACATCACGTTGGTAACAAGTAACAATAAGCTTCAACCCCTCAAACCCTCAAAGTCAGGGTAAAGGGTCTCCCGTCATAATGCAAGTCTCGTGCGGTCTCGCAGCGGTGCAAGTTGGCAATCTTGGAACGCGGCGAGTTGCCCGCAGGAAGCCAACTCATCAACGTTACAATATGCTGTACCGGTGATCCGGACCGATGATTTTGCGTTACAACGGTTGCTGCCAGTGTCTACTGGTACCACCTTGAACGCCATGATGGTCAAAGTCCCGCAAGCGATCCCAAACGAGATTATCTTCTCGTACTACGCATCTTCGCCGCTTCGGGTCATCCACGGAGAAGAGTTTCCGTGGCATCTTGGTCACATCTGTACCGCATGGAGATCCGTGTTTCTATCCATGGAGTTACACTTTTGGAGGGAAATACATCTAGAATGGCCTAACCCTTCTCGTCTCACCAATCTATCTGAGTATACGGAACGCATCATAGAAATTTTGATTTTTTTTCTCCAGCGTTCCCAGCAGTCACCGTTCTCATTCAACTAAACGCAGGCGCATATCATATCGATGCCAGTGTGGAGGTATCGTCTGTGCAAATTTTTCCTGACATTGGCACTATGGCCATCCCATGTTCCACTACTTTATCTTGCAAAGGACAATCTCCCTCGTCTGGAATATCTGGTTTTGACAGTATATCTACACAAATGTCCATTACTAGGGCCCTGTCTTGACCTTTTCAAGAATGCCCCTCTCCTGACACAGGTGAAGATGGTGGATTGTGCAGGTTGGATATTTGACTGGTCCAGATTAGTTGCTCTACTGTTAAGGGCTCATGGGTGAAACCCATAAACCCTGGTTTGTTGGGTTTCCAAGTCCTGCTGTGCACCATACACTGAGCCAATCTATTGGACTATGTACAGCACACAGCAGGACTTAGAAACCCAACAAACCAGGGTTTATGGGTTTCACCCATAAGCTCTTAACACTTTTTTACACTCCCACCAAGGAGAGTAGCACAAAGAAGACATTGAAAGATGTCTTCTCATTTTGGCTCCAGGAGGAAACCCTCACAAACATGAAGGGTTAACCCTGTGAACCCTCCACTTTGAGAGGGTTCAGACTGAATGTGACCACACCCAATGAGCTTGAGTGTGCAGAGAAGCTACAAGCTTCTTGATGTGTGACACATCACCATGAGAAGTACAAGTACTTCTCAACAAAAGCACCCCTTTTGCTGACTATTTTACAGTCAAAGAGACACTTAGAGACCACAGAGAACCTTGTTATGGTCAATGTCCACAACATCGTTCAGCGTCCAAGTCTACAGTGATAAACAGAGTCTCGGTCTGTTCCCAATCACTGGACAAGGGTTCTAGGCACTAAGTCTGATGATGACAAAGGCTAGCAAGAGAGCAAGGAGAGCAGTTGAGGCAACGAGCAAAGGAGTGTTCAAGTTATGGATAAGATTCAACTAAGTTGGAACTAAAGAACTACGGTACATGAGAGGGGTTTATATACGTTAAAAGAACAATAGAAACTAAAGGGGAAAGAGCATAGCTATCTAGGAAAGGAAAGGTGAAGGTAGCTATAAAAGGAGATAATGTCCAGGCATAACTATGGGTTTGTAACAAGTAAATGTAGTCTGTTAACAAAGGGAAAAGAGAATTGTAACATTACCCCCTTTGTATGTGAGAAGTCACCAACTTCTACCAGCCAGAGGTTGTCCAACCATGATCTGTCCTAGACTCGGCCCATTTGACAGCATTGTCCAGTTCTTTTGTCAACGTTTCCACCTTCCATTTGAGAGCTTCAGCAGCTCTGTGTAAATTTTGTGCATTCTGGAGGAAGGAATTGTGTTCCTCGTAGGTCATCTCATGTGGGTCAATAGTGAGGGTGAGGGTGGCAAGATTGTCGGTGGCGGAGGAGAGATTGGTGATAGAACATGTGGCAGCGGCGAGAGCGTCAGTGACGACAGTGAGCATAGTGTTCCTTTTGACAAATTGGGCAAAATGCGGGAGGTGATGATTGTCAGGGTGTACCTGGGGAAGGAGGTCGGCCAGGTGGATGTGGAGGTTGTCATCCTCAAAGTGGATGACCATGGTGTTTTTGATGAAGACCTCGAGCAGGAGGTCTGGGACAGTGATAAAGGGGGAGAGGGCGGCAACGGTTTCGTTGATGTGCCAGTGAGCGCAGGAAAGAAGGGCCAAAACAGTGAAGTAGGCGGTGAGGGCAAAGAATGTGAACATGGTTTCTTGTTATGATGTGAGTCTGGCATTAGGTGGTGGTACTTGAAGAATTTATACATATTCCAAATCACTGATTTCTGTGTCCGAATCTGAGCTTTCTATATCCAGTGGATCTTCGATTGCAGGGTCAGTAAGGAGTTCTCGTTCTTCCATAATGAACCTGGTTAACGAATTCAGGTGCTGAATTCCTGGTGCCATGGTTGGAGTGACTAAAAGTCTCCTGATTCTTCTGACAATGTCTGCTATTACTTCTCTTTGTTCGTCAAACAAATACTGAAGGTCGTCAAGGATGTCTTCAATAAGAATACGAGGTCTTCCTGGGATTCTGATTCTTCGTCCAAGTAACCAAATTTGTGTGCTACACTCCTGTGCCTGTTTAGTGATTTCATCAATCTGCTTATATTCTTCCGGACATAGCAATCTCCCATGAACGCTTTTGTAAATGTCACTGTTCTTGATGGCTAGAAGTTGGTAGACTGGTGGATCTTCATTATAGTTAGGTAAATCGTTTACTGAGAATCGTAAATCATGGTATTTGGGAAGATAGTTCTGGACAGAATTGCAAGGGAACTCCGTTGTTCCTAGAGGGTTCTTCTGATGGTGATGGTTAAGTCGAGGGTGTTACGGTCAATGTCCACAACATCATTCAGCGTCCAAGTCTACAGTGATAAACAGAGTCTTGGTCTGTTCCCAACCACTGGACAAGGGTTCTAGGCACTAAGTCTGATGATGACAAAGGCTAGCAAGAGAGCGAGGAGAGCAGTTGAGGTGACGAGCAAAAGAGTGTTCAAGTTATGGATAAGATTCGACCAAGTTGGAACTAAAGAACTACAATACATGAGAGGGGTTTATATACGTTAAAAAAACAACAGAAACTAAAGGGGAAAGAGCATAGCTATCTAGGAAAGGAAAGGTGAGGGTAGCTATAAAAGGAGATAATGTCCAAGTGTAACTATGGGTTTTGTAACAAGTAAATGTAGTCCATTAACAAAGGGAAAAGAGAATTGTAACATTACCCCCTTTGTATGTGAGAAGTCACCGACTTCTACCAGCCAGAGGTTGTCCAGCCATAATCCGTCCTAGACTCGGCCCATTTGACAGCATTGTCCAGTTCTTTTGTTGATGTTTCCACCTTCCATTTGAGAGCTTCAGCCACTCTGTGTAAATTTTGTGTGTTCCAGAGGAAGGAATTGCGTTCCTTGTAGGTCATCTCATGTGGGTCAATAGTGAGGGTGAGGGCGGCGAGATTGTCGGTGGCGGAGGAGAGATTGGTGATAGAACATGTGGCAGCGGCGAGAGCATCAGCGACAATGGTGAGTGTAGTGTTCCTTTTGATGAATTGGGCAAAATGCGGGAGGTGATGATTGTCAGGGTGTACCTGGGGAAGGAGGTTGGCCAGGTGGATATGGAGGTTGTCATCCTCAAAGTGGATGACCATGGTGTTTTTGATGAAGACCTCGAGCGGGAGGTCTGGGACGGCAATAAAGGGGGAGAGGGCGGCGGCAGCTTCGTTGATGCGCCAGTGGGCACAGGAGAGGAGGATTAGGATGGTGAAGTAAGTGGCAAGGGCAAAGAAGGTGAACATGGTTTCTTACGCAGTTGAGATGGTTGTTGGTATAGGGCAGACTGTTCTTTTATAGGTCATCTTCATCAAAGTCTGGATCCTGATCATCCGCTTCTAATTGATTCAGAATGTCAGGGTCTGTGAGAAGCTTGTGGTTTTCCCTGATGAACATTTCCAAAGCCATGAACTGATTGTTATGGTCGATGTCCACAATGTCGTTCAGCGTCCAAGTCTACAGCAACAAACAGAGTCTCGGTCTGTTCCCAATCGCTGGACAAGGGTTCTAGGCACTAAGTCTGACGATGACAAAGGCTAGAGAGAGAGCGAGGAGAGCAGTTGAGGCGACAAGTGAAAGATCGTTCAAGTTATGGATAAGATTTGACTAAGTTGGAACTAAAGAACTATGGTACATGAGAGGGATTTATATACGTTAAGAGAACAATAGAAACTAAAGGGGAAAGAGCATAGCTATCTAAGAAAGGAAAGGTGAAGGTAGCTATAAAAAGAGATGACGTCCAAGCGTAACTATGGGTTTGTAACAAGTAAATGTAGTCCGTTAAACAAAGGGAAAAGAAAACTGTAACATTACCCCCTTTGTATGCGAGAAGTCACTGACTTCTACCAGCCAGAAGTTGTCCAGCCATGGTCCGTTCTGGACTCAGCCCACTTGACAGCATTGTCCAATTCTTTTGTTGAGGTCTCCACCTTCCACTTGAGCGCTTCAGCGGCACGATGCAGATTTTGAGCATTTTGTAGGAATGAGTCGCATTCCTCATAAGTCATTTCATGAGGGTCAATGGTGAGGGTGAGTGCGGCAAGGTTGTCGGTCGCGGAGGAGAGATTAGTGATGGAGCAGGTGGCGGCAGCAAGGGTGTCAGCGACGACGGTGAGCGTGGTGTTCCATTTGATGAACTGGGCGAAGTGGGGAAGGTGGTGATCGTCTGGGTATGTTTGGGGAAGTAGGGCGGCAGGATGGATATGTAAATCGTCATCCTCGAAGTGGATGACAGTGGTATTTTCAATGAAGACCTCAAGCGGGAGGTCTGGGACAGCGAGGAAGGGTGAGAAGGCGGCAGCGGTTTCGTCAATGCGCCAGTGGGCGCAGGAGAGGAGTGCCAAGGCGATGAAGTAGGCGGCGAGGGCGAAGAAGGTGAACATGGTTTCTTGTTACGATAGGTTGGGTGTTAAGTGATGATACCTGGGGAATTTATTCGTCTTCCAGATCGCTGATTTCCATGTCGGAGTCCCAATTCTCTGTATCCAGTGGGTCCTCAATTGCAGGGTCAGTGAGGAGTTCTTGTTCTTCTGTGATGAACCTGGTTAGCGAATCTAGATGTTGGATTCCTGGTGTCGTTGTTGGGGTGACTAAGAATCTTCTGATTCTCCTGACAATGTCCGCTATTACCTCTGTCAGTGCAGTAGACAAATATTGTATTTCATCAAGGATGTCTTCCATGAGAATGCGAGGCCTTCCTGGTATTCTGATTCTTCGGTTAATTAACCAAATTTGTGCGCTACACTCCCGTATCTGTTTAGTGATCTTGTCCATCTGCTTATATTCTTCCGGACATAGCAGTCTCCCATGAGCGCTTTCATAAACGTTACTGTTTCTGATGGCTAGAAGTTGGTAAACAGGTGGATCTCTATCATAGGTGGGTAGATCATCGGCTGCAAATCGTAGGTCATGATACTTGGGAAGATAGTTCTGGATGGCATTGCAGGGGAATTCTGTTGTTCCTGAAGGGTCCTTTTGGTGACGGTGATCAAGTCGAGGGGTGTGGTAGTATCGTGTGACCAATGCCACGGTTTGGGTGAGTTTTCCTGATGGGTTCGGTGCTCTAGGGGCATGTTGGAAGGGGAGGTATTGTATACGGGTGTAGATGGTTTTTTCTTTAAGAGCTATAGTGTATCGAGAGAGTGTTGAACAGTTCCGTTTTGTATAGTGGTAATTCTGTTTCAAGACGTGGCGGTTTCTGTATCGAGTCATGGTTCAGAGGTGTCGGCGTTGTTGGTATTCTGATAGGATATCAGTGGCGTTTGCAAGATTGCGAGCAGGTTCCCAAGAGTTATCGTTCAATCCGTAGCCTTTCCATTTAACTAAGTAATGGTAACCTGCGCCTCGCTTCCTGTGAGCTAGAATTGCCTCTACCTCAAATTCCTCTTGTCCATTTATGAGATCAGGGGTGGTTTCACATAGTTCGGCCCATGCGTGGTCGTTTCCCTGTACGGGGTAAGGAGTGACGTATGAAACACAGGGTGAATGCGCCATTGTTTTGGGAGTTTCAGTTTGTAAGTCACTGGTCCCATCACTTGTTTGATTTCAAAGGGTCCTTCTCGTTTTGGTGCTAGCTTTCTGGACTGATATGGTATGTGAAGATTTCGGTTCTCAAGCCATACTTTGGTGCCCTTTTCAAATCGCGTTGCTTTGTCCTTGCGTCGTCTTGCCACTAGTTGTCTTGCTAGTTCATGTGCTGCTAGTGCTTCTTCTCTGGCTTTCCTTAGGAACTGAAGGTGTTCCTCTGCTGCTGGTGTAGTCATTCGTGTTGTAGCTGTGGGAAGCGCAACAGGGTCTGTCCCATACATTAATCTGAATGGGGAAGTTTTGATTGTGTCATGATGTCGGTTATTGTGGGCAAACTCGGCTATTGGGAGAAGCGGTTTCCATAGATGCAGTTCATTGGAGCAGAACATTCGAAGGTAGACTTCCAGTTCCTGGTTGACTCGTTCTGTTTCTCCGTTGGTTTGGGGATGATAGGCTGTGATATGGTCAATTCCTAATGCTTTTCGTATTTCCTGAAATATTTTTGCGGAGAACTGTGGTCCTCGATCCGAGATCAAAACATCGGGTAGGCCAAACTGTTTGAAAATTTCAGAGATGTAAAGTTCCGCAGTGCCTAGAGCATCAATTGTCTTCTTGCAAGGTGTGAAAATTACCCCCTTTGTAAGACCATGGTCCACCGTGACCAGGATTGAGTCAAAGCCATCGGAAAGGGGTAGATCAGTGATGAAATCAAGGGTTACTTGCTGAAAGGGGCGGGTTGCTTTTGACGGAATTGGGTGAAGGGCTGGTACATTTGGGTGTGTGTTAATCTTCATCTGCTGACAGAGGGCGCATCCTTCTATCCATTCCCTGACATGTTTGAACATTCCGGGCCACCAGTAGTCACGCTTAAGGAGTTCAAGGGTCTTTAGTCGTCCAGGGTGACCTGATGATCGTGCCTGGTGCGTTTCTTTAATCAATTTGGTCTGTAGCCTGTCTTGGTCAGGGATGTAGGTCTTTCCGAGATAGTGAACAATGCCATTGGTGTAGGACCAATCTTGTATGTTCGATTTGATTGGTGGGGTGTGGTGCGTGGTGATAACCTCGATTAGAATACGTCCGAAATCGTCTTTTGACATTGCTTTCTGAATTTCTGTGACTAGATCTTCTGCAATAAGACAAATAAAACAATCCTCTGGTAGGACTACAATGTCTTCTTGTAATTCACTGTTTCCCATATGATCAGGGCGTTGGGATAGGGCATCCGCTTCAAACATTTTTGTGCCAGGGACGTGCTCAATGCGTAGGTCAAATTCTGATAATAGGGATGACCATCTAGCTTGTCTGGGCATTAAGCATTGGGCGGTTCGATAGTAGGATAGATTCTTGTGGTCACAGTGAACTATAGTGGTGTGGGGTGATCCGTGTAGTAAATGTCGCCAGGTCATCAATCCTTTGATAATTGCCAAGAGTTCTTGATCATAGATCTGGTAATTCTGTTCTGTTTGTGTTAATGCATGTGAGATAAATCCGCAGGGATGTAGAGATCCTGTTTCATCTGCTTGTTTTAAGACTGCTCCTATTGCCTTATTTGATGCATCGGTTTGAAGGATAAAGGGTCTAGTAGGATCTGGCATTAATAATACTGGCATAGATGCAAATCTTTTCTTCAGTATTTCAAAAGCGTTGTTCCGTTCTGTGGTCCAGTCAAATGGTTCTGTTTTCTTAGTGAGGTTGGTAAGTGTTTTAGCGATGGCAGCAAAATTTCCAATGAAACGTCGGTAAAAGTTCCCAAATCCAAGGAATGATCGGACTTGTTTGACTGTGGTAGGGACTGGCCAATCGGCGATCCCTGCTAACTTTATTGGGTCCATCTGAATGCGTCCAGGGGTGATGATCATTCCTAGGAATTCGACTTCCTGCGTGGTGAACTTGCATTTCTCAAGTTTCAGGAATAGATTGTTATCTTGTAACCATTGTAAAATTCGTTTTGTCTGCTCCTCCAGCTGTTCTAGTGTTTTCGCACAGATTAACATGTCATCCATGTAAATGATCAGCCATCCTTCATTGATCATGTCCCTAAAGTACTTGTTCATCATAGTTTGAAAGGTTGACGGCGAGTTGCATAATCCAAAGAACATTACTGTTGGTTCATAGAGCCCTCGATTGGTAATAAAGGCTGCTTTCCATTTGTCTCCCTTCTTGATGCAAACATTGTTGTATCCCCATCGGAGGTCTAGTTTGGTGAAATACTTGGCACCTCGTAATTTAGTCATGAGATTGGAAACAAGGGGAAGGGGATATGCGTTTTTGACAGTCCATTCATTCAGGTATCGGTAATCCTGACAGGGTCGGAGTGCTCCACTTTCTTTCTTTGCTACAAAGAAGAATGGTGACACCTGCGGTGATGTAGATGGTTTAATATATCCTTTCTTGAGTTGTTCATCAATCCATTTGTCTAACAGCCCTTGTTCCTTGACTGATAGAGGGTAGAGTTTACTAGCTTTTGGGACAAAACCCTCCTTTGTGTTGATTGCGTGATCCCATGGTTGACTGGATGGGAAGCGTTCTGATGCTTTCTTGTCAAAGATGGTGTGCCATTGCTCATATTCTGTAGGTAGAGTGGTGGATGGTTCGTCTTTCTTTAACCTATGCTCTAGTTCCTGTGATGCCGATGTTTTAACTCTAATCCAATAGTCATCCTTGCCCCATTGCTGGGAGTCAAGGGCTAGCTGCCAGATTGCTTTTGGCGACATGTCCAGGTCTCCAATTTTCAGATATTTCTCTCGCCAGTTAATGATTGGGTTATTTTCTTCTAACCAGGGTATTCCTAGAATCATTCGTTGATCGCCTAGCTTAGTGATCCAGAACCAATTGATAAACTGCTGTCCCTCGATCATGTAGCATATTTTGGTCCGATGTGTGATCATTCCTTTCACGTTTACTGTTCCATCTGCGTTTCTGACTTTGATTGGTTTCTTAAGTTGTTCTTTCCTGAGCTCCTTCACTGCTCCTTCGTCTACAAAGTTTCCTTCTGCTCCACAATCGATTAGGGCAGATGTTCCAGCGGGTAAATCGGTCGATTTGATAGTTAACAAAATGCGCTTGTCATTGTTGGATAATACTATTACAGAATCAAGTGCTAACTGTTCAGATCTCGATAATAAGGAAGGGCCAACCGCTGAGTGACGCTTCCTAACTAAAAACCCTCGTTTTCGAATTCGTTTAAGAGGGCGTTCTTCTCTTTGGTAGACATTGCTGAAAAGATGGCTCTAATTTTCTTTGCTGGTTCGTCTTCTTCCTTCTGTTGTTCCTCAGTGACAGAACGGACTGCTTTATTCTGATAAGAAGACCTGGATGAAGATGCATCATTGCGTTTCGGGCAGTTCCTGGAAATGTGTCCCTGTGTTCCACATCTGAAACACTTGCCAGTCTTTCGGTATTCCTCCTTTTGATCATCTGTCAATCGGCTAGGAATCGAGGTATTTATAGCTCTGATTGTTCCGGATCGATTATTGTTTCGATTGAAACGTGTTCCAGATCCATCATTGGTTCTCCTGTTCCCCTGTCCTGTCATATCCCAAGCGTTATGGTGATCCTCAGCCTTATCATAGGCTTCTTGCATCGTTTTGATCTTCCTTTGGTCTTGTAAGATCGTCCTAGCAAGTTTTAAGGGTAATCCTTTGACAAATGCCTGCAGCTGAGCGGGTATTCCAGTGAGCCCAGAGGTTCCTATATCCATGCAAAATTTTCTGATGTATTCTGGGACTGAAACACCGTTTCCAACTCTTAATTTGGATAGATTGTTCAGGGCTCGAAGGGCGCTGTTGACTTCCCCCCAGTCATTGATGAAACGTGTTTCAAATGCTTCATAATTGCTCCATTTGAACGTGGCTGTGGTACTGCCTCTGTTGTCATTCAATTCGCCTCGGATAATAGTTTTCCAGTTGTCTAGTTCTGGTCCCATGCATGCAAGCACATATCTGACTTTCTTCTCATCTTTTCCTTCATAGTTCTGTTTGTTGAGGGTGAAGTAGTCCTCAAGCTGTCCTAAAAATGACCTTGCTTCGATTCGTTTGCCTGTAAAGGGTTGTATAGGCTGCGGTTTGATATCTCCTTTAGAGCTAGCATTGGTTTCAGACGCCATTCTTGGTTCAGGAGTGATCGGTGGTTCAGGGGATGGTGTTCTGGTGATTGGTTTCGGTTCTGGAGTAGGGGTTCTACTCGGGGTTCTGGGTTTCGGAGATGGGGGTGGTCCTTGTTTTGAGTAATCTGTATCAAATGGGTTTTCCTCAAGCTTGGCTTGTTCAATTCGTAGTAATTCCTCCCACTCTGCTAAAAGGCTAGCTGTGATTCCGTGTTGGTCGCTTCCACTAAAGAATTTCTTATAGAGGGTCCTTCCTGGTTCGTTTTCTGGTTCCTTAACAAGGTAGAGCAGTTCTCCTTGTACTTCACTACCCCAGTCTAGGTAGATTTGATCAGGTAAATCGAATTCAAAGGCTCCTGAGTAGAAGTCTCCTGAAAAATATTTGTCTGGGACTGGTTCGTTTCGTTTCCGTTCTTCTGTAACAAAGTACCAGGTTCATTGGTAGAGAAAAACTTCTTGTCATCCAAGGTAGGTTTTCCCCTTATAGGTGACAGATCCATTTGGGGGTCATTCCTGAGAGCTGTGGGTCTCAATGGTGTCAGCTAGGGGTGATACCCTGAGCTGGTCCTGAGTTCCAACTTATGTTACGGTCAATGTCCACAACATCATTCAGCGTCCAAGTCTACAGCAACAAACAGAGTCTCGGTCTGTTCCCAACTGCTGGACAAGGGTTCTAGGCACTAAGTCTGATGATGACGAAGGCTAGAGAGAGAGCGAGGAGAGCGGTTGAGGCGACAAGCAAAAGATCATTCAAGTTATGGATAAGATTTGACTAAGTTGGAACTAAAGAACTACGGTACATGAGAGGGATTTATATACGTTAAGAGAACAATAGAAACTAAAGGGGAAAGAGCATAGCTATCTAAGAAAGGAAAGGTGAAGGTAGCTATAAAAAGAGATGATGTCCAAGCGTAACTATGGGTTTGTAACAAGTAAATGTAGTCCGTTAAACAAAGGGAAAAGAAAACTGTAACACTGATAAGTACTGAGGTCAGTAACGGGTGTGGAGAGGAATCTCCTGATTTTTCTGACAACTTTAAGCACCAGGTCTTTCCTCTCATCTAACAAGTAGCAAAGATCGTCAGTATAATTGTCCATAGATAGGATCGGTCTTCCTGGGAGTGTGATTCCTTGATTGGATAACCAGACCTGTGTGCTGAGGTCCTGTATCTTTTTAGAGAGTTTATCGAGTTTTTTGTATTCTTCTGGGCATAGGAGTCTGCCATGGCAAGTGTCGTAGACATCAGTTTTCTTTATTGCAAGATTCTGATAAACTGGTGGGCCTGTCATGTAAGGTGGTAGGTCATTGATTGAGAACCATAATTGGTGGAATCCTGGGAGGTATTGTTGGACTGCTTGGCAGGGAATATCCGTTGTTCCAGACAGATTCTTCTGATGGTCATGATTGAGTCTGGGAATGCGATAGTATCGTGTGATTAATGCCATTGTTCAGATAGGTTTTTCTGATAGGTTTGGTGCTTTAGGGGCATGTCGGATGGGAAGGTATTGTATGCAGGTATAGACGGTTTTTTCCTTAAGAGCAATAGTGTATTGAGAAAGTATTGAACAATTTTGTTTTGTATAATGATAGTTTTGTTTCAAGATGTGGCGGTTTCTGTATCGAGCCATGGTTCAGAGGTGTTGATGTTGTTGATATTCTGATAGAATGTCAGTGGCATTTGTAAGATTGTGAGCAGGTTCCCAAGAGTTGTCATTTGAGCCGTAGCCTTTCCATTTAACTAGGTAGTGGTAGCCTGCACCTCGCTTCCTGTGGGCTAGAATTGCCTCTACCTCGAATTCCTCTTGTCTGTTTACGAGATCAGGGGGTGGTTTCACATAATTCGGGCCGTGCACAGTCGTTTCCTTATACGGAGTAAGGAGTGACGTATGAAACACAGGGTGAATGCACCATTGCTTTGGGAGTTTCAGTTTGTATGTCACTGGTCCCATCACCTGTTCGATTTCAAAGGGTCCTTCTCGTTTTGGTGCTAGTTTTCTGGACTTATATGGTATGTGAAGATTCCTGTTCTCAAGCCATACTTTAGTGCCCTTTTTGAATCGTATTGCTTTGTCTTTGCATCATCTTGCCACTAGTTGTCTAGCTAGTTCATGTGTTGCTAGTGCTTCTTCTCTGGCCTTCCTTAGGAACTGAAGGCATTCCTCAGCTGCTGGCGTAGTCATTCGTGTTGTAGCTGTGGGAAGTGCAATAGGGTCTGTCCCATACATTAGTCTGAATGGGGAAGTCTTGATTGTGTAATGATGTCGGTTATTGTGAGCAAATTCAGCTATTGGGAGAAGCAGTTTCCATAGATGCAGTTCATTGGAGCAGAACATTCAGAGATAGACTTCTAGTTCCTGGTTGACTCGTTCTGTTTCTCCGTCTGTCTGGGGATGATAAGCTGTGCTCATTCTGTGGTTGATTCCTAATGCTTTTCATATTTCCTGAAATACTTTTGCAGAGAACTGTGGTCCTTGGTCTGAGATTAAAACATCAGGTAGGCCAAACCATTTGAAAATTTCGGAGATGTAGAGTTCTGCAGTGCCTAGAGCATCAATTGTCTTCTTGCAGGGTGTGAAAATTACCCCCTTTGTAAGACCATGGTCCACCGTGACCAGGATTGAGTCAAAGCCATCGGAAAGGGGTAGATCAGTGATGAAATCAAGGGTTACTTGTTGAAAAGGGCGAGTTGCTTTCGACGGAATCGGGTAAAGGGCTGGTACATTTGGGTGTGTGTTAATCTTCATCTGTTGACAGAGGGCGCATCCTTCAATCCACTCCCTGATGTGTTTGAACATTCCGGGCCACCAGTAATCACGTTTAAGGAGTTCAAGGGTCTTTAGTTGTCCAGGGTGACCTGATGATTGTGCTTCATGCATCTCTTTGATCAATTTGGTTCGTAATCCATCCTGATCAGGGATGTAGGTTTTGCCAAGGTAGTGAACAATGCCGTTTGTATAAGACCAGTCCTGTATACTGGATTTGATTGGTGGGGCGCAATGCGTGTTGATAACCTCAATTAGAATGTGTCCAAAGTTGTCTTTTGTCATTGCTTTCTGAATGTCTGTGGCTAGATCCTCTGCAATAAGACGGATGAAACAGTCTTCTGGCAAGACTATGATGTCTTCCTGTAATTCGCTATTTCCCATGTGATCAGGGCATTGAGATAGAGCATCTGCTTCAAACATCTTCGTGCCAGGGACATGCTCAATATGCAGGTCGAATTCTGACAATAAGGATGACCATCTAGCTTGTCTGGGTGTCAGGCGTTGGGCGGTCCGATAGTAGGACAAATTCTTGTGATCACAATGAACTATGGTGGTATGGGGTGATCCGTGTAATAGATGTTGCCAAGTTGCTAACCCCTTAATGATTGTCAAGAGCTCTCGGTCATAGATCTGGTAATTTTGCTCTGTTTGTGTTAGGGCATGTGAAATAAATCCACAAGGATGTAAGGACCCTGTTTCATCAGCTTGTTTCAAAACCACTCTTCTCGCTTTATTTGATGCATTGGTTTGAAGGATAAAGGGTCAGCTTGGATCTGGCATTAATAGTACTGGCATGGATGTGAATTGTTTCTTTAAAATCTCAAAGGCATTGTTCCATTCAGTGGTCCAGTCAAATGGTTCAGTTTTCTTCATGAGGTCGGTAAGCGGCTTAGCAATGGCAGCAAAATTCCCAATGAAGCATCAATAGAAGTTTCCAAATCCGAGGAATGATTGGACTTGTTTTACTGTGGTGGGGATTGGCCAATCGGCAATTCCTGCTAGTTTTATTGGGTCCATCTGAATACGTCCAGGGGTGATGATCATTCCTAGGAACTCAACTTCCTGTGTAGCAAACTTGCACTTTTCTAATTTCAGGAATAGATCGTTGTCTTGTAACCATTGTAAAACTTGTTTTGTCCGTTTTCCCAGCTGTTCTAGTGTTTCTGCACAGATTAACATATCATCCATGTAGATGATCAACCATCCTTCATTGATCATATCTCTGAAGTATTCATTCATCATAGTCTGAAAGGTCGACAATGAATTGCATAATCCAAAAAACATAACTGTTGGTTCATAGAGCCCTCAATTGGTAATAAAGGCTGCTTTCCATTCGTCTCCCTTTTTGATGCGAACATTGTTGTATCCCCATCGAAGGTCTAGTTTGGTGAAATACTTGGCACCTCGCAGTTTGGTCATAAGATCGGAAACAAGGGGGAGAGGATATGTGTTTTTGACGGTCCATTCGTTCAGGTATTGGTAATCTTGACAGGGTCGGAGTGTCCCGCTTTCCTTTTTTGCTACAAAGAAGAATGGCAATGCTTGTGGTGACGTAGATGGTTTAATATATCCCTTTTTGAGCTGTTCATCAATCCATTCGTCTAACAGTCCCTGTTCTTTGATGGATAAAGGGTAAAGTTTACTGGCTTTTGGGACAAAACCTTCTTTTGTGTTGATTGCGTGATCCCATGGTTGACTGGATGGGAAGCGTTCTGATGCTTTCTTGTCAAAGATGGGACTGAAATGCCGTTTCCGACTTTTAATTTAGATAGATTGTTCAGGGCTTGAAGGGCGCTGTTGACTTCTCCCCAGTCATTGATGAAACATGTTTCAAACACTTCATAGTTGCTCCATTTGAATGTGGCTGTGGTACTGCCTCTGTTGTTGTTCAATTCGCCTCGGATAATGGTTTTCCAGTCATCTAGTTCTGGTCCCATGCATGCAAGCGCATATCTGACTTTCTTTTCATCTTTTCCTTCATAGTTCTGTTTGTTGAGGGTGAAGTAATCCTCAAGCTGTCCTAGAAACGACCTTGCTTCGATTCTTTTGCCTGTAAAAGGTCGTATAGGCTGCGGTTTGATATCTCCTTTAGAGCTAGCACTGGTTTCAGACACCATTCTTGGTTCAGGAGTAGTCGGTGGGTCAGGGTTGATTGGTGGTTCAGGGGTTGGTGTTCTAGTGATCGGTTTCGGTTCTGGAGTAGGGGTTCTACTCAGGGTTCTTGGTCTTGGAGATGAGGGTGGTCCTTGTTTCGAGTAATCTGTGTCAAATGGGTTTTCTTCAAGCTTGGCTTGTTCAATTCATAGTAATTCCTCCCACTCTGCTAAAAGGCTAGCTGTAATTCCGTGTCGGTCGCTGTCTCTAAAGAATTCTCTATAGAGGGTCCTTCCTGGGTCGTTTTCTGGTTCCTTGACAAGGTAGAGCAGTTCTCCTTGTACTTCACTACCCCAGTCTAGGTAGATTTGATTGGGTAAATCGAATTCAAAGGCTCCTGAGTAGAAATCTCCTGAAAAATATCTGTCTGGGACTGGTTTGTTTTGTTTCTGTCCTTCTGTAACAAAATACCAGGTTCGTTGGTAGAGAAAAACTTCTCGTTTCCCAAGATAGTATTTCCCCTTATAGGTGATGGATCTGTTTGGGGGTCATTCCTGAGAGCTGCAGGTCTCAATGGTGTCGGCTAGGGATGATACCCTGAGCTGGTCCTGAGTTCCAACTTATGTTATGGTCGATGTCCACAACATCATTCAGCATCCAAGTCTACAGCGATAAACAGAGTCTCGGTTTGTTCCCAACCACTGGACAAGGGTTCTAGGCACTAAGTCTGATGATGACAAAGGCTAGCGAGAGAGCGAGGAGAGCGGTTGAGGCGACGAGCAAAAGAGTGTTCAAGTTATGGATAAGATTCAACTAAGTTGGAACTAAAGAACTACAGTACATGAGAGGGGTTTATATACGTTAAAAGAACAACAGAAACTAAAGGGGAAAGAGCATAGCTATCTAGGAAAGGAAAGGTGAGGGTAGCTATAAAAGGAGATAACGTCCAAGCGTAACTATGGGTTTTGTAACAAGTAAATGTAGTCTGTTAACAAAGGGAAAAGAGAATTGTAACAGAGAGGTGTGGTAATATCGTGTGACCAGTGCCACGGTTCGAGTAAGTTTTCCTGATAGATTTGGTGCTTTAGGAGCATGTTGGATGGGAAGGTATTGTATGCGGGTATAGATGGTCTTTTCCTTAAGAGCTATGGTGTATCGGGAGAGTGTCGAGCAGTTTCGTTTTGTATAATGATAGTTTTGTTTCAAGATGTGGCGGTTTCTGTATTGAGTCATGGTTCAGAGGTGTTGACATTGTTGATATTCTGATAGGATGTCGGTTTCGGTTCTGGAGTAGGGGTTCTACTCAGGGTTCTGGGTTTTGGAGATGGGGGTGGTCCTTGTTTCAAGTAATCTGTATCAAATGGGTTTTCCTCAAGCTTGGCTTGTTCGATTTGTAGTAATTCCTCCCACTTTGCTAAAAGGCTAGCTGTGATTCCGTGTTGGTTGCTGTCTCTAAAGAATTCTCTATAGAGGGTCCTTCCTGGGTCGTTTTCTGGTTCCTTGACAAGGTAGAGCAGTTCTCCTTGTACTTCACTACCCCAGTCTAGGTAGATTTGATCAGGTAAATCGAATTCAAAGGCTCCTGAGTAGAAGTCTCCTGAGAAATATCTGTCTGGGACTGGTTTGTTTCATTTCCATCCTTCTGTAACAAAATACCAGGTTTGTTGGTAGAGAAAAACTTCTTGTTTCCTAAGATAGTATTTCCCCTTGTATCAGGACTCCCTCGGTGTGACGCCTAAGAGCCCCTACTAGCAGACAAGACAGGAGGAGGAGAGGAGGGAGGGGAAACCCGAAAGAACTTGACTGAGGACTCTGGGTGCTAGATTGCACTCTTTATATACTACGACAGATGGTCTGTGCACTACCCTAAGCCCTATTCTAATTATAGTACTTGTATGAGTAAGATGACTGTGCTCGTAGTAATAGTAATGAGTCATCAGCGCTGTGCTCCAATATCTTATCTACTACTTTATCTAAGTGCCAAGCGATAGGCGCCTGCTTAGTCAGCATGTGTTTATATAATATGAAGAAATAAATAATAAAAATGGAAATGACTTAGTGAAAAAGCTGAAGCTTTTCAGTCGGTCATGACACCTTGTAGGTGACGGATTCATTCGGGGGTTGTTCCTGAGAGCTGCGGGTCTCAATGGTGTTGGCTAGGGATGATACCCTGAGCTGGTTTTGAGTTCCAACTTATGTTACGGTCGATGTCCACAACATCATTCAGCGTCCAAGTCTACAGCGATAAACAGAGTCTCGGTTTGTTCCCAACCACTGGACAAGGGTTCTAGGCACTAAGTCTGATGATGACAAAGGCTAGCGAGAGAGTGAGGAGAGCGGTTGAGGCAACGAGCAAAGGAGCATTCAAGTTATGGATAAGATTTGACTAAGTTGGAACTAAAGAACTACGGTACATGAGAGGGGTTTATATATGTTAAAAGAACAATAGAAACTAAAGGGGAAAGAGCATAGCTATCTAGGAAAGGAAAGGTGAAGGTAGCTATAAAAGGAGATAACGTCCAGGTGTAACTATGGGTTTGTAACAAGTAAATGTAGTCCGTTAACAAAGGGAAAAGAGAATTGTAACAAACCTCTTGGTCTTGTTTGATATCCAAAGGGACTTATGTGCCCTCAAACTCTCCACATATGGAGAGTTCCTTTCATTTTGCCTGTGCTTGATAAAGTGCATGCTTTGAGAAGCTCTAGGCTTCTCAATTATCCTCCAGATACCTGGAAGAGCCCTCAAACTCTTCACCTATGGAGAGTTCATTCAATTAGCCTGTGCTTGATAAAGTGCATGCTTTGAGAAGCTCTAGGCTTCTCAATTCTCCTCCAGATACCTGGAGGGGCCCTCAAACTCTCCATCTACAGAGAGTTCATTTGCTTTGCCTGCACTCAACAGAGTGCACACTCTGAGAAGCTCTGAGCTTCTCAATTCTCCTCCAGATACCTGGAGGGGCCCTCAAACTCTCCACCTATGGAGAGTTCATTCAATTAGCCTGTGCTTGATAGAGCACACACTTTGAGAAGCTCTAAGCTTCTCAATTCTCCTCCAGATACCTGGAGGGGCCCTCAAACTCTTCACCTATGGAGAGTTCATTTGATTAGCCTGTGCTTGATAGAGCACACACTTTGAGAAGCTCTAGGCTTCTCAATTCTCCTCCAGGTATCTGGAGGAGCCCTCAAACTCTTCACCTATGGAGAGTTTATTTGATTAGCCTGTGCTTGATAGAGCACACACTTTGAGAAGCTCTAGGCTTCTCAATTCTCCTCCAGTTACATACTTGGAGGAGCCCTTGAACTCTCCATTTACAGAGAGTTTGTCAAATTTACCTGTGCTCAATGAGAGTGCATGCTTTGAGAAGCTCTGTGCTTCTCAATTCTTCTTCAGTTACCTGAAGGAGCCCTTGGACTCTCCATTTACAGAGAGAGAGTTCATCAAATTAACCTATGCTCAACTAGAGCACTATCAGGAACCCCTTGGTGTGACACCTAGGGGAGCCCCAACAGTGAACTGAGGGAAGAGAGGAGGGAGGGGAGGAAACCCAGGAGAACTTGACTGAGGACTCTGGGTGCTGGATTGCACTCTTTATATACTATGACAGGTGGTCTGTGCACTACCCTAGGCCCTACACTAAGTATAGCACAGTATGAGTCAGATGACTGCACATGTAGTAATACAGATGTGTCATCTACACTGAGCTCTGGTATCTTATCTACTTATCTAAGTGCCAACTGATAGGTGCCTGCTTAGTCAGCACATGTTTATATAATATGAAGAAAATAAATAATAAAAGCAAAATGACTTGGTGAAAAACATGAAGCTTTTCAGTTGGTCATGACAGTACCCCCTTTTTAAGATTTGGCTTCCAGACAAATTCAAACTTCTTCATCATCTTTCAGCACATTGCACTCTGTCATGGATGGTTCCTCTAGTTCCTTGATGATGGGAGCAAGTAGGTGTAAAGGTGGAGTGAGATCCTCAATCATTTCAGTGCAAGGCACTATATCATGCAATTGGTAGAGGCACATGTTACATTGACATGTTACATTGACATGGCCCTTCCACATCTCCTGGCTCATTAAGGGTTTCTAACCCCTTTTTTCCTTTCCATTTTTGCCAATTTTGTTCCCACTTTGCAGCTGGCACTACTGTGTTAACATTGATTTTGGATACTACTTTGTCTGAGGATTGTGTGAAGTTTTTGTAGGGTCTGAAAGTCAACCTGTCAAAGGTTGCTTTGTCAAGCCTCCTGATTGCTCTGGGATTTCTATTGTAAAAGTTTTTTATTTTTATTTTTGTGTTTTGTAGATTTCCCAACAGTTCCCATGAGTTATGCTCAGCAGTGTATCCTTTCCACCTGACCAAGTACTCCATTTTGTTTCTTTTTAGTCTTACATCAATTATTTCCTCTACCTCATACTCTTTTTCACCATCTATTTCAATTGGCAGTGGTGGTTGCACCTTCTGTCTTGTTTCCAAGGGCATATTCTAGATACATTAACCACAGGTTGCAGCATGTCAGGCGACAAAACTGTGCTCAGTGCAAGTGCCATCCTGCCCCAGGATAGTGGGTCAGGGGGAATGGCAGCTGGCACAGCAGAAGAGGGTGGGAAAACACCCGAAGACAACACAGGGGGGTGCTGTGTATCAAGGATGCACAGTCTCAGGATACCAATCACATATCACGGCTAGTTCTGTGAGCACAAGGACACCTGAGCAAAAACCCGGGCACCATCTCCCTGTGTCACATGGTGGATTGAAATCAAAGAGTTCTGCGGAGGTGCGGGCCGATTGTGCCAAATTGACCCTGAGAACAGGTGGAAACCCCTCTGGCAACATCCCTGTTAGGGCATCTCAGCGGAAGAACAGGACTGCCCCTTACATCAGATTGGTGTGGGATCTGAGTAAGATGGAGTTTTTATTACAGGGACTCATCGAGTCAAGAATTGAGGACAAATGGCACACCCGAGAAAACGCCAATTATGCATGGTGGCAAGCCTATGAGCAATGATGGCTTGGATGACTGGCATGTCAGCCAGTACCCGCCAATCACAACATGCATGTGTGTTGGTGGATTATCTACAAGGCTGAGGAGACACACCGTCTCCTTGCTGAGGCTGACAGAGTGGCTCAGGCTGAACAATCCAAAGTGTGGGAGGTGCTACTCAAGGAGTGCAAGGAATGTGATGAGGCAAGAAAGGGCCCAGAAGGCACATCAGACCAGGCTGGTAGTATTGAAGAAGGTAGTGGAGGCCAAGCCTTTGACACTGGCAGTAATGACACAGAGCTGGGTACAGAAGGTTCCCAGTTTCAAGTACATGGCCGACGAGCTTGTTGGCAGATTTATCCCTAAAGCAAACTGGGATAATAGACAAAAATCAGTGGTGGCATTATATGAACAAGTGTATGCCAAATACAACAAGATGATCAACCAGTTGGAAACTATGCTGGGTGTTCACATCGAGTTGGGCGACCAGGAGCAGTCACTTTACAACCAGGTTCATATGCAGAAGTGTAATAAGTGGATCTGCAATGAGAAGTCGAAGTGGTCCCAGTCCACTTTCATCAACCTGAAGAAAGTCGGAGGACAGGGATTCGATGACAAACAGAACTTGATATTTGAAATCGAGTTAGATTTCCAAGTTCTGGCTAGTTATGTCAAGCGTGCATTTGATTGTATGCAACAAGATTTGGTACTGGTGGGCTGTCACTGACATTTGTCGCAAAAGGCTATGAACAGGTTAGTTCATGCGCTTAACGGAAATATAAAGAACTCTGCACACTACTTGCAGGTTCAACAGTACGACCCATTAAGAATGACAAAGCTGCGCAATATGGCACTGCTCCCAACGCCAAGCAAATATGAAGGGGAAGGAGTCCTTGACAGATCCGTTGGGCTCAGCTTAACCATGTTCCCACGGGAAATGGGAGAAGAGTTGCTGAAGGAGCAGCACACTTGTACAACAAAATGGAGGGCATCTGTAGAAACAGTATTCCCTGGTCCAGCAAAAACCAAGGCGGCTTTTGCAAAGACAAAATGAACTGCAAGAATGTCGGTCAAGATCCCGAAACATATGATCCGTGGGTGGTGCTACTTACAGTTATTCAAGAAGGAATTTTGGGACAAGTTTGAATGGCCCAAATATCCTATGCTACAGTGGGTCAAAAAACTGCCCCAATGTTTGTGCATTTTGAAAAGATTCACTTTGTGTGAGCTAATGACATAAGACAAAAATCTAATAAAGTCACATGACATACTACTATATGTTGGCTATCTGACAAATCAAAAGATATGTAATTTCAATGAAACCCCATTCTTTAATAAATCAAACAAAATAATCAATCATTGGGGCAGTTTTTTGACCCTGTATTATTTGATGATCTAATACTTTGTATGACCCCCCTTTGCCTTTAAAACTGTCTGAATCCTTCTAGGCATGCTTTCTATCAGTGTTTGGCATGTTTCTTGTGGTATTTCATTCCACTCCTTTGCCACCCTCTCCCATAATTCATGTACTCCTTTGGGTGGTGTATCATACTGTTGGAGCTTGGCTTTGAGATGTTGCCAGAGGTGTTCAATGGGGTTCAAGTCAGGGGATTGGGCAGGCCAGTTCAGGGGGATGTTGTTGTTGTTAGAAAACCACTGGTCTGCCTTTTTTGAGGTGTGTTTGGGATCATTGTCCTGCTGGAAGTACCTCTCATCCTCTGCCATCCCCAAACTTTCAAAGCTCTCCTCCACTCCCTCCTCCAAAATCTCACAATACTGGTCAGCATTCATCTTCCCCTGCACCTCTACCAGCTTCCCCACCCCATTCCAGCCCATACATCCCCAAACCATCAGGTTATTCCCCCCTCCATGCTTGACAGTTGGTGTGGTGGTCCTGTCTGACAGTGGTTCCCCTTGTTGCTTCCAAACATACACCTTCCCATCTGACCCAATCCTGTTGATTTTTGTCTCATCACTCCACAACACCCTCTTCCAGTCCTCTACAGTCCAGTTTTCATGGTATTGGGCAAACTTTAGACATCTCTGACGATGAGTGGCCTTGAGCATTGGGACTTTCTTCTTTGTTGCTGACCAAAAACCTGCCTCCTTCAACACATTCCTAACAGTCTGAGGAGCCACTGGGGTAGTGATAATGGAATTTATGAATTGGGTGGCTTGGACAGCATTGTCAAGCTTCCCAGAGCGGATTTGACAGATAATTGAATGCTTATCATGGGAAGAAAGCTTGGAAGGACGACTACCAGGATGATTTTCCCTGTCCCCATCCACCTCCTTACTGATCCGACCAATAGTACCCTTCCCTAGACCAGTCCTAGCTTGGATTTGACAATGAGAATACCCCTCATTGAGGAGAGAAACAACAGAAGAGTGCTTTTCAGCAGAGATGGATTTCATGGTGGTGGTAAAAAGTGAAGCAGCAATTTCAACATGCCAAATTGACACAAATAAGGTCACATGACACTGTTGATTATTCACATGGCCCACTCCTGCCTTGTATTCATGTGTAACACTGAAAATACTCAAGGTCAAAAAACTGCCCCAATGATTGATTATTTTGTTTGATTCATTAAAGAATGGGGTTTCATTGAAATTACATAACTTTTGATTTGTCAGATAGCCAACATATAGTAGTATGTCATGTGACTTTATTAGATTTTTGTCTTATGTCATTAGCTCACACAAAGTGAATCTTTTCAAAATGCACAAACATTGGGGCAGTTTTTTGACCCACTGTATATGACATTTCCTCTTGGGAAGTCGAGATGTGGGATGAGATGACATGGTTCAAATTGCAAGATGGACCAGAACAGGGAATCTTCCATGTAGCCTTGGCACCGCCAGAAGAGGTTGATGATGTCAATATGTACACATGGAAGGACATTGAGGAACTCACCCACTGGAGTGTGGGTGCTGGATGGAGGACAGTGCGTCTAGGTGCAGAACCGGAAGAGCAAGTAGTGTACCCCTGGAGAGTATTACAAGACGTTACCAACATTAATATTCCAAGGAGGTCACCAACAGAGCGAGTGTGGGGAGAACACAAATTCAGCATCAGGTGGCTAGATGACATTCCCCAATATGAGATCAATGTGGAAGACTGGATCAGTCATGTATGACAGTGGGATGGTTATGCACTCCCACAACAGGGATGCACAAATGTATCACCAGATACACTGGGGTACTGTTATTTATGGCTGTTCAAGCCACAGTACTGGTCAAGTTTCACATGGAAAGCTAACCCTTCATGGATAGAGATATCCCTCTACAAGAAGGACATGTGAAACTTGGATATTCAGGTGTCAGTGTCTTACAACCAATGACATCAGGATCTACCACATGGAGAAGGACGAGGAATGGGGTTCCCCAGCATGCAAAATATGGAAGTGGTTTGGACCTGACCATTGATGTTAGGACTAATCCTTGACACAATCACAAGCTTCAGAGGAGAAAAAAATAGATTGAGACGAAGCCTAGACACAGTAGTCTGTAACCTACAAGGAGGAAACAATCTAGAGTCTTAAGGACTCCTACCTACAGAATGCACTTCTTATATACCTGAGTCGTTGGTCTGTGCGCACAGTCTGCACAGCCGCTAAGGCTATGCACGCGCAGCAACAAGACCCAGACCCATCTCCCAGACCTGTCCGGACTCACCCAGACTCCCGGTCCCTTCCCGCGAATGCCGTTTCACCCAATATCCCCTAATAGCCTTGATTGTATAGCCACCCTGGGTTATATAATCCTCCTGCCATATCTGGATAGGGGTCCCGTGTCATATGTTTGCGTCTTGTTATATGTCCATAGGCCTCTGAATAAAATAGAGAAAAATACGGAAAAAAGTCCATATTGTAACATGACCTCCTCCTTAAGACTTCACGTCCCGGGAAGTCATGTGTTGGTCATAAATTGCTCCAGCGCTGAGCGCTATATCATGCGATGGTTTGCCTTAGGGGAATTAAGTGTGGGTTTAACCGGCCCACCATGCTCAAGGTCTCTTGAGAACGCCCCTTCTGTGTCGGGTTTGTTACAATTCTCTTTTCCCTTTGTTAACGAACTACATTTACTTGTTACAAATCCATAGTTACATTTGGACATTATCTCCTTTCTATAGCTACCTTCACCTTTCCTTTCTTAGATAGCTATGCTCTTTCCCCTTTAGTTTCTCTTGTTCTCTTAACATATATAAACCCCTCTCATGTACCGTAATTCCTTAGTTCCAACTTAGTTGAATCTTATCTGTTACGGTCGATGTCCACAACGTCGTTCAGCGTCCAAGTCTACAGCGACAAACAGAGTCTCGGTCTGTTCCCAGTCACTGGACGAGGGTTCTAGGCACTAAGTCTGACAGTGATGAAGGCTAGAGAGAGAGAGCGAGGAGAGCGGTAGAGGTGACGAGCAAAAGAGTGTTCAAGTTATGGATAAGATTCGACTAAGTTGGAACTAAAGAACTACGGTACATGAGAGGGGTTTATATACGTTCAGAGAACAATAGAAACTAAAGGGGAAAGAGCATAGCTATCTAGAAAAGGAAAGGTGAAGGTAGCTATGAAAGGAGATAACGTCCAAGCGTAACTATGGGTTTGTAACAAGTAAATGTAGTCCGCTAACAAAGGAAAAAGAGAATTGTAACATTATCCATAACTTGAACACTCTTTTGCTTGTTGCCTCAACCGCTCTCCTCGCTCTCTCTCTAGCCTTCGTCATCATCAGACTTAGTGCCTAGAACTCTTGTCCAGTGACTGGGAACAGACTGAGACTCTGTTTGTCACTGTAGACTTGGACGCTGAACAATGTTGTGGACATTGACCGTAACATAAGTTGGAACTCAGGACCAGCTCAGGGTATCACCCCTAGCCAACACCATTGAGACCCGCAGCTCTCAGGAACAACCCCAGAACGGATCCGTCACCTATAAGGGGAAATACTACCTTGGACGACGAGAAGTTTTTCTCTACCAATGAACCTGGTATTTTGTCACAGAAGGACAGAAACGAAACAAACCAGTCCCAGACAAATATTTTTCAGGAGACTTCTACTCAGGAGCCTTTGAATTCGATTTACCCGATCAAATCTACCTAGACTGGGGTAGTGAAGTACAAGGAGAACCGCTCTACCTTGTTAAAGAACCAGAAAACGAACCAGGAAGGACCCTCTATGGAAAATTCTTTAGAGACAATGACCGACACGGAATCACAGCTAGCCTTTTAGCAGAGTGGGAGGAATTACTACGAATTGAACAAGCCAAGCTTGAGGAAAACCCATTTGATACAGATTACTCAAAACAAGGACCACCCACATCTCCGAAACCCAGAACTCCAGGTAGAACCCCTACTCCAGAACCGAAACCAATCACCAGAACACCAACCCCTGAACCACCAATTAACCCTGAACCACCGATCACTCCTGAACCAAGAATGGCATCGGAAACCAGTGCTAGCTCTAAAGGAGATATCAAACCGCAGCCTATACGACCTTTTACAGGCAAACAAATCGAAGCAAGGTCATTTTTAGGACAGCTTGAGGATTACTTTACCCTCAATGAACAGAACTATGAAGGAAAAGACGAAAAGAAAGTCAGGTATGCGCTTGCATGCATGGGACCAGAACTAGACGACTGGAAAACTATTATCTGAAGCGAATTGAATGACAACAGAGGCAGTACCACAGCCACGTTCAAATGGAGCAACTATGAAGCATTTGAAACATGTTTCATCAATGACTGGGGAGAAGTCAACAGCGCCCTTTGAGCCCTGAACAATCTATCCAAATTAAGAGTTGGAAACGGCATTTCAGTCCCAGAATACATTAGAAAATTTCGCATGGATATAGGAACCTCTGGGCTCACTGGAATACCCGCTCAGTTGCAGGCATTTGTCAAGGGATTACCCTTAGAACTTGCTAGGACAATCTTACAGGACCAAAGGAAGATCAAGACAATGCAAGAAGCCTATGATAAAGCTGAGGATCACCATAACGCTTGGGATATGACAGGACAGGGGAACAGGAGAACCAACAATGGATCTGGAACACGTTTCAATCGAAACAACAATCGATCCAGAACAATCAGAGCTATAAATACCACGACCGTCAAAAACGCATATCCCCTTCCCCTTGTTTCTGATCTCATGACTAAATTACAAGGTGCCAAGTATTTCACCAAGCTAGACCTCCGATGGGGATACAACAATGTTCGCATCAAGAAGGGAGACGAATGGAAAGCAGCCTTTATTACCAATCGAGGGCTCTATGAACCAACAGTAATGTTCTTTGGATTATGCAATTCGCCGTCAACCTTTCAAACTATGATGAACGAGTACTTTAGGGACATGATCAATGAAGGATGGCTGATCATTTACATGGACAACATGTTAATCTGTGCGGAAACACTAGAACAGCTGGAGGAGTGGACAAAACAAATTTTACAACAGCTACAAGATAACGATCTATTCCTGAAACTTGAAAAATGCAAGTTCGCCACACAGGAAGTCAAATTCCTAGGAATGATCATCACCCCTGGATGCATTCAGATGGACCCAATAAAGTTAGCAGGGATCGCCGATTGGCCAGTTCCTACCACAGTCAAACAAGTCCGATCATTCCTTGGATTTGGGAACTTTTACTGACGTTTCATTGGAAATTTTGCTGCCATCGCTAAACCACTTACCGACCTCACTAAGAAAACAGAACCATTTGACTGGACCACTGAATGGAACAATGCTTTTGAAATTCTGAAGAAACAATTTGCATCTATGCCAGTATTATTAATGCCAGATCCTACTAGACCCTTTATCCTTCAAACCGATGCATCAAATAAGGCAATAGGAGCAGTCTTGAAACAAGCAGATGAAACAGGATCTCTACATCCCTGCGGATTTATCTCACACGCATTAACACAAACAGAACAGAATTACCAGATCTACGATCGAGAACTCTTGGCAATTATCAAAGGATTGATGACCTGGCAACATTTACTACACGGATCACCTCACACCACTATAGTTCACTGCGACCACAAGAATCTATCCTACTATCGAACTGCCCAACGCTTAACGCCCAGACAAGCTAGATGGTCATCCCTATTATCAGAATTTGACCTACGCATTGAGCACGTCCCCGGCACAAAAATGTTTGAAGCGGATGCCCTATCCTGACGCCCTGATCATATGGGAAACAGTGAATTACAAGAAGACATTGTAGTCCTACCAGAGGATCGTTTTATTTGTCTAATTGCAGAAGATTTAGTCACAGACATTCAGAAAGCAATGTCAAAAGACGATTTCGGACGTATTCTGATCGAGGTTATCACCACGCACCGCGCCCCACCGATCAAATCGAACATACAAGATTGGTCTTATACCAATGGCATTGTTCACTATCTTGGAAAGACCTACATCCCTGACCAAGACGGGTTACAAACCAAATTGATTAAAGAAATGCACGAGGCATGATCATCAGGTCACCCTGGACGATTAAAGACCCTTGAACTCCTTAAGCGTGACTACTGGTGGCCCGGAATGTTCAAACATGTCAGGGAATGGATAGAAGGATGCACCCTCTGTCAGCAGATGAAGATTAACACACACCCAAATGTACCAGCCCTTCACCCAATTCTGTCGAAAGCAACCCGCCCCTTTCAGCAAGTAACCCTTGATTTCATCACTGATCTACCCCTTTCCGATGGCTTTGACTCAATCCTGGTCACGGTGGACCATGGTCTTACAAAGGGGGTAATTTTCACACCTTGCAAGAAGACAATCGATGCTCTAGGCACTGCGGAACTTTACGTCTCTGAAATTTTCAAATGGTTTGGCCTACCCGACGTTTTGATCTCGGATCGAGGACCACAGTTCTCCGCAAAAGTATTTCAGGAAATACGAAAAGCATTAGGAATTGACCATAGAATGAGCACAGCCTATCATCCCCAAACCGACGGAGAAACAGAACGAGTCAACCAGGAACTAGAAGTCTGTTACAATTCTCTTTTCCCTCTGTTAACAGATTACATTTACTTGTTACAAACCCATAGTTACGCCTTGGATGTTATCTCCTTTCATAGCTACCTTCACCTTTCCTTTTCCAGATAGCTATGCTCTTTCCCCTTTAGTATCCATTGTTCTTTAAACGTATATAAACCCCTCTCATGTACCATAGTTCTTTAGTTCCAACTTAGTCAAATCATATCCATAACTTGAACGCTCTTTTGCTCGTCGCCTCAACCGCTCTCCTTGCTCTCTCTCTAGCCTTCGTCATCATCAGACTTAGTGCCTAGAACCCTTGTCCAGTGATTGGGAACAGACCGAGACTCTGTTTGTTGCTGTAGACTTGGACGCTGAACGACGTTGTGGACATCAACCATAACATAAGTTGGAACTCAGGACCAGCTCAGGGTATCACCCCTAGCCAACACCATTGAGACCCGCAGCTATCAGGAACGACCCCTGAACGGATCCGTCACCTATAAGGGGAAAACCTACCTTGGACGACGAGAAGTTTTTCTCTACCAACAAACCTGGTACTTTGTTACAGAAGGATGGAAACGAAATGAACCAGTCCCAGACAAATATTTTTCAGGAGACTTCTACTCAGGAGCCTTTGAATTCGATTTACCCGATCAAATCTACCTAGACTGGGGTAGTGAAGTACAAGGAGAACCGCTCTACCTTGTTAAAGAACCAGAAAACAAACCAGGAAGGACCCTCTATAAAAAATTCTTTAGTGGAAACGACCGACACGGAATCGCAGCTAGCATTTTAGCAGAGTGGCAGGAATTATTACGAATTGAACAAGCCAAACTTGAGGAAAACCTGTTTGATACAGATTATTCGAAACAAGGACCACCCCCATCTCCGAAATCCAGAACTCCGAGTAGAACCCCTACTCCAGAACCAAAACCGATCGCCAGAACGCCAACCCCTGAACCACCAATTAACCCTGAACCACCGATCACTCCTGAACCAAGAATGGCATCTGAAACCAGTGCTAGCTCTAAAGGGGATATCAAACCGCAGCCTATACGACCTTTTACAGGCAAACGAATCGAAGCAAAGTCATTTTTAGGACAGCTTGAGGATTACTTTACCCTCAACGAACAGAACTATGAAGGAAAAGATGAAAAGAAAGTCAGATATGCGCTCGCATGCATGGGACCAGAACTAGACGATTGGAAGACCATCGTCCGAGGCGAATTAAACGACAACAGAGGCAGTACCACAGCCGCGTTCAAATGGGACAACTATGAGGCATTTGAAACACGTTTCATCAATGACTGGGGGGAAGTCAACAGCGCCCTTTGAGCCCTGAACAATCTATCCAAATTAAGAGTTGGAAACGGCATTTCAGTCCCAGAATACATCAGGAAATTTCGTATGGACATAGGAACCTCCAGACTCACTGGAATACCCGCTCAGTTGCAGGCATTCGTCAAAGGATTACCTTTAGAACTTGCTAGGACGATCTTACAAGACCAAAGGAAGATCAAAACGATGCAAGAAGCCTATGACAAGGCTGAGGATCACCACAACGCTTGGGATATGACAGGACAGGGAAACAGGAGAACCAATGATGGATCTGGAACGCGTTTCAATCGAAACAACAATTGATCCGGAGCAATCAAAACTATAAATACTACGACCCTTAGCCGATTGACAGATGATCAAAAGGAGGAATACAGAAAGACTGGCAAGTGTTTCAGATGTGGAACACAGGGACACATCTCCAGGAACTGTCCGAAACGTAACGATGCGTCTTCATCCAGGTCTTCTTATTAGAATAAGGCCGTCCGTTCCGTCACTGAGGAACAACAGAAGGAAGAGGACGAACCAGCAAAGAAAATTAGAGCCATCTTTTCAGCAATGTCTACTGAAGAGAAGAATGCCCTCTTAAACGAATTCGAAAACGAGGGTTTTTAGTTAGGAAGCATCACTCAGCGGTTGACCCTTCCTTATTATCGAGATCTGAACAGTTAGCGCTTGATGCTGTAATAGTATTATCCAACAATGACAAGCGCATTTCATTAACTATCAAATCAACCGATTTACCCGCTGGAACATCTGCCCTAATCAATTGTGGAGCAGAAGGAAACTTTGTAGATGAAGGAGCAGTGAAGGAGCTCAGGAAAGAACAACTTAAGAAACCAATTAAAGTCAGAAACGCAGATGGGACAGTAAATGTGAAAGGAATGATCACACATTGAACCAAGATATGCTACATGATCGAAGGACAGCAATTTATCAATTGGTTCTGGATCACTAAGCTAGGCGATCAACGAATGATTCTAGGAATACCCTGGTTAGAAGAAAATAATCCGATCATCAACTGGCGAGAGAAATCTCTGAAAATTGGAGATCTGGACACGTCGTCAAAAGCAATCTGGCAGCTAGCCCTCGGCTCCCAGCAATGGGGTGAAGATGACTACTGGATTAGAGTTAAAACATCGGCATCACAGGAACTAGAGCATAGGCTAAAGAAAGACGAACCAACCACCACATTACCTACAGAATATGAGCAATGGCGCACCATCTTTGACAAAAGGGCATCAGAACGCTTCCCATCCAGTCGACCATGGGATCATGCAATCAACACAAAGGAAGGTTTTGTTCCAAAAGCTAGTAAACTTTACCCTCTATCGGTCAAGGAACAAGGGCTGTTAGACGAATGGATTGATGAACAACTCAAGAAAGAATACATTAAACCATCTACATCACCGCAGGCGTCACCGTTCTTCTTTGTAGCAAAGAAAGAAAGTGGAGCACTCCGACCCTGTCAGGATTACCAATACCTGAATGAATGGACTGTCAAAAACGCATATCCCCTTCCCCTTGTTTCCGATCTCATGACTAAATTACGAGGTGCCAAGTATTTCACCAAACTCGACCTCCAATGGGGATACAACAATGTTCGCATCAAGAAGGGAGACGAATGGAAAGCAGCCTTTATTACCAATCGAGGGCTTTACGAACCAACAGTAATGTTCTTTGGACTATGCAACTCGCCGTCAACTTTTCAAACTATGATGAACGAGTACTTTAGGGACATGATCAATGAAGGATGGCTGATCATTTACATGGACGACATGTTAATCTGTGCGGAAACACTAGAACAGCTAGAGGAGCAGACAAAACGAACTTTACAACAACTACAAGATAATGATCTATTCCTGAAACTTGAAAAATGCAAGTTCGCCATGCAGGAAGTCAAATTCCTAGGAATGATCATCACCCCTGGACGCATTCAGATGGACCCAATAAAGTTAGCTGGGATTGCAGATTGGCCAGTTCCTACCACAGTCAAACAAGTCCGATCATTCCTCGGATTTGGGAACTTTTACCGACGTTTCATTGGGAATTTTGCTGCCATCGCTAAATCACTTACCGACCTCACTAAAAAAACAGAACCATTTGACTGGACCACTGAACGGAACAACGCTTTTGAAATTCTGAAGAAACGATTTGCATCTATGCCGGTATTATTAATGCCAGATCCTACTAGACCCTTTATCCTTCAAACCGATGCATCAAATAAGGCAATAGGAGCAGTCTTGAAACAAGCAGATGAAACAGGATCTCTACATCCCTGCGGATTTATCTCACACGCATTAACACAAACGAAACAGAATTACCAGATCTATGATCGGGAACTCTTAGCAATTATCAAAGGATTGATGACCTGGCAACATTTGCTACACGGATCACCCCACACCACTATAGTTCATTGCGACCACAAGAATCTGTCCTACTATCAAACCGCCCAACGCTTAATGCCCAGACAAGCTAGATGGTCATCCCTATTATCAGAATTTGACCTACGCATTGAGCACGTCCCTGGCACGAAAATATTCGAAGCAGATGCCTTATCCCGACGCCCTGATCATATGGGAAACAGTGAATTACAAGAAGACGTCATAGTCCTACCGGAGGATCGCTTTATTTGTCTTATTGCGGAAGATCTAGTCACAGAGATTCAGAAAGCAATGTCAAAAGACGATTTCGGACGCATTCTAATAGAAGTTATCACCACGCACTGCGCCCCACCAATCAAATCGAACATACAGGATTGGTCTTATACCAATGGCATTATTCACTATCTTGGCAAAACCTACATCCCTGACCAAGACGGATTACGAACCAGATTGATTAAAGAAACGCACGAAGCACGATCATCAGGTCACCCTGGACGATTAAAGACCCTTGAACTCCTTAAACGTGACTACTGGTGGCCCGGAATGTTCAAACATGTCAGGGAATGGATAGAAGGATGCGCCCTTTGCCAACAAATGAAGATTAACACACACCCAAATGTACCAGCCCTTCACCTGATCCCGTCGAAAGCAACCCGTCCCTTTCAACAACTAACCCTTGATTTCATCACTGATCTACCCCTTTCCGATGGCTTTGACTCAATCCTGGTCACGGTGGACCATGGTCTTACAAAGGGGGTAATTTTCACACCTTGCAAAAAGACAATCGATGCACTAGGCACTGCGGAACTTTACATCTCCGAAATTTTCAAACGGTTTGGCCTACCCGACGTTTTGATCTCGGATTGAGGACCTCAGTTCTCCACAAAAGTATTTCAGGAAATACGGAAAGCACTAGGAATTGACCATAGAATGAGCACAGCCTATCATCCTCAGACTGATGGAGAAACAGAACGAGTCAACCAGGAATTAGAAGTCTACCTTCGAATGTTCTGCTCCAACGAACCGCATCTATGGAAACCGCATCTCCCAATAGCCGAGTTTGCTCACAACAACCAACATCATGACACTATCAAAACTTCCCCATTCAGACTAATGTATGGAACGGACCCTGTTGTGCTTCCCACAGCTACTACGCGAATGACCACACCAGCAGCAGAGGAGCGCCTTCAGTTCCTAAGGAAAGCCAGAGAAGAAGCGCTAGCAGCACATGAACTAGCAAGACAACTAGTGGCAAGACGATGCAAGGACAAAGCAATACGATTTGAAAAGGGTACCAAAGTATGGCTTGAGAACAGAAATCTTCACATACCATATCAGTCTAGAAAGCTAGCACCAAAACAAGAAGGACCCTTCGAAATCGAGCAAGTGATGGGACCAGTGACATACAAATTGAAACTCCCAAAACAATGGCGCATTCACCCTGTGTTTCATACATCACTCCTTACCCCGTACAGGGAAACGACTGCGCATGGGCCGAACTATGTGAAACCACCCCCTGATCTCGTAAATGGACAAGAGGAATTCGAGGTAGAGGCAATTCTAGCTCATAGGAAACGAGGCGCAGGCTACCATTACCTGGTTAAATGGAAAGGCTATGGATCAAATGACAATTCTTGGGAACCTGCTCGCAATCTTGCAAACGCCACAGATATCCTATCAGAATACCAACAACGCCGACACCTCTGAACCATGACTCGATACAGAAACCGCCACGTCTTGAAACAAAATTACCACTATACAAAACGGAACTGCTCAACACTCTCTCGATACACTATAGCTCTTAAAAAAAAGACCGTCTATACCCACATACAATACCTCCCCTTCCAACACGCTCCTAGGGCACCGAACCCACCAGGAAAACTCACCCGAACTGTGGCTTTAGTCACACGATACTATCGCACCCCTCGACTTGATCACCGTCACCAAAAGAACCCTTCAGGAACAACAGAGTTCCCCTGCAATGCCATCCAGAACTATCTTCCCAAGTACCATGACCTACGATTCACAACCAACGATCTACCCGCCTATAATAAAGATCCACCCGCATACCAACTTCTAGCCATTAGAAATAGTGACGTTTATAAAAGTGCTCATGGAAGATTGCTATGCCCGGAAGAATACAAGCAGATGGATGAAATCACCAAACAGATATGGGAGTGTAGCGCACAAATCTGGTTAATTAGCCAAGGGATCAGAATACCAGGAAGGCCCTGCATTCTCATGGAAGACATTTTTGATGATCTTGATTATTTGTCTACTGCAATGGCAGAGGTAATAGCAGATATTATCAGGCGAATCAGAAGATTCTTAGTCACCCCAACAACGACACCAGGAATCAAACATTTAAATTCATTAACCAGGTTCATCGCAGAGGAATGAGAACTCCTCACTGACCCTGCAATCGAAGATCCACTAGATACAGAAAATTGGGATTCAGACACAGAAATCAGCGACCTGGAACACATATAAATTTCCAGGTATCATCACCTAACGTCAACACTCACATCATACCAACATGTTCACCTTCTTTGCCCTCATCGCCTACTTCACCATCCTGGCCCTCCTCTCCTGCGCTCACTGGCGCATTGACAAAACCGCCACTGCTCTCTTGCCCTTCCTCGCCATCCCGGACCTCCCACTAGAGGTCTTCATCAAAAACACCACCATTGTCCACTTCGAAGACGATGATCTTCACATTCACCCAGCCAATTTGCTTCCCCAGGTATACCCAGATGACCACCACCTTCCCCACTTATCAGGAACCCCTCGGCATGACGCCTAAGAGCCCCAACAGTGAACTGACAGGAGGAGAGGAGGGAGGGGAGAAACCCGAGAGAACTCGACTGAGGACTCTGGGTGCTGAATTGCACTCTTTATATACTACGACAGGTGGTCTGTGCACTACCCTAAGCCCTACTCTAAATATAGTACAGTATGAGTAAGACGACTGTGCATGTAGTAATCGGTAGTGAGTCATCAGCGCCGAGCCCCGGTATCTTATCTACGGCTTTTATCTAGACGCCAAGCAATAGGCGCCTGCTTAGTCAGCATATGTTTACATAATATGAAGAAAATAAATAATAAAAGTGAAATGACTTAGTGAAAAAGCCGAAGCTTTTCAGTCAGTCATGACAGTACCCCCTTTTTAGGATTTGACTTCCAGACAAATTTAAACTTCATCGTCATCGTTCAGCGCGTTGCGCTCTATCACGGATGATTCCTCTAATTCCTCAATGATGGGTGAGAGTGGGCGGGGTGGTGGGGTGAGATCCTCAATCGTTTCAGCGCGGGGCGCTATATCATGCGATTGATGTAGGCACATGTTGCATTGGCATGGCCCTTCCACGTCTCCTGGCTCTATAAGGGTGTCTAGGCCCTTCTTTCCTTTCCATTTTTGCCAGTTTTGCTCCCATTTTGCAGCTGGTGCTACTGCGTTGATATCGATTTTTGACACTACTTTGTCCGAGGATTGGGTGAAATTTTTGTATGGTCTGAAAGTCAACCCGTTAAAGGTTGCTTTGTCAAGCCTTCTGATGGCTCCGGGGTTTCTATCATAAAAGTTTTTTATTTTTCTTTTTGCGTTTTGTAGATTGTCCAATGGTTCCCAGGAGTTATGCTCAGCGGTGTATCCTTTCCACCTGACTAAGTACTCCATTTTGCTTCTTTTTAATCGTACATCGATTATTTCTTCTACTTCGTATTCCTTTTCACCGTCTATTTCTATTGGCGGAGGGGGTTGTGCCTTTTGCCCTCTCATTGGTCGTTTCCAAGGGCGGATTTGTGAGACATTTACCACCGGGTGTATCTGTTGCGAGAAGGGTAGGTCCAGCTCTACTGCATTTGGCGACACTATCTTTTTTATTGGGTATGGGCCAATCCATCTTTCCACCAATTTCTTAGTTGGTCGTCCCGTTAATCTTAAGTCTTTGGTTGACAGCCATACTTTATCTCCAACTTTGTATTCGGGTGCGTCTGATCTGTGTCTATCTGCATATAGCTTCATATCACCTTGTGATTTTAACAAAGCTGCCTGAGTTTCCTTGTGGATTTCTTTCATTTTCTGCGCGAAATCTGATGCAGCCGGGTGACTTCCTTCCCTTCTGGGCTCGATTCCCATCCTGGGGTGTTTGCCATAGTTGACAAAGAATGGAGTCTGTTTGGTGGATGCCTGAATTTTGTTGTTGTAGCTAAATTCAGCAATAGCTAACCATCCAGACCACGTTTCTTGTCTATGATCTACGAAAATCCTCAGGTACTGTTCTAAGTCCTGATTCATCCATTCTGTTTGTCCATCCGTTTGTGGATGGAATGCTGTGGACAAATCCGTACTAATGCCCAACATTTGGTTCAGCTCCTTCATCATTTGTGCGGCGAACTGTGGTCCGCGATCTGAGATTATGGATTCCGGGAGTCCATGAAGTTTCCAAACATGGTCCCTAAATAATGTGGCTAACCCCTGCGCCGATGTTTCTTCTGATGTGGGAATGAAATGCGCCATTTTTGACATTCTGTCACAGACTACCAAAATTGCATTGTGACCATGTGATTCTGGTAACTTTGTGATAAAGTCAGCGGAAATATGTGTCCAGGGCTTTGCTGGTGCAGAATTTGGCATCAACTTTCCCGCAGGCGGCTCTGGGAAATTTTTATTTCGCTGGCACTTGTCACATCCCCCAACATATTTTTTAATGAACCTGGTGATTCCAGGCCACCAGTAATTTCTTGTGACGAGTTCAATCGTCTTCCACTGTCCTCCATGTCCTGCAATAGGCGTGTCGTGGTGTAGGCGGACTATCTCCATCCGCAGTTTCTCGTCCTTAGGTACGTAGACTTTTCCTTGCCAGAGGATAAGTCCCTGCTCCATCTCCCATTCTCGAGCGTTTAGTGTTTTCACACCAGCTTTTTTCATGGCTTCTACCGCTTTTACCACTGCTTCGTCACATGTTTCAGATTGTCGAATTTTGTTTATCAATTCTTTTTCTGAGCTATGAATAAAGACGTGTCCATGACGTAGTGCAGCGATTTTAAAAAAGTCTGGTTTGAGGAGCGTGACGTCTTTGTTATCGTCATCCACCCCCTTTTTATGGTCTGGCCTCCTGGACAGAGAATCAACCTTTCCCATAGTAACACCAGCTTTATGATGCAACACGAAATTAAACCTGCTGAGGTACAAAGCCCATCTGGCTTGCCTGCGATTCAACTTCTTTGCACTCATAAAGTACTCAAGGTTTTTGTGATCAGTCCATATCTCGAACTGTTCACGTGCTCCTTCTAGATAATGACGCCAAGTTTCCAGGCAACGCATGATACCTAGCATCTCCTTATCATGAACGTCATAATTGCGCTCGGTATCATTGAGCGACTTTGATAGGTAGGCCACAGGCCTCCACTTGTCATCCTTGCAAAGCATAAATAAGACGCCACCCGTAGCGTAATCCGATGCATCTGACTCCACTCTGAACTTCCTATCAGAATCCGGGGCAACTAATAAAGGTTGCTCCATGAATATCTTTTTTAGGCTTTGGAAAGCCTTTTCTTGGACCTCCGTCCATTCCCATGTTTTTTCTTTTCTGACCAGGTCATGTAGTGGCCGTGCGATTTTAGTGAAGTCCTGAACGAAGCGCCTATAGTAATTGGCTAGGCCTAGGAACCTTTGTACGTCTTTGACACAAGAAGGGGTGGGCCAGCTAATAATAGCTTCGACCTTCTTTGTATCCATTTGAATTCCCTTGGGTCCTAGAACAACGCCCAAGAATTCAACTTCTTCCACACACCACACACATTTTTCTGGTTTTACATACAGATCGTTTTCTTCCAATCATTGCAAGAGTTGTTGTACGATTGCGTCATGCTCCTCTTTTGTTTTAGTAAAGATGAGTATGTCATCAATGTACACAATGACTTTTCCTGCGTTGATCATATCGCGGAAGATGTCATTCATCATTGCTTGGAAGGTGGCCGGCGAATTGGTTAGCCCAAAAAACATCACTACTGGTTCAAAAGAACCCTCGGGAGTAGTGAATGCTGCTTTCCATTTGTCGCCTTCTTTGATCCGTACATTATTGTAACCCCACCTAAGATCTAGCTTAGTGAAGTATTTGGCACTGCCTGCTCGATCTACGAGTTCAGATATTAAGGGTAATGGATAGTTATTTTTAACTGTCCATTCGTTCAGGTATCTGTAGTCCTGAACCATCCGCTTCTTTCCGTCTTTCTTGCTTACAAAGAAGACGGGTGACATCTGTGGTGATTTGGAGGGTCGGATATACCCTTTTGCCAATTGATCATCCACAAAGTTCCATACTTCTTGAAGCTCATCCGGGGATAGGGGGTAGACTTTCCCTTTCCGGGGTTGATAGCCTGGTTTGGTGTCAATTGCGTGGTCCCAAGGCTTTCTAGCGGGCATGCGCTCTGATGCTCCTTTCTCGAAGATTTTGAGGTATTGATGGTATTGTTCCGGTACCATCTCTTTAGCCGTGAGTTTTGCCAACTCTCGCACATGTCTCATTGATCCGGTTTTTGATCCAGCGGGTGATGGAAACACTGGTAAGAATGGGTATTTATCCCCATACTTGTACTGACCTGGGTGTTTCATTTGTTCCATGTACGTGAGATGTTTTTCACTTTCCTCCTTTTCTTCGAGCCAGTGCGCGAAGTCTAACTCCTTCTCCTGTTCCCACAGATATTCCAGAACATGCCAGTGTTCCGCTGATCGGACCTTCTGTTCTCGCTTCTTGGTCCACTCCCTTTGCCTATGTCCACAGCTCCGTGGACAATGTGTCAATTTGACTTGGCCAGTCTCCCAATTGATTTCTGGATTGTGCTTTCGTAACCATGTGGATCCAATGATTACGTTGGTCTTTCCCAGCTCGCATATCTCAAAGGTGGCTCGTTCCTTATGCCCTTGATAAGATAAAAGAAGATCAACTTCGTGGGTGATCATTCCTCCTTCATTGTTGGTTCCATCCACATTCCGGACTTGAATGGGACGCTCCAAGGGTATGAGTTTAAAGCCCATCTTTTTTGCATATGCGGCATGCATGAACAATCCTGTTGCTCCTGAATCGAGCAATGCGGTTTGTTGAGTTTGTTCATGGGTGTCCAACCTTTCCAACCCGATCTCCATTAAGATCTCGTCCTTCCGTCCTATTGACCTAACTAAAAATTCCTTTTCTCCCTTTTTCAACATCCTTTTTGGACAAGCAGTTTCAGCGCTAAGCGCTATATCATGCCGCTTTCCTTTTAAGTCCTTTTGTCCCTTTGTAGATACTCGTACTATTGTATTCGGTACTGAGGAATTAAGCACAGGTTTATCCGCCCTGCCGCGCTCCTTGGGAGTGACACTTTCAGCGCTGTGCGCTATATCAAGGTGTTTCACCTGGGAGTTTGCCTCTTGCGGGGACGTCCCAGAAGTCCTTGAGACTTCTGAGATGGTCCTTGTATCAACCCGGTCAGCGCTAAGCGCTATATCAAGGGGTTGTGCACTATCTACCAATTTATCTAGTACAGTGTATCTATTTCGAGAGTCTAGTACGGGACCTACTGACTCTCTTCCTCTTTTAAATTCTCTTCTCCCTTCCTGAAGTATTCCTTCATTTCGTCAAACGTCATTGTGCGAATGTCAAGTCCTGATCTGCAGTTTCTAGAAATGTGTCCGATCTTGCCGCATTTGTAACAGCAGAGTGGTGGTCTTTGGTTTTGATCGACGTCCATTGTGTTAGGGTCCGGCCGATTTGCCGTACTACTTGAACTCGCGGAGGCTCCAGCTCCCAGTCATCCCTGACTCGCTGATCCCGATCTGAATTTCCATCGGGGTTTAGGCTGGGCAGGGGCTACCGGCTTTGCCATATCCGGGCCTTTGGATGCTCCTTCACTCCTATTGGCGGAGTTACTGGTCCGCGAGGAGTAGTACTTCTCCTCGGCTTTCGCCTGTCTCCACTGGCAATCCAGTCTTACTGCTTTCTGGTACCATCCTTCAATGGTCTCAGGTACTTCGTCGGCCTCCATTATCCTTTTTCGGAGTCCGGTATTCAAACTTCATTTGAACTCTTCGATAAGAGCTCTTCCCAGGTATCCGGTGCCTCGTGATACCTTTTTAAATTTTTGCACGTGTTCCTCACACGTACTGGACCCTTGGGTCATGGTCCGCATCTCCGAGATCTTTGATGACTGCTCATCAGTGTCACCAAAATCCCTTCTGATCTGCCTGAATAATTGTTCCGCCATTTGCGGAATTCCTTCTTCATCGTTGGCCATCTGCTCCAACAGGTTGTCCTTCCAATCTGCGGCAAAGCCTTCCGTCATGTATGATATGATCAATAAGATCCGTTCTTCCTCGTCTGATTCCGGCATCTTCAATTGAATGTACAATCTGCATGCGTTTATGAAATTTGTCACTTCGGACATCTTTCCGGAGAAGACTGGAGGTTTGGCTACATCTATTCTAGATGTTCCGCCGTTACCGGTTCTGGGAATATTGAATACCGTCCCTGGCGGTATGTTAACGATGTTGGCGGGAGGAGGAGGGTGTTCTGCTGCTGCCGCGGCGGCCTGTGCAGCGTTTGCTTGTAGCTGTGTCAGCTGGTTTTGGAGGGCTTGGATGGTTGCGGCTTGCGCATTGAGGAGGTTCAGCAATTCTGCTGATGTCATTTCTTGGGGCGCCGCCATGCTGTGATAGTTTGGCGGTGGTGATGTAGGTGATGGTGTAAGCGGGGGTGGTGGTGATGAAAACGGTGGTGCGGGTTCTCCGATGAAATCTGCATCAGAGTTGAATAGTAGGTTTGGATTTAATGTGGCTGGATTTGGTACTAGTATTGGAAACGGTGCTGCTTCCCACTGATGTGGTTCCTCTGTGATAGAGTTGGTAGAGTGTGATGATGCTGATGATGTAGATTCTCCTTCAGAGGAACTAAAACCCGCGTCGTTTGGATCAAGATTGCCTGTGACAGCGTCCCAAAATGTATCGTTATTTGTGTCTCCTATTTTGTACTTGTACGTAAGTGAGGGAGGTCTTGGCCTGTCACTTGCTTGGGAACGTATGTACGAAACGTGCACTCAGGGTCTACAACCACCCCTGCAGTGCTACAATTTATGATACTGACTACTGGTTTTATTTTAATTTGAAAGGTCTATCTAATCAGGGTCCGAACGGTTGTCCTGATACCACTACACCGTACAGGTGCGGGTCTTTCTCAGAGGCGCGTGACCAAGTGGCGGCTACCTCCAAGGGGTACGGAAAAAGGGTAAATACGTAAACTAAATTTATAGCCTTCAGAGGCCTAGGCCAGGGCAATTTAACGCGCTAGGGGGCTGGCGAGGCTTATCCCTAGATACGAGTGACGTATTGTGTCACCACCCCAGCACTGGTATCCTGTGCACAGGTAACCCTATCAACCGGGTTAGGTTCTTCGGTTTGCGTAGACCGGGAACGTAATGCAAAGCTAGTCAAGGGCCGCGATGCAGGGCCACTGGGTGCGCAGTTTTAACGGTGTCTGGCAACCGATACCGCAATTTTAACGTCGGCGTACGACAGTGTGAATCCCCCTGTACTCGTCCACTTAAGCCTGTGGTCCGGCTATAACAAGCGTGGGGCTGTTAGAGAAGTAGTCGAGTTCTACTATCAGGAACCCCTCGGCGTGACGCCTAAGAGCCCCAACAGTGAACTGACAGGAGGAGAGGAGGGAGGGGAGAAACCCGAGAGAACTCGACTGAGGACTCTGGGTGCTGAATTGCACTCTTTATATACTACGACAGGTGGTCTGTGCACTACCCTAAGCCCTACTCTAAATATAGTACAGTATGAGTAAGACGACTGTGCATGTAGTAATCGGTAGTGAGTCATCAGCGCCGAGCCCCGGTATCTTATCTACGGCTTTTATCTAGACGCCAAGCGATAGGTGCCTGCTTAGTCAGCATATGTTTACATAATATGAAGAAAATAAATAATAAAAGTGAAATGACTTAGTGAAAAAGCCGAAGCTTTTCAGTCAGTCATGACACCACTTTGCCCAATTCGTCAAACGGAACACCACGCTCACCGTCATTGCCGACGCCCTTGCCGCCGCCCTTGCCGCCGCCACCTGCTCCATCACTAACCTCTCCTCCACCACCGACAACCTCACTGCCCTCACTCTTACCATTGACCCACACGAGATGACGTATGAGGAACGCGACTCCTTTTTATGAAACGCACACAATCTGCATCGTGCTGCAGAAGCGCTCAAATGGAAGGTGGAGACTTCTACAAAAGAATTGGACAACGCCGTCAAGTGGTCCGAGTCCAGAACGGACCATGGCTGGACTACCTCTGGCTGGTAGAAGTCGGTGACTTCTCGCATACAAAGGGGGTAATGTTACAATTCTCTTTTCCCTCTGTTAACGGATTACATTTACTTGTTACAAACCCATAGTTACGCCTTGGACGTTATCTCCTTTCATAGCTACCTTCACCTTTCCTTTTCCAGATAGCTATGCTCTTTCCCCTTTAGTATCCATTGTTCTTTAAACGTATATAAACCCCTCTCATGTACCGTAGTTTTTTAGTTCCAACTTAGTCGAATCATATCCATAACTTGAACGCTCTTTTGCTCATCACCTCAACCGCTCTCCTTGCTCTTTCTCTAGCCTTCGTCATCGTCAGACTTAGTGCCTAGAACCCTCGTCCAGTGATTGGGAACAGACCGAGACTCTGTTTGTCGCTGTAGACTTGGACGCTGAACAACGTTGTGGACATTGACTGTAACAAAGTCTACCTTCGAATGTTCTGCTCCAATGAACCGCATCTATGGAAACCACTTCTCCCAATAGCCGAGTTTGCTCACAATAACCAACATCATGACAGAATCAAAACCTCCCCATTTAGACTAATGTATGGGACGGACCCTGTTGCGCTTCCCACAGCTACAACACGAATGACTACACCAGCAGCGGAGGAACGCCTTCAGTTCCTAAGGAAGGCCAGAGAAGAAGCGCTAGCAGCACATGAACTAGCAAGACAATTAGTAGCAAAACGATGCCAGGATAAAGCAGTACGATTCAAAAAAGGCACCAAAGTATGGCTTGAGAACAGAAATCTTCACATACCATATCAGTCCAGAAAGCTAGCACCAAAATGAGAAGGACCCTTTGAAATTGAACAAGTGATGGGACCAGTAACATACAAATTGAAACTCCTGAAACAATGGCGCATTCACCCTGTGTTTCACACGTCACTCCTTACCCCGTATAGGGAGACAACTGCGCATGGCCCAAACTATGTGAAACCACCCCCTGATCTCGTAAATGGACAAGAGGAATTTGAAGTAGAGGCAATTCTAGCCCACAGGAAGCGAGGCGCAGGCTACCATTACCTAGTTAAATGGAAAGGCTATGGATCAAATGACAATTCTTGGGAACCCACTCGCAATCTTGCAAACGCCACTGATATCCTATTGGAATATCAACAACGCCAACACCTCTGAACCATGACTTGATACAGAAACCACCACGTCTTGAAACAAAATTACCACTATACAAAACGGAACTGCTCAACACTCTCTCGATACACTATAGCTCTTAAGGAAAAGACCATCTACACCCACATACAATACCTCCCCTTCCGACACGCTCCTAGAGCACCGAACCCGTCAAGAAAACTCACCCGAACTGTGGCGTTGGTCACACGATACTACCGCGTCCCTCGACTTGATCACCGTCACCAAAAGAACCCTTCAGGAACAACAGAGTTCCCCTGCAATGCCATCCAGAACTATCTTCCCAAGTACCATGACCTACGATTCTCAACCGACGACCTACCCGTCTATAATAAGGATCCACCCACTTACCAACTTCTAGCCATCAGAAACAGTAACATTTATGAAAGCGCTCATGGAAGACTGCTATGTCTGGAAGAATATAAGCAGATGGACAAGATCACTAAACAGATATGGGAGTGTAGTGTACAAATTTGGTTAATTAACCAAAGAATCAGAATACCAGGAAGGCCTTGCATTCTCATAGAAGACATCCTTGATGATCTTCAATATTTGTCTATTGCACTGGGAGAGGTAATAGCGGACATTGTCAGGAGAATCAGAAAATTCTTAGTCACCCCAACAACGACACCAGGAATCCAACATCTAGATTCGCTAACCAGGTTCATCACAGAAGAACGAGAACTCCTCACTGACCCTGCAATCGAAGACCCACTGGATATAGAAAGTTCAGATTCGGACACGGAAATTAGCAATCTGGAATGCATATAAATTCTGCAAGTATCGTTGCCTAGCGCCAGACTCACACGCTGAAACCATGTTCACCTTCTTCACCCTCGCCACCTATTTCACCATCCTCCTCCTCCTCTCTTGCGCTCATTGGCGCATCGACGAAGCTACTGCCGACCTCTCGCCTTTCATCGCAGTCCCAGACCTCCCGCTCGAGGTCTTCATTGAAAATACCACTGTCATCCACTTCGAGGATGATGACCTCCACATCCACCCTGCCAACCTACTTCCTCAGGTATACCCTGACAATCACCACCTCCCTCATTTCGCCCAATTCGTCAAAAGAAACACTATGCTCACTGTTGTCGCTGACACCCTCGCCGCTGCCACCTGCTCCATCACCAACCTTTCCTCCGCCACTGATAATCTCGCCGCCCTCACCCTCACTATAGATCCACACGAGATGACCTATGAGGAACGCGATTCCTTCCTCCGGAATGCGCAAAACTTGCACAGAGCTGCGGAAGCTCTCAAATGGAAGGTGGAAACATCGACGAAAGAATTAGACAATGCTGTCAAGTGGGCTGAGTCTAGAACGGACCATGGTTGGACGACCTCCAGTTGGTAGAAGTCGGTGACTTCTCACATACAAAGGGGGTAATGTTACAATTCTCTTTTCCCTTTGTTAACAAACTACATTTACTTGTTACAAATCCATAGTTACGTTTGGATGTTATCTCCTTTCTATAGCTACCTTCACCTTTCCTTTCTTAGATAGCTATGCTCTTTCCCCTTTAGTTTCTCTTGTTCTCTTAACATATATAAACCCCTCTCATGTGCCGTAATTCCTTAGTTCCAACTTAGTCAAATCTTATCCATAACTTGAATGCTCTTTTGCTCGTCGCCTCAACCACTCTCCTCGCTCTCTCTCTAGCCTTCGTCATCATCAGACTTAGTGCCTAGAACTCTTGTCCAGTGACTGGGAACAGACCGAGACTCTGTTTGTCGCTGTAGACTTGGATGCTGAATGACGTTGTGGACATCGACCGTAACAGGGTTCAGCGTAGATGAGTTTGCGGTCGCCCTTCCACCTTTGCCAATTCCATTTTAATTTGTCGAGGTAGTCATGCTCGAATTTGCCGTCTTCCCAACCGAACAATCATTTGGGAGCCTTTGTATCCATGTAGTTATGCCAATTTTTAAACCGTAAATCTGTGATCGCCAGTTGCCGGGGTGCACTTGGGTTTTGCCTATGGAATTTCTGAACCTCTTTCTTAGCATTAGCCAGGTTCTCTGTGGGTTCCCATGTTGATTCCTCCACAGGGTAGTTTCTCCATTTGACTAAGTATTCCAATCTGCCACCGTTTCGTCTGCTAACTCTGCTGTCCATGACCTCTTCAACCTCGTACTTGTTGTCCTCGGATTCCTCCACCATTTGTGCCTCTTTTCGTTTGGCAACCTTCTCGATTTGGTTGGGGAATTCTGGAGCAGTGTAGGGTTTCAAAAGTATCTCATTGAAGACATTGTAGATTTTCCATGCAGCAGGAACTTTTAATCGGTATGCAGATGTGCCAACTTTTTCAACCACTTCCAAGGGACCTACAAGCTTGCCGTCTAACTTCTTAGTTGCTCGAAGCGTTGGCAAATTTTCTGTACTGAGGTACACCTTGTCACCAGGTTTGTAATCTCGTGCTGGTATTTTACGAGCATCCCACCGCTTTTTCATTGCTTCAGCGGTTTTTTCCAGCGCAGTCTTGGCTTTGGTATGAACATCCTCAATTTCTTTAACCAGTTCCTCCATGACAACAGTTTTCGGCTGATACAGTGGGTTCATCCCCTTGTTGGGATGTCTTCCATAGTTCATGAAAAATGGTGAAAACCCTGTTGATGAATGTACTTGGTCATTATGGCAAAATTGAGCCACCACAAGCCAGTCACTCCAGTTATCCTGTCAATGATTGACAAACATTGTCAGGAATTCTTTGACTTCCTGATTAACACGTTCTGTTTGTCCATCGGTTTGTGGATGATAGGCTGTAGATCTATTGGCCTGTATTCCCAAAATTCCATACAGATCATCCATGAACTTAGAGACGAATTGCGGTCCCCGATTGCTGATGACCTTCCTTGGTAAACCATGTTCCCTGAAAACATTATCTCGGAATAGAACCACTACTCCTTGTGACGTGATTGACAATGTTGTCGGAAGGAAATAGGCCTTCTTTGTGAACCAATCTACCACAACCATGATCATGTCGTTCCCCTTGGAGTCCAGCAATGGTCCAATCAAGTCTCCTGAGATCACCTCCCATGGTGCATCAGGAATTTCGTTTGGATTCAATGGTGCCGCCCTTGGTTGTTGATCAGGCTTTACCTTCTGGCATGTTTCACAGCCTCGTATGAAGCGTTCAATGTCCTTCCGCATTTGTGGCCACCAGAAATTATGGGTGAGATTTTCCACAGTCTTTGCTACTCCTGCATGTCCCCAGGAGTGGTGAATCTGAATTAAATCACCCCTGATCCGCGCGTCTGCTGGAATGTAAATCCGACCCTTCCATTTAACTAATCCTTTCTCGGCTTTAAAGTCAGGGTCCTGTTGTTCGATGCCTTGTCGAACCTGAGTTTCCCATTGCCGAGCCGAGACCTTCTGGATTTCCTTGATGATGTCCTCGATTGCCCGATCATCATTGTAGATCCTTACAAACAAATGATCTTTTAGGAGTATTATTCCCTCATTATCATTTTGTCCCTTTTCATGTCCTGCTCTCCTTGACAATAAATCTGCTTTCAAATTAGACTTTCCGGACTGATGTTTGATGACAAAATTAAACTCCTGCAGGTCCGTGACCCATCATGCCTGTCGCCTATTTAGGTTTTGCGGTTTTTGGAAGTATGGTGAGGTTTTGATGATCCATTAAAACCTTGATCTGTTCCTTTGCACCTTTCAGGTAATGAGACCATTCGTAAAATGCATGCATGACCGCAAGCATTTCTTTGTCATAGATCTCATAGTTCCATTCAGCTTCATTTAATGACTTTGAAATAAACGCCACAGGTCGCCATGTGCCGTCCTTGCTTTGTTGGGACAAAATTCCGCCAATGGCAAAATCAGACGCATCTAGTTCGACACGAAATTGACTGTCATCGTCGGGAATTTTGAGGACTACCTCCCTCGCCACAAGGTCTTTCAGTCCCTGAAAGGCCAATGTCTGCTGGTTTGTCCAATTCCACTCAACCTTTCCAGTAAGACTTGTTAAAGGTTTTGCTGTTTTAGCAAAGCCTGGTACAAAGCGCTGGTAGAAGTTAACGAAGCCCAAGAACTGCTGCAGTTCTCGCTTGCATGTAGGGATCGGCCAATCCACCATGGCTTGTACTTTGCCTTTCTCCATCTGAATGGAGTCCTGACTAATGACTAGTCCCAAGAAATCGATTTGAGGTTGATCGAACCAACATTTCTCCAGTTTTAATGACAGTTTATGATTCTCCAGTTTTGCCAAAATATGATTAACATGCATCGTGTGTGCGTCCTGTGATTGGGAGAATACCAAAATATCATCCATGTAGATGACAACCGATCCTTCAGCAATCTCTTGCCTAAAGATATCGTTCATCATCGTCTGAAACGTCGCCAGGGAGTTACAAAGACCAAAAAACATGACCAGGGGTTCAAACAGGCCTCGGTGAGTTTTGAAAGCCGCTTTCCACTCATCACCTTCTTTGATCCTGATGTTGTTATAGCCCCATCTAATATCCATTTTTGAGAAGACCTTGGCTTTTGATAGTCGATTGATCAATTCCCCAATTAATGGTAATGGATATCGGTTTTTCCTCGTGATGTCATTTAACTTCCGGTAATCCTGTACTGGTCTCAGCTTTCCGTCTTTTTTCTTGACAAAGAAGAATGGTGATGCCTGTTCAGAAGTACTTGGTCTTATGCACCCAGACTTTAGGTTTTCTTCGAGAAATTCGTCTAGCTGTTCTTGTTCCTCCTTATTCAATGGGTACACCTTGCAATCTGTTGGCTGTCCTCCCGGGATAAATTCAATGGCATGATCCCATGGTTGCCTCCGTGGTAGCTCATCAAAGGTTTCCTTTTCAAATACCTTTTGATATTTGAGGTAGTGCCCTGGTACCGTTTCTTCTAAGGACCATTTTTTACTGGTTAACGCCTCTTTTGCTGCGATATCAGTGGAGAGTGGTCATAACTTTAACTCTTCCAATCCTATATGTACGGCAAGCAGACGCTCCCCATTTTCTAAGGATTCGGTTTCTTCCACCTCCTCCTCAGGTTCACTCACACTGGATTGATTCCAGCACGTTCCCGGACATCGGCTAAAAGTCACTTCTTGCCTTTTCCAATTCATACTTGGATTATGCAATTGTAACCAGTCATGACCCAAGAATAGGTCTGTTTTCCCCAATCGTGCGACGCAACAGTCCATGACTTCTTCATGGTCTCCGATCCGCAGTTTGGACTGAACCATGTATTCAATATTCCCCATGGTATTACGAGTTCCATCTGCATTATAGACTGGTACCAGTCGTAAAAGGCGTCATTTGTTCATCCGGTGTTTTTCTACAAACTCATCGTTAATGCACGATCCTGTGCATCCTGAGTCAACTAAAGCCATAACAGGAATTGTGGATCCTGTATCCATGGTAGTTATAATTCCTTTTAGGTTCATTTCCTGCTTTCCTGAAGCTTTGACAATTTGTTGCCGCAACTGTGCCAGATTCCACATTGCTTCTGATTCTGATTGCTGATTTAGTTCCTTCAACAACTGTGGTGTCACTTCAGATAAGCGTTTCTCATGAACCCATCCTTTCAGGCAATCCATAGCAACAGTTTCCTCTTGTTGCCATATACGTCTCATTACCCAAGCAGGGGTCCATTGTTTAATCCTGGGTTTGGCGCTCACACTTAAGTTTTGAATTCAATGAATATGAGAAGAATATTCATATAACAATCCCTGTATGTTTACACAAGAGTCATTGTTTGATTTCAAAACTCTATCAGCCAGCAGTGCTGAGTGCTTGCCTACTGGCTTTTGCCAAAACCCTTCTCTTTTCCGAGTTCTTTCCATTGCTCCTCGGTGAGCTCCTCTATTTTCACTTCTCGTGTTCTCCATTTTCCAGTATCCTTCCATCGCAATTTCCTAGGCTCTGGGCAATCTCGTGCAAAGTGTCCTTCTTTGCCGCAGTTATAACAGCTTCCGGTGACTGGTTTCTTACTTTTATCCACATCCATGGCATTTGGACATTGTTGGCGTACTGTACTGGAACTGATTCAGTTTGCTATCCTTGGCAACCGTTTTCTCTTTGTACCCGCCCTTTTGTCTATCTGGCCCGTATGCTTCCATTGCTTTACAATAGGCTCTCACTAGTTCTATTGCCCGTTCCTGAATCTGTTTCAGGGTTGCATCATCCCCTAGATTTCCGTGCCTAATCAGGTCTCGTCCTAATGTGTTATGGTTGATGTCCACAACGTCATTCAGCGTCCAAGTCTACAGTGACAAACAGAGTCTCGGTCTGTTCCCAATCACTGGACAAGGGTTCTAGGCACTAAGTCTGACGACGACAAAGGCTAGAGAGAGAGCGAGGAGAGCGGTTGAGGCGACGAGCAAAAGAGCATTCAAGTTATGGATAAGATTCGACTAAGTTGGAACTAAGGAACTACGGTACATGAGAGGGGTTTATATACGTTGAGAGAACAATAGGAACTAAAGGGGAAAAAGCATAGCTATCTGAGAAAGGAAAGGTAAAGGTAGCTATAAAAGGAGATAACGTCCAAGTGTAACTATGGGTTTGTAACAAGTAAATGTAGTCTGTTAACAAAGGAAAAGAGAATTGTAACATTACCCCCTTTGTATGTGAGAAGTCACTGACTTCTACCAGCCAGAGGTTGTCCAACCATAATCCGTCCTAGACTCGGCCCATTTGACAGCGTTGTCTAGTTCTTTTGTCAACGTCTCCACCTTCCACTTGAGAGCTTCGGCAGCTCTGTGTAAATTTTGTGTGTTTCGGAGGAAGGAATCGCACTCCTCGTAGGTCATTTCATGTGGGTCAATGGTGAGGGTGAGGGCGGTGAGGTTGTCGGTGGCGGAGGAGAGATTGGTGATAGAACATGTGGCGGCAGCGACAATGGTGAGCGTGGTATTCCTTTTGACAAATTGGGCAAAGTGTGGGAGGTGGTGATCGTCAGGGTATACCTGGGGAAGGAGGTCGGCTGGGTGGATATGGAGATCGTCATCCTCAAAGTGGATGACCATGGTGTTTTCGATGAAGACCTTGAGCGGGAGGTCTGGGATGGCAATAAAGGGTGATAAGGCGGCGACGGTTTTGTCAATGCGCCAATGAGCGCAGGAGAGAAGGGCCAGGACGGTGAAGTAGGCGACAAGGGCAAAGAAGGTGAACATGTTGGTATGATGTGAGTTTTGGCGTTAGGTGGGGATTCTTGAAGAATTTATACATATTCCAGATCGCTCATTTCCATGTCCGAGTCTGAACTTTCTATATCCAGTGGATCTTTGATTGCAGGGTCAGTAAGGAGTTCTCGTTCTTCTGTGATGAACCTGGTTAACGAATCTAAGTGTTGGATTCCTGGTGTCATTGTTGGGGTGACTAAGAATCTTCTGATTCTCCTGATAATGTCCGCTATTACCTCTGTCAGTGCAATAGACAAATATTGAAGATCATCAAGGATGTCTTCCATGAGAATGCGAGGCCTTCCTGGTATTCTGATCCCTTGGCTAATTAACCAGATTTGTGCACTACATTCTCGTATCTGTTTAGTGATCTTGTCCATCTGCTTATATTCTTCCAGACATAGCAGTCTTCCATGAGCGCTTTCGTAAACGTTACTGCTTCTGATGGCTAGAAGTTGGTAGGCAGGTGGATCCTTATTATAGGCAGGTAGATCGTCGGTTGAGAATCGTAGGTCATGGTACTTGGGAAGATAGTTCTGGATGGCATTGCAGGGGAACTCTGTTGTTCCTGAAGGGTTCTTTTGGTGATGGTGATCAAGTCGAGGGACGCGGTAGTATCGTGTGACCAACGCCACAGTTCGGGTGGGTTTTCCCGACGGGTCCAGTGCTCTAGGAGCGTGTCGGAAGGGGAGGTATTGTATGCAGGTGTAGACAGTTTTTTCTTTAAGAGCTATAGTATATTGAGAGAGTGTTGAGCAGTTCCGTTTTGTATAGTGGTAATTTTGTTTCAAGACATGGCGGTTTCTGTATCGAGTCATGGTTCAGAGGTGTCGGCATTGTTGGTATTCTGATAGGATATCAGTGGCGTTTGCAAGGTAGCGAGCGGGTTCCCAAGAGTTATTGTTCGATCCATAGCCTTTCCATTTAACTAGATAATGGTAGCCTGCGCCTCGCTTCCTGTGAGCTAGAATTTCCTCTACCTCGAACTCCTCCTGTCCATTTACGAGATCAGGGGGTGGTTTCACATAGTTTGGGCCATGCGCAGTTGTCTCCCTATACGGGGTAAGGAGTGACGTATGAAACACAGGGTGAATGCGCCATTGTTTCGGGAGTTTCAATTTGTATGTTACTGGTCCCATCACTTGTTCAATTTCAAAGGGTCCTCCTCGTTTTGGTGCTAGCTTTCTGGACTGATATGGTATGTGAAGATTTCTGTTCTCAAGCCATACTTTGGTGCCTTTTTTGAATCGTACTGCTTTATCCTGGCGTCGTTTTGCTACTAATTGTCTTGCTAGTTCATGTGCTGCTAGCGCTTCTTCTCTGGCCTTCCTTAGGAACTGAAGGCATTCCTCCACTGCTGGTGTAGTCATTCATGTTGTAGCTGTGGGAAGCGCAACAGGGTCCGTCCCATACATTAGTCTAAATGGGGAGGTTTTGATTGTGTCATGATGTTGGTTATTGTGAGCAAACTCGGCTATTGGGAGAAGTGGTTTCCATAGATGCGGTTCATTGGAGCAGAACATTCGAAGGTAGACTTCTAGTTCCTGGTTGACTCGTTCTGTTTCTCTGTCGGTTTGGGGATAATAGGCTGTGCTCATTCTATGGTCAATTCCTAATGCTTTTCGTATTTCCTGAAATACTTTTGCAGAGAACTGTGGTCCTCGATCCGAGATCAAAACGTCGGGTAGGCCAAACCGTTTGAAAATTTCAGAGACGTAAAGTTCCGCGGTGCCTAGAGCATCAATTGTCTTCTTGCAAGGTGTGAAAATTACCCCCTTTGTAAGACCATGGTCCACCGTGACCAGGATCGAATCAAAGCCATTGGAAAGGGGTAGATCAGTGATGAAATCAAGGGTTACTTACTGAAAGGGGCGGGTTGCTTTCGACGGAATTGGGTGAAGGGCTGGTACATTTGGATGTGTGTTAATCTTCATCTGCTGACAGAGGGCGCATCCTTCTATCCATTCCCTGACATGTTTGAACATTCCGGGCCACCAGTAGTCACACTTAAGGAGTTCAAGGGTCTTTAATCGTCCAGGGTGACCTGATGATCGTGCCTCATGCATTTCTTTAATCAATTTGGTTCGTAACCCGTCTTGGTCAGGGATGTAGGTCTTTCCAAGATAGTGAACAATGCCATTGGTATAAGACCAGTCTTGTATGTTCGATTTGATCGGTGGGGCGCGGTGCGTGGTGATAACCTCGATTAGAATACGTCCGAAATCGTCTTTTGACATTGCTTTCTGAATTTCTGTGACTAGATCTTCTGCAATTAGACAAATAAAACGATCCTCTGGTAGGACTACAATGTCTTCTTGTAATTCACTGTTTCCCATATGATCAGGGCGTCGGGATAGGGCATCCGCTTCAAACATTTTTGTGCCAGGGACGTGCTCAATGCATAGGTTAAATTCTGATAATAAGGATGACCATCTAGCTTGTCTGGGCATTAAGCATTGGGCGGTTTGATAGTAGGACAGATTCTTGTGGTCGCAGTGAACTATAGTGGTGTGAGGTGATCCATGTGGTAAATGTTGCCAGGTCATCAATCCTTTGATAATTGCCAAGAGTTCTTGATTGTAGATCTGGTAATTCTGTTCCGTTTGTGTTAATGCATGTGAGATAAATCTGCAGGGATGTAGAGATCCTGTTTCATCTGCTTGTTTCAAGACTGCTCCTATTGCCTTATTTGATGCATCGGTTTGAAGGATAAAGGGTCTAGTAGGATCTGGCATTAATAATACCGGCATAGATGCAAATTGTTTCTTCAGAATTTCAAAAGCATTGTTCCATTCAGTGGTCCAGTCAAATGGTTCTGTTTTCTTAGTGAGGTTGGTAAGTGGTTTAGCGATGGCAGCAAAATTCCCAATGAAACGTCGGTAAAAGTTCCCAAATCCAAGGAATGATTGGACTTGTTTGACTGTGGTAGGAACTGGCCAATCGGTGATCCCTGCTAACTTTATTGGGTCCATCTGAATGCATCCAGGGGTGATGATCATTCCTAGGAATTCAACTTCCTGCATGGCAAATTTGCATTTTTCAAGTTTCAAGAATAGATTGTTATCTTGTAATCGTTGTAAAATTTGTTTTGTCCGCTCCTCCAGCTGTTCTAGTGTTTCTGCACAGATTAACATGTCGTCCATGTAAATGATCAGCCATCCTTCATTGATCATGTCCCTAAAGTACTCGTTCATCATAGTTTGAAAGGTTGACGGCGAGTTGCATAATCCAAAGAACATTACTGTTGGTTTGTAGAGCCCTCGATTGGTAATAAAGGCCGCTTTCCATTCGTCTCCCTTCCTGATGCGAACATTGTTGTATCCCCATCGAAGGTCTAGTTTGGTAAAATACTTGGCGCCTCGTAATTTAGTCATGAGATCGGAAACAAGGGGAAGGGGATATGCATTTTTGACAGTCCATTCATTCAGGTATCAGTAATCCTGACAGGGTCGGAGTGCTCCACTTTCTTTCTTTGCTACAAAGAAGAATGGTGACGCCTGCGGTGATGTAGATGGTTTAATGTATCCTTTCTTGAGTTGTTCATCAATCCATTCGTCTAACAGTCCTTGTTCCTTAACCAATAGAGGGTAAAGTTTACTAGCTTTTGGGACAAAACCCTCCTTTGTGTTGATTGCGTGATCCCATGGTTGACTGGATGGGAAACATTCTGATGCCTTCTTGTCAAAGATGGTGTGCCATTGCTCATATTCTGTAGGTAGAGTGGTGGATGGTTCGTCTTTCTTTAACCTATGCTCTAGTTCCTGTGATGCCGATGTTTTAACTCTAATCCAATAGTCATCCTCGCCCCATTGCTGGGAGTCAAGGGCTAGCTGCCAGATTGCTTTTGGTGACGTGTCCAGGTCTCCAATTTTCAGCAATTTCTCTTGCCAGTTGATGATCGGGTTATTTTCTTCTAACCAGGGTATTCCTAGAATCATTCGTTGATTGCCTAGCTTAGTGATCCAGAACCAGTTGTTAAATTGCTGTCCCTCAATTATGTAGCATATCTTGGTTCGATGTGTGATCATTCCTTTCACATTTACTGTTCCATCTGCATTTCTGACTTTAACTGGTTTCTTAAGTCGTTCTTTCCTGAGCACCTTCACTGCTCCCTCATCTACAAAGTTTCCTTCTGCTCCACAATCGATTAGGGCAGATGTTCCAGCGGGTAAATCAGTTGATTTGATAGTTAACGAAATGCGCTTGTCATTGTTGGATAATACTATTACAGAATCAAGCGCTAACTGTTCAGATCTTGATAATAAGGAAGGGCCAACCGCTGAGTGACGCTTCCTAACTAAAAACCCTCGTTTTCAGATTCGTTTGAGAGGGCATTTTTCTCTTCAGTAGACATTGCTGAAAAGATTGCTCTAATTTTCTTCACTGGTTCGTCTTCTTCCTTCTGTTGTTCTTCAGTGATGGATCGGACAGCCTTATTCTGGTAAGGAGACCTGGATGAAGACGCATCGTTGCGTTTCGGGCAGTTCCTGGAGATGTGTCCCTGTGTTCCACATTTGAAACACTTGCCAGTCTTTCGGTATTCCTCCTTTTGATCATCTGTCAATCGGCTAAGAGTCGTGGTATTTATAGCTCTGATTGCTCCGGATCAATTGTTGTTTCGACTGAAACGTGTTCCAGATCCATCAGTGGTTCTCCTGTTTCCCTGTCCTGTCATGTCCCAAGTGTTATGGTGGTCCTCAGCCTTATCATAGGCTTCTTGCATCGTCTTGATCTTCCTTTGGTCCTGTAAGATTGTCCGAGCAAGTTCTAAGGGTAATCCTTTGACGAATGCCTGCAACTGAGCAGGTATTCCAGTGAGTCCAGAGGTTCCTATATCCATGCGAAATTTTCTGATGTATTCTGGGACTGAAACACCGTTCCCAACTCTTAATTTGGATAGATTGTTCAGGGCTTGGAGGGCGCTGTTGACTTCCCCCCAGTCATTGATGAAACATGTTTCAAATGCTTCATAGTTGCTCCATTTGAACGTGGCTGTGGTACTGCCTCTGTTGTCATTCAATTCGCTTCGGATAATAGTTTTCCAGTCGTCTAGTTCTGGTCCCATGCATGCAAGCGCATATCTGACTTTCTTCTCATCTTTTCCTTCATAGTTCTGTTCATTGAGGGTAAAGTAGTCCTCAAGCTGTCCTAAAAATGACCTTGCTTCGATTCATTTGCCTGTAAAGGGTCGTATAGGCTGCGGTTTGATATCTCCTTTAGAGCTAGCACTGGTTTCAGATGCCATTCTTGGTTCAGGAGTGATCGGTGGTTCAGGGTTAATCGGTGGTTCAGGGGTTGGTGTTCTGGTGATCGGTTTCAGTTCGGGAGTAGGGGTTCTACTCGGAGTTCTGGGTTTCGGAGATGGGGGTGGTCCTTGTTTCAAGTAATCTGTATCAAATGGGTTTTCCTCAAGCTTGGCTTGTTCAATTCGTAGTAATTCCTCCCACTCTGCTAAAAGGCTAGCTGTGATTCCGTGTTGGTCGCTTCCACTAAAGAATTTCTTATAGAGGGTCCTTCCTGGTTCGTTTTCTGGTTCCTTAACAAGGTAGAGCGGTTCTCCTTGTACTTCACTACCCAAGTCTAGGTGGATTTGATCGGGTAAATCGAATTCAAAGGCTCCTGAGTAGAAGTCTCCTGAAAAGTATTTGTCTGGGACTGGTTTGTTTCGTTTCCGTCCTTCTGTAACAAAGTACCAGGTTCGTTGGTAGAGAAAAACTTCTCATCATCCAAGGTAAGTTTTCCCCTTATAGGTGACAGATCCGTTCGGGGGTCGTTCCTGAGAGCTGCGGGTCTCAATGGTGTTGGCTAGGGGTGATACCCTGAGCTGGTCCTGAGTTCCAACTTATGTTACGGTCGATGTCCACAACGTCATTCAGTGTCCAAGTCTACAGCGACAAACAGAGTCTCGGTCTGTTCCCAATCACTGGACAAGGGTTCTAGGCACTAAGTCTGACGACGACAAAGGCTAGAGAGAGAGCGAGGAGAGCGGTTGAGGCGACGAGCAAAAGAGCGTTCAAGTTATGGATAAGATTCGACTAAGTTGGAACTAAGGAACTACAGTACATGAGAGGGGTTTATATATGTTGAGAGAACAATAGGAACTAAAGGGGAAAAAGCATAGCTATCTGAGAAAGGAAAGGTAAAGGTAGCTATAAAAGGAGATAACGTCCAAGTGTAACTATGGGTTTGTAACAAGTAAATGTAGTCTGTTAACAAAGGAAAAGAGAATTGTAACATAATGCAGGATTGATGTTTTGTTTGAATAATGCAATCAAAGCTCTGTTGTCCCACCTGACCAATGGTACCACGGCGTTGAACCTAACTACATGATCTTCAATCATTGTGTTTCCTTGTTTTAATGCAAGAATCGCATCTGTCACCTTTTCTCGAGTTTCGGTTGACATGAAGAATTCATGCATCTGCGTTGTAAAATCTTCCCATGAAATAAAAGGGAACTGATTTCTTAAGGGGCATCTGATTTCATGATTATTCACAATAACACCTTGATTTAGCAATGCCCAAGACAGGTTAGTTGGCCATCCAGAATTAACCATCTCGTTTTGGTATTCTTGGTCCGCATCCTGAACTGCTTTGAGTTTCACTCCCACCCAATCTCCTGCTCGATTATCTTTTCCTTTTTGGATCCGGTATAAACAGATTGAGATCTTTCGATCTAACTGAGTTTCTCAAGCCAGCGTAAAATATGTTCTCATCTGCCTCAGCCATCCATCTACCATGCAGGGATCTCCTTCATAATAATCTGGCATCTCTGCTTTAGTGAGAGGTGTGGGCGGCGGTATAGGGTTGGCTTGTCGGTATTCATTCACTGTTCCGGCCACCACTTGTCCAATTGTGGTGATGGTTTCTTCCCGCTGCATCTGCTGTCTTTGGATAACATCCTCCTGAGCAGCGATCTGTGCTGCTGTAGCACCTTGAGGAGCCGGTAGTTCCGTGTCCTCTGCCCATACAGTTCACCATCCAGTTAATGCATTGTACATATGTGCCAGCATATCAGTTGTAAACTGAAATGCTCCCAGCCGTTTATGTCCTGATCCTTTTCATTCCAAAAATAACATGTACCTCCAGGCTTGAAGCCCATCCATACAAGGCTCCACATGATAACAATTATCAACCCCTTGAGTGGGTCTAATAATAATTCGCGCTCTGGTGTTCCTTAATTTGGGATCCCATGACACTAATTCAAATATTTGGGGGTAGGCTGGCCAATTGTATTGATTCCAATACTGCACTTTAATCATACTGAGGTAACAATATCCGGGGATATCAGGATGAATGGCAAAATTGCTATATCGGCGGTGAACTTCTACTACCCCTTCAATATTTCCATTCAAGGCATGCATTAGTCGGTTTCGTTCCTTGGTGGTTAAGACCAGACCATCATGTTTCAATGTGTAGATGTTGAAACTGATTAGTAGTAGTTCAATATTTGATGGCGTATTGAACAACACCTCCCGTATTGCCGATCCAGGTTCCAGCTGATTTAAAACATCCTCCAGGGTCTTCCTTTCCCGCGCTATCTGCTGCTCGAGTTCTTTGAACCGGTGCTTTTGCAATAATTGTTCATGGCATATTTTTAATAGCTCCTGCCATGCGTCTTCTTGTTCTTTGATAGCTACTTCCTCAGCGCACCATGCTGCTAGTTTTTCCTGACGTTTCATTTCCTTTTGAAGACATCTCTGTTCTTTCTGCCAGCACTGCCAAGCCCTGACATGTGCATCACGAGGTCGGTTGTCGGTCCGAACCTCTTTGATTGATATAGTAGGTGATTTCTTTGCCGCACACCCCTGCGCCCATCTGATTGAGAAAATGATCCCGATTTCTTCAAGGGTCATGCTGGCCCTTGGCAATACATAGTTGAATAGCCCAGCCATTCCGATTATGTTTTGATCTTCCTAGATCCGCGATTCCAATGACACCTCAAGTAGAGGGATGTCGCCTCTTCTTCCATAAATGTACTTCCTAATACATCCACTGTCTGATGCGGTCAATAACGCACCCGCACTCAGATCTTCGATTTGATTCCACCAAGTGACCCAAGTGTGTGGTGCCTGGGTCTTCACTGAGATGTCCTCATGCTCAGATCAATAGATCCGATACGTAATTGGTATTCTCAGACTGTATCTCCTTGATACACGACACACAAATGGATTGTCTTCGAGGGTTCCGCCCCCTTTTCCGCAATACTAGTGCTGGTGCCTGCAAGACCCTGCCCGGTCGACTACAGTGCGCTCCAAGCTCTTGTCTAGTACTGTTTGGTTGCCAGTAGCCAATTGGCCGTAGTCACCTTACAACGGTAAGATGAGGCTATCTGTTGTTGGACTCGTTGTTGCCTAGATTCCTCGAGGCTGTCTGTAGCCACGTGCTGTAACATGTACAGAGTCAGACGGTTTTACTGAAAACTAAACTCTCCTTGTCACTGTCCGTGACGGCGAGCAAGACTTGCTCCGCGCTATGACCAACGACAAAGGGTGTGATGTAGAAGACTCTAGATTATGTTAGGACTAATCCTTGACACAATCACAAGCTTCAGAGGAGAAAAAGATAGATTGAGACGAAGCCTAGACACAGTAGTCTGTAACCTACAAGGAGGAAACAATCTAGAGTCTTAAGGACTCCTACCTACAGAACGCACTTCTTATATACCTGAGTTGTTGGTCTGTGCGCACAGTCTGCACAGCCGCTAAGGCTATGGACGCGCAGCAACAAGACCCAGACCCATCTCCCAGACCTGTCCGGACTCACCCAGACTCCCAGTCCCTTCCCGCGAATGCCGTTTCACCCAATATCCCCTAATAGCCTTGATCATATAGCCACCCTGGGTTATATGATCCTCCTGCCATATCTGGATAGGGGTCCCGTGTCATATGTTCGTGTCTTGTTATATGTCCGTAGGCCTCTGAATAAAATAGAGAAAAATACGGAAAAAAGTCCATATTGTAACAATTGAAGAGTTGGATTCATGGTCACCAACACATTCATGTCTGCGGTCCTCATGTTAGTAACCACATACATAGCAGTATTTGGGACAACAGCAGAAAATGCAACCTGGGAGGGACAGTCAGAGCACAACTGTAGAAACTGAGTCTGGCCATTTGCAGAAGGAATTGGCATGGTAGTGGAGACACTGTTCCAACCACCCAGAGAGGAAACCACCCCCACCATCAAGTTAGACATCCCTGACTATTACGAAGGGCAACTGGAGTTGATCACCAATTGGCTGAGAAGCATGGCGATCTACTTTCATCTAACCAAGCAGAGAACGGTGTTGCAACAAGTGACTATGTCACTTCAGTGTATCTGGGGTAGATCAGCAAACCATGCTGGGAACTGGGCAGGGGTTAAGTTGCAGCAGATATTGGAAAATGCGCTAGAATGTGAAGAGCGGAAGGTGTTAGGGATCTGGAGAGCAGGAACCACTTTAGTGCAGGAATGGCATGGGATTGTGTCGTTATTAGATGGAGTAGAGAACGTCGAACAAACAGTGTTTGTTCACAAGCCACCTTTCACAAGTTGGCAGGAATTTGACATGGAAGCACAAGAGTTCTTCCTAACAACAGAAACCCAGGACGATGCAATTCGCAAAATCCAGGGCTTACAACAGGGAAAGTGCAATGTGGAAGACTACATTGTAGATTTCAGAGGACTAGCCCAGCTCATGGGCTATAACAAAATTGCCCTCATTGCACAATTCAGGAGAGGATTGCATCCCCAGCTGGGGCTGAGGATTGTTGAAACAGGAGCACCAGGAGATGGGACCACTACAGGAGATTTAGAAAAGTGGTACACAAAGGTGATGGAGTTAAACAAGGCTTGGCAGGATGCCAAGAAATTTTACAATGTAAATCCAGGACAAGGGTCGCACCAACCCCAGGTATCAACAGTGAGAACACAGGGCACCCATAACAGGGTATCACCAATGCCTGTGACTCGGACTGGTGGAGCAACACAAGGTCCACTGCCAGCAGCAGCAATGACATCGAGCACCAGGGACCCCAATGCCATGGATGTAGATAGAAAGAAGTGCACAATTATATGTTATAATTGCGGAGAAGCTGGGCATATGAGCAGAGATTGCAAAAAGCCCAAAGACTGGAAAGGAAAAACCCATGTAAGAGAAATGGGTTGGAAGGAGTGGCTGGACAATGCCACTGATGAAGATAGGAAGGCCATTAGCAAGGCCTTGGGTTTTTGAAGCAGCCAACCGGAAATCATTCCAACCAGAAGGCCAGTAGTGTTAGTTCAACCACTTGTACTAATAGTCATGCAACCAATTCTACTAAGTTAAATTGCATTGATTATGAACTAAGACAACAAAAAATAAGGGATGAGCCTGTTACAACGGGAAAAGATTGCTTGAGGCCCTGGCAGACTCCATGGATGGTGAGGCGCATATGGGAGTGACCCATGAGCCAAGCCCTTCAATATCTTTGATCCTGGAGTCATGACTCCAGGATGGGAGAGGTAATGGAAGATCTGGTATGGAGTTTAAATAGTGTGATGGAGGTACAAGTGGCCTGGTACTTGAACCACTTAAGACATACATAAATCTAAGCAGGTGATAGGATCTGGGAAGAGACAGCTGTTATGGTCAATGTCCACAATGTCATTCAGCATCCAAGTCTACAGCAACAAACAGAGTCTCGGTCTGTTCCCAATCACTGGACAAGGGTTCTAGGCACTAAGTCTGATGACAACAAAGGCTAGAGAGAGGGCAAGGAGAGCGGTTGAGGCGACAAGCAAAAGAGCGTTCAAGTTATGGATAAGATTCGACTAAGTTGGAACTAAAGAACTACAGTACATGAGAGGGGTTTATATACGTTGAGAGAACAATAGAAACTAAAGGGGAAAGAGCATAGCTATCTGAGAAAGGAAAGGTGAAGGTAGCTATAAAAAGGAGATAACGTCCAAGCATAACTATGGGTTTGTAATGAATAAATGTAGTCCGTTAACAAAGGGAAAAGAGAACTGTAACATTACCCCCTTTGTATATGAGAAGTCACCGACTTCTACCAGCCAGAGGTTGTCCAACCGTGATCTGTCCCAGACTTGGCCCATTTGACAGTGTTGTCTAGTTCTTTTGTCGATGTTTCTACCTTCCACTTGAGAGCTTCAGCAGCTCTATGTAGGTTTTGTGCATTCCGAAGGAAGGAATCGCGTTCCTCATAGGTCATTTTGTGTGGGTCGATAGTGAGGGTGAGGGCGGCGAGATTGTCGGTGGCGGAGGAAAGATTGGTGATGGAGCATGTGGCGGCAGCCAGGGCATCGGCGACAACGGTGAGTGTGGTGTTCCTTTTTACAAACTGGGCGAAGTGGGGAAGGAGATGATCGTCTGGGTATACTTGAGGAAGAAGGTCGGCTGTGGATATGAAGATCATCATCTTCGTATTGGATGACAGTGTTGTTTTCAATAAAGACCTTGAGCGGGAGGTCTTGGAAGGCAAGGAAGGGTGAGAGAGCAGCGACAGTCTCATTAATGCGCCAGTGTGCGCAGGAGAGGAGGGCCAAGGTGACAAAGTAGGCGACAAGGGCAAAAAAGGTGAACATGTTGGTATAATGTGAGTCTGGCATTAGGTGATCATATTTTGGAGGATTTATACGTATTCCAGATCGCTGATTTCCGTGTCCGAATCTGAACTTTCTATATCTAGTGGATCTTCGATTGCAGGGTCAGTAAGGAGTTCTCGTTCTTCCAAGATGAACCTGGTTAACGAATTCAGATGCTGAATTCCTGGTACCATGGTAGGGGTGACTAAAAATCTCCGGATTCTTCTGACAATGTCCGCTATTATTTCTCTCTGTTCATCAAACAAATCCTGAAGGTCGTCAAGAATGTCTTCTATAAGGATACGAGGTCTTCCTGGGATTCTGATTCTTTGTTCAAGTAACCAAATTTGTGTGCTACACTCCCGTGTCTGTATAGTGAGCTCATCAATTCGTTTGTACTCTTCTGGACATAGCAGTCTCCCATGAGCACTTTCATAAATGTCACTGTTCCTGATGGCTAGAAGTTGGTAAACTGGTGGGTCTTCATTATAGTTAGGTAAATCGGTTTTTGCGAATCGTAAATCATGGTATTTGGGAAGATATTTTCTGATGATATTGCAGGGGAGCTCCGTTGTTCCTGATGGGTTCTTCTGATGATCACGGTTAAGTCGAGGGATGCAGTAATATCATGTGACCATTGCCACCATTTGAGTGGGTTTTTCTGATAGATTTGGTGCCTTAGGAGTATGTCGGAGGGGAAGGTATTGTATGCAAGTATAGACGTTTTTTTCTTTAAGAGCTATAGTGTATCAAGAGAGTATCAAACAATTTTGTTTCATATAATGATAGTTTTGTTTCAAGACATGGCGGTTTCTGTATCGAGTCATGGTTCAGAGGTGTCGGCATTGCTGATATTCTGATAGGATGTCAGTGGCGTTTGCAAGATTGCGTGTGGGTTCCCAAGAGTTATTGTTTGATCCGTAGCCTTTCCATTTAACTAGATAGTGGTAGCCTGCGCCTCGCTTCCTGTGAGCTAGAATTGCCTCTACCTCGAATTCCTCTTGTCCATTTACGAGATCAGGGGGTGGTTTCACATAGTTTGGGCCATGTGCAGTCGTTTCCCTATACGGGGTAAGGAGTGACGTATGAAACACAGGGTGAATGCGCCATTGTTTTGGGAGTTTCAATTTGTATGTTACTGGTCCCATCACTTGTTCGATTTCAAAGGGTCCTTCTCGTTTTGGTGCTAGCTTTCTGGACTGATATGGTATGTGAAGATTTCTGTTCTCAAGCCATACTTTGGTGCCTTTTTCAAATCGTATTGCTTTATCCTTGCATCGTCTTGCCACTAGCTGTCTTGCTAGTTCATGTGCTGCTAGTGCTTCTTCTCTGGCCTTCCTTAGGAACTGAAGGCGTTCCTCTGCTGCTGGTGTAGTCATTTGTGTTGTAGCTGTGGGAAGCACAACAGGGTCCGTCCCATACATTAGTCTGAATGGGGAAGTTTTGATTGTGTCATGATGTTGGTTATTGTGAGCAAATTCGGCTATTGGGAGAAGCAGTTTCCATAGATGCGGTTCATTGGAGCAGAACATTCGGAGATAGACTTCTAGTTCCTGGTTGACTCGTTCTGTTTCTCTGTCAGTCTGGGGGTGATAGGCTGTGCTCATTCTATGGTCGATTCCTAATGCTTTTCATATTTCCTGAAATACTTTTGCAGAGAACTGTGGCCCTTGATCTGAGATTAAAACATCAGGTAGGCCAAATCGTTTGAAGATTTCAGATATGCATTTTTGACAGTCCATTCATTCAGGTATCGGTAATCCTGACAGGGTCGGAGTGCTCCACTTTCTTTCTTTGCTACAAAGAAGAATGGTGACGCCTGCGGTGATGTAGATGGTTTAATGTATCCTTTCTTGAGTTGTTCATCAATCCATTCGTCTAACAGTCCTTGTTCCTTAACCAATAGAGGGTAAAGTTTACTAGCTTTTGGGACAAAACCCTCCTTTGTGTTGATTGCGTGATCCCATGGTTGACTGGATGGGAAACATTCTGATGCCTTCTTGTCAAAGATGGTGTGCCATTGCTCATATTCTGTAGGTAGAGTGGTGGATGGTTCGTCTTTCTTTAACCTATGCTCTAGTTCCTGTGATGCCGATGTTTTAACTCTAATCCAATAGTCATCCTCGCCCCATTGCTGGGAGTCAAGGGCTAGCTGCCAGATTGCTTTTGGTGACGTGTCCAGGTCTCCAATTTTCAGCAATTTCTCTTGCCAGTTGATGATCGGGTTATTTTCTTCTAACCAGGGTATTCCTAGAATCATTCGTTGATTGCCTAGCTTAGTGATCCAGAACCAGTTGTTAAATTGCTGTCCCTCAATTATGTAGCATATCTTGGTTCGATGTGTGATCATTCCTTTCACATTTACTGTTCCATCTGCATTTCTGACTTTAACTGGTTTCTTAAGTCGTTCTTTCCTGAGCACCTTCACTGCTCCCTCATCTACAAAGTTTCCTTCTGCTCCACAATCGATTAGGGCAGATGTTCCAGCGGGTAAATCAGTTGATTTGATAGTTAACGAAATGCGCTTGTCATTGTTGGATAATACTATTACAGAATCAAGCGCTAACTGTTCAGATCTTGATAATAAGGAAGGGCCAACCGCTGAGTGACGCTTCCTAACTAAAAACCCTCGTTTTCAAATTCGTTTAAGAGGGCATTCTTCTCTTCGGTAGACATTGCCAAAAAGATGGCTCTAATTTTCTTTGCTGGTTCGTCCTCTTCCTTCTGTTGTTCCTCAGTGACGGAACGGACAGCCTTATTCTGATAAGAAGACCTGGATGAAGATGCATCATTGCGTTTTGGGCAGTTCCTGGAGATATGTCCCTGTGTTCCACATCTGAAACACTTGCCAGTCTTTTGGTATTCCTCCTTTTGATCATCTGTCAATCGGTTAGGAGTCGTGGTATTTATAGCTCTGATTGCTCCGGATCGATTGTTGTTTCGATTGAAATGTGTTCCAGATCCATCAGTGGTTCTCTTGTTCCCCTGTCCTGTCATGTCCCAAGTGTTATGGTGATCCTCAGCCTTATCATAGGCTTCTTGCATCGTCTTGATCTTCCTCTGGTCCTGTAAGATTGTCCTAGCAAGTTCTAAGGGTAATCCTTTGACAAATGCCTGCAACTGAGCAGGTATTCCAGTGAGTCCAGAGGTTCCTATATCCATGCAAAATTTTCTGATGTATTCTGGGACTGAAACACCGTTTCCAACTCTTAATTTGGATAGATTGTTCAGGGCTCAAAGGGCGCTGTTGACTTCTCCCCAGTCATTGATGAAACGTGTTTCAAATGCTTCATAGTTGCTCCATTTGAATGTGGCTGTGGTACTGCCTCTATTGTCGTTTAATTCACCTCGGATAATGGTCTTCCAGTCATCTAGTTCTGGTCCCATGCATGCAAGTGCATACCTAACTTTCCTTTCGTCCTTTCCTTCATAGTTTTGTTCATTGAGGGTAAAGTAATCCTCAAGCTGTCCTAAAAATGACCTTGCTTCGATTTGTTTACCTGTAAAAGGTCGTATAGGCTGCGGTTTGATATCTCCTTTAGAGCTAGCACTGGTTTCAGACGCCATTCTTGGTTCAGGAGTGATCGGTGGTTCAGGGTTAATTGGTGGTTCAGGGGTTGGTGTTCTGGTGATCAGTTTCGGTTCTGGAGTAGGGGTTCTACTCAGAGTTCTGGGTTTCAGAGATGGGGGTGGTCCTTGTTTTGAGTAATCTGTATCAAATGGGTTTTCCTCAAGCTTGGCTTGTTCAATTCGTAGTAATTCCTCCCACTCTGCTAAAAGGCTAGCTGTGATTCCGTGTTGGTTGCTGTCTCTAAAGAATTTTCTATAGAGGGTCCTTCCTGGGTTGTTTTCTGGTTCTTTAACAAGGTAGAGCGGTTCTCCTTGTACTTCACTACCCCAGTCTAGGTAGATTTGATCGGGTAAATCGAATTCAAAGGCTCCTGAGTAGAAGTCTCCTGAAAAATATTTGTCTGGGACTGGTTTGTTTTGTTTCCGTCCTTCTGTAATAAAATACCAGGTTCATTGGTGGAGAAAAACTTCTTGTTGTCCAAGGTAGTATTTCCCCTTATAGGTGACGGATCCGTTCAGGGGTCGTTCCTGAGAGCTGCGAGTCTCAATGGTGTCGGCTAGGGATGATACCCTGAGCTAGTCCTGAGTTCCAACTTGTGTTACAGTTGATGTCCACAACGTTGTTCAGCGTCCAAGTCTACAGCAACAAACAGAGTCTCGGTCTGTTCCCAATCACTGGACAAGGGTTCTAGGCACTAAGTCTGACGACAACAAAGGCTAGAGAGAGGGAGAGGAGAGCAGTTGAGGCGACAAGCGAAAGAGTGTTCAAGTTATGGATAAGATTCGACTAAGTTGGAACTAAAGAACTACGGTACATGAGAGGGGTTTATATACGTTGAGAGAACAATAGAAACTAAAGGGGAAAGAGCATAGCTATCTGAGAAAGGAAAGGTGAAGGTAGCTATAAAAAGGAGATAACGTCCAAGCGTAACTATGGGTTTGTAATGAATAAATGTAGTCCGTTAACAAAGGGAAAAGAGAACTGTAACACCTATCTGTTACAGTCAATGTCCACAATGTTGTTCAGCGTCCAAGTCTACAGCAACAAACAGAGTCTCTGTCTGTTCCCAGCCACTGGACAAGGGTTCTAGGCACTAAGTCTGATGATGACAAAGGCTAGAGAGAGAGAGCAAGGAGAGCAGTTGAGACGACAAGCAAAGGATCATTCGAGTTGTAGATATAATTTGACCAAGTTGGAACTGAAGAACTACAGTACAAGAGAGGGGTTTATATACATGTAGAGAACAATAAGAACTAAAGGGGAAAAGGCATAGCTATCTGAGGAAGGAAAGGTGAAGGTAACTATGAAAGGAGATAATGTCCAAGTGTAACTATGGGTTTGTAACAAGTAAATGTAGTCCGTCAACAAAGGGAAAAGAGAATTGTAACATTACCCCCTTTGTACAGTATGCAAGAAGTCACCGACTTCTACCAGCCAGAGGTAGTCCAGCCATGATCCGTCCTGGATTCCGCCCATTTGACAGCGTTGTCAAGTTCTTTTGTCAATGTTTCCACTTTCCATTTAAGTGCCTTGGCAGCGCAATGTAGATTCTGGGCATTTCACAAGAATGAATCACGTTCCTCATAGGTCATTTCATGTGGGTCAATGGTGAGGATGAGCACGGCGAGGTTATTGGTAGCAGAGGAAAGGTTGGTGATAGAACAGGTGGTGGCAGCAAGGGTGTCAGCAACAACAGTAAGCATGGTGTTCCTTTTGACAAATTGGGCAAAGTGGGGGAGGTAATGGTTGTCAGGGTGTACTTGGGGGAGGAGGTCAGCTGGGTGGATGTGAAGGTTGTCATCCTTGAAATGGACAATAGTGGTATTTTCAATGAAGACCTCGAGCGGGAGGTCTGGGATGGCAATGAAGGGTGAGAGGGCAGTGACAATTTTGTTGATGCGCCAATGAGCACAGGAGAGAAAAGCAAGGACAAAGAAGTAGGTGGCGAGGGCAAAGAAGGTGAACATTGTTTCTGATGTGGTAGGATGATTGCTGGTATTGGGCGGACTGTCCTTTATAAGTCGTCCTCATCGAAATCTGGGTCTAGGTCTAAATCATCCATTTCTATTTGATTCAGGATGTCAGGGTTTGTGAGAAGCTCATGATCTTCCCTGATGAACATTTCCAAAGCCATGAACTTATAGGTGCTAAGGTCGGTGACAGGTGTGGAGAGGAATTTCCTGATCTGTCTGACAATGTTGAGTACAATGTTTTTTCATTCATCAAGCAAGTAGTGGAGGTCATCAGTGTAATCATCCATGGATAGGATTGGTCTTCCTGGGAGTGTGGTTCCTTGGTGTGATAACCAGATCTGTGTACCGATTTCTTGTGCCTTTTTGGAGATTTTGTTGAGTTTCTCATATTCTGCTGGCATAAGAGTCTGCCATGGCTTGTGTTGTAAACATCAGTTTTCTTTATTGCAAGATTCTGGTAAATTGGTGGGCCTGTACTGTAGAATGGTAAGTTGTTGACTGAGAACCATAGTTGGTAGAATCCAGGGAGGTATTGTCATACTGCATGGCAGGGGATTTCCATTGTTCCTGATGGGTTCTTCTGATGATCACAATTAAGTCAGGGAATGCAGTAGTATTGCGTGACCAATGCCACGGTTTGAGTGGGTTTTTCTGATAGATTTGGTGCTTTAGGGGCGTGTCGGATGGGAAGGTATTGTATGTGGGTGTAAACTGTCTTTTCCTTAAGGGCTATAGTGTATCAAGAGAGTGTTGAACAGTTTTGTTTTGTGTAATGGTAATTTTGCTTCAGGACATGGTGGTTTCTGTATCGAGTCATGATTCAGAGGTGTTGACGTTGTTGATATTCTGATAGGATGTCAGTGGTGTTTGTAAGATTGGGAGCAGGCTCCCAAGAATTGTCATTTGATCCGTAGCCTTTCCATTTAACTAAGTAATGATAGCCTGCACCTCGCTTCCTGTGGGCTAGAATTGCTTCTACCTCGAATTCTTCTTGTCCATTTATGAGATCAGGGGGTGGTTTCACATAGTTTGGGCCATGTGCAGTCGTTTCCCTATACAGGGTAAGGAGTGATGTATGAAACACAGGGTGAATGTGCCACTGCTTCGGGAGTTTTAATTTGTATGTTACTGGTCCCATCACTTGTTTGATTTCGAAGGGTCCTTCTTGTTTTGGTGCTAGCTTTCTGGACTGATATGGTATGTGGAGGTTCCTATTCTCAAGCCATACTTTGGTGCCTTTCTCAAATTGTATTGCTTTGTCTTTATGTTGTCTTGCCACCAGCTGTCTTGCTAGTTCATGTGCTGCTAGTGCTTCCTCTCTGGCCTTTCTTAGGAATAGAAGGCATTCCTCGGCTGCTGGTGTAGTCATTTGTGTCGTGGCTGTGGGAAGCATGACAGGGTTCGTTGCATACATTAGCCTGAATGGGGAAGTCTTGATTGTGTCATGATGTCAGTTATTGTGGGCAAACTTGGCTATTGGGAGAAGCGGTTTCCATAGATGCAGTTCATTAGTGCAGAACATCCGGAGATAGACCTCTAGTTCCTGGTTGACTTGTTCTGTTTCTCCATCTGTCTGGGGGTGGTAGGCTGTGCTCATTCTGTGGTCAATTCCTAACACTTTTCATATTTCCTGGAATACTTTTGCAGAAAACTGTGGGCCTTGATCTGAGATTAAAACATCAGGTAGGCCAAACTGTTTGAAGATTTCAGAGATGTAAAGTTCTGCAGTGCCTAGAGCATCGATTGTCTTTTTGCAAGGTGTGAAAATTACCCCCTTTGTAAGACCATGGTCCACCGTGACTAGGATCGAATCAAAGCCATTGGAAAGGGGTAGATTGGTGATATCAAGGGTCACTTGTTGGAATGGGCGTGTTGCTTTTGATTGAATCAGGTGAAGGGCTGGCACATTTGGGTGTGTGTTAATCTTCATCTGTTGGCAGAGGGTGCATCCTTCAATCCATTCTCTGACGTGTTTGAACATTCCAGGCCACCAGTAATCTCGTTTAAGGAGTTCAAGAGTCTTTAGTTGTCCAGGGTGACCTGATGATCATGCTTCATGTGTTTCTTTGATCAATCTGGTTCGTAATCCATCCTGATCAGGGATGTAGGTTTTGCCGAGATAGTGAACAATGCCATTTGTATAAGACCAATCCTGTATATCTGATTTGACTGGTGGGGCACGATGCGTAGTGATAACCTCAATTAGAATGCGTCCAAAATCATCTTTTGACATTGCTTTCTGAATATCAGTGGCTAGATCTTCTGCAGTAAGGCAAATGAAACGGTCCTCAGGCAAGACTATGACATTTTCTTGTAATTCACTATTTCCCATGTGATCCAGGCATTGAGATAAAGCATCTGCCTCAAACATCTTTGTGCCAGGGACATGTTCAATATGCAGGTCAAATTTGGATAATAGGGATGACCATCTAGCTTGTCTAGGTGTTAAGCATTGAGCAGTCTGATAGTAGGACAAATTCCTGTGATTGCAATGGACAATGGTGGTATGGGGCAATCCATGCAATACATGTTGCCAAGTCATCAATCCCTTAATGATTGCCAAGAGTTCTCAATCGTAGATCTGATAATTCTGTTCTGTTTGTGTTAATGCATGTGAAATAAATCCACAGGGGTGCAAAGATCCTGTTTCATCTGCTTGTTTCAGGACTGCTCCTATTGCCTTATTTGATGCATCCATTTGCAGGATAAAGGGTCAAGTTGGATCTGGCATTAATAGTACTGGCATAGATGCAAACTGTTGTTTTAGAATTTCAAAGGCGTTATTCCGTTCAGTGGTCCAGTCAAATGGCAGCAAAATTCCCAATGAAGCGTTGATAGAAATTTCCAAATCCAAGAAATGACCAAACTTGTTTAACTGTGGTGGGGATTGGCCAGTCAGCAATACCCACTAGTTTAATCGGGTCCATCTGGATATGTCCAGGGGTGATGATCATTCCTAGGAATTCAACCTCCTGTGTAGCAAACTTGCACTTTTCCAATTTCAGAAACAGATTGTTATCTTGTAACCATTGTAAGACTTGTTTTGTCCATTCTTCCAATTGTTCCAATGTTTCTGCGCAGATTAGCATATCATCCATGTAGATGATTAACCATCCTTCATTGATCATATCTCTGAAGTATTCATTCATCATAGTCTGAAAGGTTGACGGTGAATTGCATAATCCAAAGAACATGACCATTGGTTCATAGAGGCCTCAATTGGTAATAAAGGCTGCTTTCCATTTGTCACCCTTCTTGATGCAAACATTATTGTATCCCCACCGGAGGTCTAGTTTAGTAAAATACTTGGCACCTCCCAGTTTAGTCATAAGATTGGAGACAAGGGGAAGGGGATATGCATTTTTAACAGTCCATTCATTCAGATATCAGTAATCTTGACAGGGTCGGAGTGTCCCACTTTCTTTTTGTGCTATGAAGAAGAACAGGGATGCCTGTGGTGATGTGGATGGTTTAATATATCCTTTCTGGAGCTGTTCATCAATCCATTTGTCTAACAGTCCTTGTTCTTTGATGGATAAGGGATAAAGTTTACTGGCTTTTGGGACAAATCCTTCCTTGGTGTTGATTGCATGATCCCATGGTTGACTAGATGGGAAACATTCCGATGCCTTTTTGTCAAAGATGGTGTGCCACTGTTCATATTCTGATGGTACTGTGGTAGATGGTTTGTCCTTCTTTAGCCTGTGCTCCAATTCTTGCAATGTTGATGTTTTTACTCTGATTCAATAGTCATCTTTGCCCCATTGCTGAGAGTCCAGGGCCAGCTGCCAAATTGCTTTTGGAAATGCACCTGATTCTTCAATCTGCAAGGATTTCTCTTGCCAATTGATGATTGGATTATTTTCTTCCAACCAAGGTATCCCTAAGATCATCCTTTGGTCGCCTAGCTTAGTGATCCAGAACCAGTTTACAAATTGTTGTCCTTCAATCATATAGCATATCTTGGTGTGATGTGTGATCATCCCTTTTGCATTTACTGTTCCATCTGCATTCCGAACCTTAATAGGTTTCTTGAGTCGCTCCTTTCTAAGCTCTTTTACTGCTTCCTCATCTACAAAGTTTCCTTCTGCTCCACAGTCAATTAGGGCAGATGTTCCAGCAGGTAAATTGGTCAATTTGATAGTTAATGAAATGTGCTTGTCATTGTTGGATAATACTATTACAGAATCAAGTGCTAACTGTTCAGATCTCAATAATAAGGAAGGGCCAACTGCTGAGTGACACTTCCTAACTAGAAACCCTCATTTTCAAATTTGTTCAAGAGGGCATTCTTCTCTTCAGTAGACATTGCTGAAAAGATTGCTCTAATCTTCTTTGCTGGTTCGTCTCCTGCCTTCTGTTGTTCCTCAGTGACGGAACAGACAGCCTTATTTTGATAAGAAGACCTGGATGAAGACATATCATTACGTTTCAGGCAGTTTCTGGAGATGTGTCCCTGTGTTCCACATCTGAAACACTTTCCAGTCTTTTGGTATTCCTCCTTTTGGTCATCAGTTAATCGGCTAAAAGCTGTGGTATTAATAGCTCTGATTGTTCCGGGTCAGTTATTGTTTTGACCAAAACATGTTCCAGATCCATCATTGGTTCTCCTGTTTCCCTGTCCTGTCATGTCCCAAGCATTATGATGATCCTCAGCCTTGTCATAGGCTTCTTGCATCGTCTTGATCTTCCTCTGATCTTGTAAGATCATCCTAGCGAGCTCCAAGGGTAGTCCTTTGACAAATGCCTGCAACTGAGCAGGTATTCCAGTGAGGCTGGAGGTTCCTATGTCCATGTGGAATTTCCTAATATATTCTGGGACTGAAACACCATTTCCAACTCTTAATTTGGATAGATTATTCAGGGCTCAAAGGGTGCTGTTAACTTCTCCCCAGTCATTGATGAAAAGTGTTTCAAATGCTTCATAGTTGCCCCATTTGAACGTGGCTGCAGTGCTGCTTCTGTTGTCATTTAACTTGCTTCGAATAATGGTTTTCCAATCGTCTAGTTCTGGTCCCATGCATGCGAGGGCATACCTGACTTTCTTCTCATCTTTTCCTTCATAGTTTTGTTCATTGAGGGTAAAATAATCCTCAAGCTGTCCTAAAAACAATCTTGCTTCGATTCATTTTCCTGTAAAATGTCGTATAGGCTGCAGTTTGATATCTCCTTTAGAGCTAGCACTGGTTTCAGATGCCATTCCTGGTTCAGGAGTAATTGGTGGTTTGGGGTTAATCGGTGGTTCAGGAGTAGGAGTTCTACTCGGGGTTTTCTGTTTTGCAGATGGGGGTGGTCCTTGTTTCAAGTAATCTGTATCAAATGGATTTTCCTCAAGCTTGGCTTGTTCAATTCGTTGTAATTCCTCCCACTCTGCTAAAAGGCTAGCTGTGATTCCATGTCTGTCACTGTCTCCAAAGTTTCTATAAAGAGTCCTTCCTGAGTCATTTTCTGGTTCTCAGACAAGGTAGAGCGGTTCTCCTTGTACTTCACTACCCCAGTCTAGGTAGATTTGATTGGGTAAATCAAATTCAAAGGCTCCTGAGTAAAAGTCTCCTGAAAAATATCTGTCTGGGACTGGTTTGTTTCATTTCTGTCCTTCTGTAACAAAATACCAGGTTTGTTGGTAGAGAAAAACTTCTCATTGTCTAAGATAGTATTTCCCCTTATAGGTGACGGATCTGTTTGGGGGTCATTCCTGAGAGCTGCAGGTCTCAATGGTGTCGGCTAGGGGTGATACCCTGAGCTAGTCCTGAGTTCCAACTTATGTTATGGTCAATGTTCACAATGTTGTTCAGCATCCAAGTCTACAGCAACAAACAGAGTCTCTGTCTGTTCCCAGCCACTGGACAAGGGTTCTAGGCACTAAGTCTGATGATGACAAAGGCTAGAGAGAGAGAGCAAGGAGAGCAGTTGAGATGACGAGCAAAGGATCATTTGAGTTGTGTAGATATAATTCGACTAAGTTGGAACTGAAGAACTACGGTACATGAGAGGGGTTCATATACATGTAGAGAACAATAAGAACTAAAGGGGAAAAGGCATAGCTATCTGAGAAAGGAAAGGTGAAGGTAACTATGAAAGGAGATAATGTCCAAGCGTAACTATGGGTTTGTAACAAGTAAATGTAGTCCGTCAACAAAGGGAAAAGAGAATTGTAACACTATCCAGATATGGCAGGAGGATTATATAACCCAGGGTGGCTATACAATCAAGGCTGATAGGGGATATTGGGTGAAACAGCATTTGCGGGAAGGGACCAAGAGTCTGGATGAGTCTGGACAGGTCTGGGAGATGGGTCTAGGTATTGTTGCTGTGCATGCATAGCCTTAGCGGCTGCACAGACTGTGCACACAGACCAACGGCCCAGGTATATAAGATGTGCATTCTGTAGGTAGGAGTCCTTAAGACTCTAGATTGTTTCCTCCTTGTAGGTCACAGACTATTGTGTCTTAAAGCTTCATCTCTATATATCTTTCTCCTCTTGAAGCTTGTGATTGTGTATAAGGATTAGTCCTAACACAGCAGTCTTTGATTTTGATCCATGTCCATTGCATTAGGGTCTGGCTGAGGGGCTGTATTACTTGGACTTGTGGAGGCTCCAGCTCCCAATTGTCCCTGGCTCACTGATCCCAATCCAAATTTCCATTGGGGTTTAGGCTGGCCAGAGGCTACTGGCTTCACCATATCTGGGCCTTTGGATGCTCCTTCACTCCTATTGGTGGAGTTACTGGTCCACAAGGGGTAGTACTTCTCCTCAGCTTTTGCCTGCCTCCATTGTCAATCTAGCTTTACTGCACATTGGTACCATCCTTCAATGATCTCCAGTACTTTGTCAGCCTCCATGATCTGCTTCCAGAGTCCAGTATTCAAACTTCACTTGAACTCTTTGATAAGAGCTTATCCCAGGTATCCAGTTCCACATGATACCTTTTTAAATTTCTGTATGTGTTCCTCACATGTGCTGGACCCTTGCATCATGGTCCCCATCTCTGAGATCTTTGATGACTGCTCATCAGTGTCACCAAAGTCTCTCCTGATCTGTCTGAATAACTGTTCTGCCATCTGCAGAAGTCCTTCCTCATTGTTGGCCATCTGCTCCAACAGATTGTCCTTCCAATCTGCTGCAAAACCTTTGGTCAAGTACAATAGGATCAGTAAGATCTGCTCCTCATCATTGGACTGCAGCATCTTTAACTGGATGTAGAGTTGGCAAGCATTAATGAAGTTGGTAACTTCCAACATCTTGCCTGAGAAAACCTGGGGTTTGACTACATCAATTTTTGATGTTCTGCCATTTCCAGCTCTGGGGATATTAAATACCATCCCTGGCAGTATGTTAATGACATTTGCAGGGGGAGGGGTACATGCTGCAGCCATGGAAGCTTGTGCAGTGTTTGCCTGGAGTTGAGTAAGCTGGGTTTGTAAATTTTGGATAGTGGCTGCCTGTGCATTGAGAAGATTCAGCAATTCTGCTGACATCATTTCCTGGGGCACTGCCATGCTGTGATAGCCTGGTGATGGTGATGTAAGTGATGGTGTGATTGAAGGGGGAGGTGGTTGTTGAGACTAATCCTTATACACAATCACAAGCTTCAAGAGAAGAGAAATGTATAGAGATGAAGCTAAGACACAATAGTCTGTGACCTACAAGGAGGAAACAATTTAGAGTCTTAAGGACTCCTACCTACAGAACACTCATCTTATATACCTGAGCTGTTGGTCTGTGCACACAGTCCGTGCAGCCATTAAGGCTATGCACACACAGCAACTACACCTAGACCCATCTCCTAGACCCATACGGATCCATCCAGACTCCCAGTCTCTTCCTGCGAACACTGTTTCACCCAATATCCCCTATCAGCCTTGATCATATAGCCACCCTGGGTTATGTAATCCTCCTGCCATATCTGGATAGGGATCCCTCATTGTATGCTCGTGTCTCGTTATGTGCCCATAGTCCTCTGAATAAAATAGAGAAAAATAGAGAAAAATGTCCATATCATAACAGTGGTGAAAAAGGTGGTGCAGGTTTTCTGATGAAATCAGCATTGGAGTTGAATAGTAGGTTTGGGTTGAGTGTGGCTGGGTTTGGTACTAGGATAGGGAATGGTGTTGGTTCCCACTGATGTGGTTCCTCTGTGATAGAGTTTGTTGATTGTGATGAAGATGATGTAGATTCCCCTTCTGATGATGAACTAAATCTGGCATTGTTTGGATCTAGATCACCTGTGATGGCATCCCAAAAAGTATCATTATTGTTGTCTCCTATTTTGTACATAAAGGTGTCATGACCGACTGAAAAGCTTTGGCTTTTTCACTAAGTCATTTTCATTATTTATTTATTTTCTCCATATTATATAAACACATGCTGACTAAGTAGGTGCCTATCGCTTGGCTTAGATAAAGCAGTAGATAAGATACCGGAACACGGCACTGATGACTCATTACTATTACTACATGCACAGTCGTCTTACTCATACACATACTATATTTAGAGTAGGGCTTAGGGTAGTGCACAGACCACCTGTCGTAGTATATAAAGAGTGCAATCCAGCACCCAGAGTTCTCAGTCGAGTTCTCTCGGGTTTCATCCCTCCTCTCCTCTCATCTCCTCAGTTCTCTGTTGGGGCTCCTAGGCGTCACGCCAGGGGGTTCCTGATAGTAGAACTTGACTACTTCTCTAGCAGCCCCAACGCTTGATATAGCCAGACCACAGGCTTAAGTGGCAGAGAACAGGGGGAATAACACCGTCGTACGCCAATGTTAAAATTGTGGTACTGGTTGCCAGACACTGTTAAAACTGCGCACCAGTGGCCCTGCATTGTGGCCCTTGACTTACTTTGCATTACATTCCCGGTCTATGCAAACCAAAGAACCTAACCCAGTTGATAGGGTCACCTGTGTGTTAGGAATCCATCCTAACGCATCTTTTTCTTCCTTTTATCTTGCTAGTGGTCTGGGACCACTCTGGGACATCTATATATGATCTGGGATCATGGAAGGGACTATAGGAACACTTCGTGTGGGTTAGTGCATGAAAGTGCTCACTAGAAGACGAGATGATGGTTGGTTGGGCCAACCACCTACATATTAGGAAGGATATCGCAACCCTGGGTGGCAGTGCGCGCGGATCACATCAGCACATCAGTACATCACCCCAATAAGGCATGGGATCAGCGGCAATGCTCAACAGCTTGATATGGCAATAGCAACTCCCTGTTGGGGATCACAGGAGGCCTGTGAGCAGGGAATAGGGCCCAGATGGAGACTGTGGGAGCGCCAGGCTGAGGGGAAGGTTCTAGGCCATGGGCGCATGTGGAACTGTCAAGGGCACACAGCATCGCTAAAGATAGACAAAATCCAGAAGCAGCACTCAAGGGTCTGGAAGCAGCGCTCAAGCAGTATGAGTCACTGAGGCTGTAGAGGTGCCAGTGGGAAGGGTTGCAAGGGGTCTTAGTAGAATAGTATATAAGACCAGCTGTAGGTAGTCTTGGTTCCCCAAGACTTAAGATAGTTTATCTTACGCTCATTGTATGGGCATTAGATTCTGTCTAATGTAGTCTCAATTACATTCCTTCTCTCTGTTCTTATCCTCCTCCCTTCTCTGCGAGGCTTGTGGGTTTGTGTTGAGCCTGAGCTCGTAACACTGTGCACAGGAAACCAGTGCTGGATTTGTCACACGATATGTGACACATATCTAGGGACCAGCCTCACCAGCCCCCTAGCACGTTAAATTGCCCTGGTCTAGGCCTCTGAAGGCTATATTTTCAGTTTATGTAAATACCCTTTCACCCTACCCCTTGGAGATAGCCAGCACTTGCCCATGCGTCTCTGAGAAAGGCCCACACCCATACGGTGTAGCGGCATCAGGACAACCGTTTGGACCCTGATTAGTTAGACCCTTCATCCATAAATAAAACTAGTGGTCAGTAAAGTATATTGTAGCACTGCAGGGGTGGTTGTAGACCCTGAGTGCACGTTTCCATATCTACGTTCCCAAGCAGGTGACAGGCCAAGACCTCCCTCACCTTTACATACAAGATAGGAGATAACAATAACGATACTTTTTGGGATGCCATCACTGGCGATCTTGATCCAAATGACATGTGTTTTAGTTCATCAGAAGGAGAATCTACTTCCTCATCATCATCTCATTCAATAAACTCTATCACAGAGGAACCACATCAGTGGGAAGCAGCACCGTTTCCTATTCTAGTACCTAACCCAGCCACTCTCAACCCAAACCTATTATTCAACTCCGATGCCAATTTCATCAGAGAACCCGCACCACCATTTTCATCACCACCACCTCCGCTTACACCATCACCTACATCGCCACTGCCAAACTATCACAGTATGGCGGCACCCCAAGAAATGACATCAGCAGAACTGCTGAATCTCCTTAATGCGCAAGCCGCAACCATCCAAGCCCTCCAAAATCAGCTGACACAGCTGCAAACAAACGCTGCACAGGCCACTGCGGCTGCAGCAGCACACACTCCTCCCCCTGCCAACATTGTTAACATACCGCCAGGGATGGTATTCAATATTCCTGGGACTGGTAACGGCAGATCATCTAGAATAGATGTAGCCAAACCTCCGGTCTTCTCCGGAAAGATGTCCAAAGTGACAAATTTCATTAATGCATGCCGACTATATATTCAATTAAAGATGCCGGAATCTGACGAGGAGGAATGGATCTTATTGATCATCTCGTACATGACAGAAGGCTTTGCCACAGATTGGAAGGACAATCTGTTGGAGCAGATGGCCAATGATGAAGAAGGAATTCTGCAAACAGCGGAACAGTTGTTCAGACAGATCCGAAGGGACTTTGGTGACACTGATGAACAGTCATCAAAGATCTCGGAGATGCGGACCATGACGCAAGGGTCCAGTATGTGTGAAGAGCACATGCAAAAGTTTAAAAAGGTATCGCGAGGCACTGGATACCTGGGAAGAGCTCTTATCAAAGAGTTCTTAATTAGGTCAATAGGACAAAAGGACAAGATCTTGATGGAAATAGGATTGGAAAGGTTGGACACACATGAACAGACTCAACAAACCATGTTGCTTGATTCAGGAGCAACAGGGTTGTTCATGCATACTGCATATGCAAAAAAGATGGGCTTCAAACTTATACCCTTGGAACGTCCCATCCAAGTTCGGAATGTGGACGGAACAAACAATGAAGGAGGAATGATCACCCATGAGGTTGATCTTCTCTTATCTTATCAAGGGCACAGAGAACGAGCCACCTTTGAAATATTTGAGCTAGGAAAAACCAATGTAATCATTGGATCAACATGGTTATGAAAACACAACCCTGAAATAAATTGGGAGACCAGTCAAGTCAAATTGATGCGTTGTCCACGAAGCTGTGGACACAGGCAAAGAGAGTGGACCAAGAAGTGGGAGCAGAAGGTCCAATCAGCAGAGCACTGGCGTGTTCTGGAATACCTGTGGGAACAGGAGAAGGAGCTAGACTTCACGCACTGGCTCGAAGAAAAAGAGGAAAGTGAGAAGCATCTCACATACATGGAACAAATGAAACACCCAGGCCAATACAAATATGGGGATAAATACCCATTCCTACCAGTGTTTCCATCCGTATCCGCTGGACCAAAGGCCGGATCAATGAGACATGTACGAGAATTGACAAAACTCACAGCCAAGGAGATGGTACCTGAGCAGTACCATCAATACCTCAAAATCTTCGAAAAAGGGGCGTCAGAGCATATGCCGACTAGGAAGCCTTGGGATCATGCAATTGATACCAAACCAGGCTACCAGCCTAGAAAAGGGAAAGTCTACCCTCTATCCCCAGATGAGCTGCAGGAAGTATGGAACTTTGTGGATGACCAATTAGCTAAAGGGTACATCCGACCCTCCAAATCACCACAAACGTCACCCGTCTTCTTTGTAAGCAAAAAGGATGGAAAGAAGCAGATGGTTCAGGACTACCGATACCTGAACGAATGGACAGTTAAAAGTAACTACCCATTACCATTAATATCGGAGCTCGTAGATTGAGCAGGGAGTGCTAAATACTTCACTAAGCTAGATCTTAGGTGGGGTTATAATAACGTATGGATCAAAGAAGGCGATGAATGGAAAGCCGCATTCACTACCCCTGAAGGTTCTTTTGAACTGGTAGTAATGTTTTTCGGGCTAACTAAATCGCCGGCCACTTTCCAAGCAATGATGAATGATATTTTCCATGATATGATCAACGCAGGAAAAGCCATTGTGTACATTGATGACATACTCATCTTTACCAAAACAAAAGAGGAGCATGACACAATTGTACAACAAGTTTTGCAACGATTGGAAGAAAACAATCTGTATGTAAAACATAGAAGAGGTTGAATTCTTGGGAGTCGTCCTGGGACCCAAGGGAATTCAAATGGATACAAAGAAGGTCGAAGCTATTATTAGCTGGCCCACCCCTTCTTGTGTCAAGGATGTACAAAGGTTCCTAGGCCTTGCCAATTATTACAGGTGCTTTGTACAGGATTTCGCAAAAATCGCACGACCATTACATGACCTGGTCAGAAAAGAAAAAACATGGGAATGGACGGAGGTCCAAGATAAGGCTTTCAAATGCCTTAAAAGGATATTTACGGAGCAACCCTTACTAGTTGCCCTGGATTCAGACAGGAAATTCAGAGTGGAGTCAGATGCATCAGATTATGCTATGGGTGGCATCTTATCTATGCTTTGCAAGGATGACAAATGGAGGCCTGTGGCCTACCTATCAAAGTCGCTCAATGACACTGAGCGCAACTATGACGTCCATGATAAGGAAATGCTAGGCATCATGCATTGCTTAGAAACCTGGCATCATTATCTGGAGGGAGCACGTGAACAGTTCAAAATTTGGACTGATCACAAAAATCTTGAGTACTTTATGAGTGCAAAAAAGTTAAATTGCAGACAGGCTAGATGGGCCTTGTATATAAGTCGATTTAATTTTGTCTTGCACCATAAAGCTGGTGTTACCATGGGAAAGGCCGATTCTCTGTCCAGGAGGCCAGACCATAAAAAGGGGGTGGATGATGACAACAAGGATGTCACACTCCTTAAACCAGATTTTTTCAGAATTGCTGCACTACGTCACAGACACGTATTCATTCATAGCTCAGAAAAAGAAATATTAAACAAAATTCAACACTCTGAAGCATGCGATGAAGCAGTAGTAAAGGCGGTAGAATTAATGAAAAAAGCTGATGTTAAAACACTAAATGCTTGAGAATGGGAGATGGAACAGGGACTTATCCTCTGGCAGGGAAAAGTCTATGTACCAAAGGATGAGAAATTGCGGATGGAGATAGTCCACTTACACCACAATATGCCCATTGCTGGACATGGAGGACAGTGGAAGACGATTGAACTTGTCACAAGAAATTACTGGTGGCCTGGAATCACCAGATTTATTAAAAAATACGTTAGTGGGTGTGATAAGTGCCAATGGAACAAGAATTTCCCTGAACCACCAGCTGGAAAGTTAATGCCAAATTCGGCACCAGCTCAGCCCTGGACGCACATTTCAGTGGATTTTATCACAAAATTACCAGAGTCTCACAGACACAACGCCATCTTGGTAGTTTGCGATTGAATGTCCAAAATGGCACATTTCATACCCACATCCGAAGAAAAGTCAGTGCAGGGACTGGCAAGCTTATTCAGGGATTACATTTGGAAACTACATGGACTCCCTGAATCCATTATCTTGGATAGAGGTCCGCAATTCGTAGCGCAAATGATGAAGGAGTTAAATCAAATGCTGGGGATTTCAACAGACTTGTCCACTGCATTCCATCCACAAACTGATGGACAAACTGAAAGGATGAATCAGGACTTAGAGCAGTTCCTGAGGATCTTTGTGGACCATAGACAAGAAAATTGGTCTGGGTGGCTGTCTATTGCTGAACTCAGCTACAATAATAAAATACAGGCATCAACAAAGCAGACACTGTTTTTCATAAACTACGGAAAGCACCCACAAATGGGGATAGAACCCAGAAGAGAAGGAAGTCACCCAGCAGCATCAGAGTTTGCCCAAAAAATGAAGGAAATTCATGAGGAAACTCAGGCTGCCTTGCAAAAATCACAAGGCGATATGAAACTGTACACAGATAGACACAGATCAGACACACCAGAATACAAAGTTGGAAACAAAGTCTGGTTGTCAACAAAAGATTTAAGGTTGACAGGATGACCAACTAGGAAGCTGGTAGAAAGATGGATTGGCCCATACCCAATCAAGAAAATAGTGTCACCAAATGCAGTGGAACTAGACCTACCCTTCTCGCAACAGATTCATCCTGTGGTAAATGTATCAAGGATACGCCCTTGGAAACAACCAATGAAAGGGCAAAAGGCACAACCCCCACCGCCGATTGAGATAGACGGTGAAAAGGAATACAAGGTGGAAGAAGTCATTGATGTAAGACTAAAAAGGAATAAGATGGAGTACTTGGTTAGGTGGAAAGGATACACCACCGAGCATAACTCCTGGGAACCATTGTACAATTTACAAAATGCAATTCAGACCATACAAAAACTTCACACAATCCTTGGGGTCCAAAATCAATGTTAACGCAGTAGCACCAGCTGCAAAATGGGAACAGAACTGGCAAAAATGGAAAGGAAGGAAGGGTTTAGACACCCTTACAGAACCAGGAGACGCAGAAGGGCCATGTCAATGCAACATGTGCCTATGCCCATCGCATGATATAGCACCTTGTGCTGAAACGGTTGAAGATCTCACACCACCTTCCTGCCCACTCTCACCCATCATCAAGGAATTAGAGGAATTAGAGGAATCATCTATGATAGAGCGCAATGTGCTGAAAGATGATGATGAAGTTTAAATTTGTCTGGAAGCCAAATCTTAAAAAGGGGGTACTGTCATGACTGACTGAAAAGCTTCAGCTTTTTCACTAAGTCATTTTCATTATTTATTTATTTTCTCCATATTATATAAACACATGCTGACTAAGTAGGCACCTATCACTTGGCACTTAGATAAAGCAGTAGATAAGATACCGGAACACGGCACTGATGACTCATTACTATTACTACATGCGCAGTCATCTTACTCATACACGTACTATATTTAGAGTAGGGCTTAGGGTAGTGCACAGACCACCTGTCATAGTATATAAAGAGTGCAATCCAGCACCCAGAGTCCTCAGTCAAGTTCTCTCGGGTTTCATCCCTCCTCTCCTCTCCTCTCCTCAGTTCTCTGTTGGGGCTCCTAGGCGTCACGCCGGGGGGTTCCTGATAAAAGGTGAGGGAGGTCTTGGCCTGTCACTTGCTTGGGAATGTATATATGGAAACATGCACTCAGGGTCTGCAACCATCCCTGCAGTGCTACAATGTACATATTGACTACTTGTTGATTTATTTATGAATGGGTCTATACCAATCAGGGTCCAAACAGTTGTCCTGATGCTGCTACAACATATGGGTGCAGGCCTTTCTCAGAGATGCATGGGCAAGTGCCAGCTACCTCCAAGGGGTATGGGAAAAGGGTGTTTACATAGATATAATACTATAGCCTTCAGGGGCCTAGGCCAGGGCAATTTAACATGCTAGGGGGGGTGGCGAGCCTGGTCCCTAGATGTGTGTCACATATCATGTGACAAATCCAGCACTGGTTTCCTGTGCACAGGTGACCCTATCAACCAGGTTAGGTTCTTTGGTTTCTGTAGACCGGGAATGTAATGCAAAGCAAGTTAAGGGCTGCAATGCAGGGCCACAGGTGCATGGGTTTTTACAATAGTGTCCAGCCCACCATGACCAGTGTTTAGAGTCATCTGGAATGGTGTGCAACTGTGACAATCCCCCAATTCTCTGTCCATTTAACCCTGTGGTCCAGGTGTAGCAAGCATGGGGCTGTTAAGCAAGGTAGTCAAGTTCTACTATCAGGACTCCCTTGGCATGATGCCTAAGAGCCCCAATGGCAAACTGATGGAGGAGGGAAAGAGAGGAGGGAGGGGAGAAACCCAAGAGAACTTGACTGAGGACTCTGGGTGCTGGTTATATACTATGACAGGTGGTCTGTGCACTACCCTAAGCCCTACACTAAATATATGTAGTACTGTATGAGTAAGATAACTGCACATGTAGTAATAGTGATGTGTCATCAGCACCAAGCTCTGGTATCTTATCTATCTATGTAAGCACCAACTGATAGGTGCCTGCTTAGTCAGCATATGTTATATAGTATGAAAGAAAATAAATAATAAAAGTGAAATGACTTAGTGAAAAAGCAAAGCTTTTCAGTCAGTCATGACATGTTGAGCATTGCCACTGATCCCATGCCTTTATTGGGGTGATGTACTGATGCACTGATGTGATCCATGTGCCCTGCCACTCAGGGTTATGATCTCCTTCCTATTATGTAGGTGGTTGGTCCAACCAACCATTGTCTCACCTTCTAGTGAGTGCTCCCATGTGCTAACCCATCCGAAGTGTTCCTATAGTTTCTTCTAAGGTCCCAGACCTTGTATAGATGATTTAGAGTGATCCCAGATCACTAGAGAAGTGAAAAGAAGATAGTGTTAGGATGGATTCCTAACAGTTTTGTGAGTCACTATATAAATAACAAAACAATGAATGCGTAGTGCATCAAACAGTGACTGCATCAAAAATATGGTAAAATGTAAGTCTAAACAATGCAGGAATAAAACAAAATGCTTGGGAAACAAATGAGATATGATGAAAACAGGTTTAATAGAGAATTTGATTAAAAAACAAAAGAATGAAGGGTGTGCTGCATCAAGTGCTCATAGCAACAAGGAAGAGGGTCAAAAACACTTCCAAATGGTGCAAGATTGCAGGAAAACCATCAAGAATTGGGGGAGATATAACAAAAATAGCATAATGTGTGACTTAAGTGCACACTGTGCCAAATGGTTAATGTGTCAAAAAAAGGCTAGCTTTCAAAAGAGCCTATATTGAAGGAAATCTGTCAAGAAATGGCTGAGATATGACAAAATCTCTACTTACTTTGTGCTCAGACCCTACCCTGGCTTCTAGCCAGCACTCTCCAACCTTCTTGAGGCAAGGGATGGGCAAATAAAAGCTGCTAAAAAGCTTACAATGTGTGAGGGAGCATTATGTTGGATAAAGCATCAGCTGCTCAAAAACCATAGCCAGAGCCAACTAGAACTGGCTGAGCTGGAGCCGAAAAACCAGCTCTGGTGCCTGAGCCGAGCCAGAGATGAGCTTTGGCAACACTAATCAAATTACAGTTCTGTAAACTCAAGATTGATTTGAATGGCCTGTGCATGACATTCTGATATCAACTGTTCCGCTGCTGTGCCAAATATTTCCCTGTCCTGATGGAAGTTTGACAGGATGAACAACTTGCTCCACATTCAATCAGCCACGATAATTGAGCATGCTGATGATGTTGTGGATTTCATTCGTGGAAAAAACCCTGGTAATAATCTCCAGCTTTACTAAGCAATTCAATGGTGGACAGACAGTATGACTCTCTGATTCTAAAGCCAACTGATGATGTCCGTCGTCGGTGTGGGTCTGAAAAGTTGCAGACTCCGGAGGGTGGGTACATGCTCCAAAATATTTTTGATACCAGCCCCCGGACAGTCTCGGACCGTAGGGTGGCCGAGTTTGCAGGATGATCGGCAAAGAAACGCGATTACGGTGGTCAACGCGAGCATGGCATGCGTCTGCGATAGGTCAAAAAAAAACTTCCAGACAGGTGCCTCAAATATGTCCAGTCGGTCCGAAAAAAATCGATAAGGTGCTTTAAATGAGGAAGTCTGATCAACCCAGTTTGACGAAGGTCTATGAAAGAGTTGAATGTTATATGTGAAGAGCAACGATAATGGCTTTACCAATATCCTTTCGGGGCATGTTTAGAGTAATTAATGTAGACCAGTCGAACGTCCACCCCACAGTATGCAACGTCTTCACCTGTGTCAGGAGAGGAGCATTCTCGAAAAGGTCAAGATAGGACCCTAGTAATGGATATTCGTGTGGATATACTGTCAGATCGAGATATTCCAGACGAGGGAGATTACCCTTTGCAAGATAAAGTAGTGGAACATGGGATGTCCATAGTGCCAATGATTGGCTCACCTCTTGCCAGCGCCTCGATTCTTGCACAAGTATTGGAAAGACTTGCGTAGATGATATCTCCATACTGATATTATATGCGCCTGCGTTTAGTTTGAATGAGAATGGTGACTGCTGGAAACGCTGGAGAAAGAAATTCGTAATTTCTATGATGCATTCCGTATCTTCGGGTAGATTGTCGTTGCGGGAAGTCTCAGTGTATTTCCCTCCAAAAGTGCAACTTCATCGATAGAAACACGGATCTCCATGCAGTACAGATGATGCCACGGAAACTCTTCTGCGTGGCTGAACCGAAGTAATCTCTCCGCCGCTTGCGAAACTTTGACCATGGCGGTCAGGGTAGACACCGGCAGCGACAGTGACAACCGTCGTAACGCAAAATTATCGGTCCGAATCACCGGTACAACATATTGTAACGTTGATGAGTTGGTCTCCTGCGGGCAACTCGCTTCGTGTTCCAAGATATGCCGCGAGCCGTGCCGCAGGACATGAGACTGTGTCACGGTTAACGTTGCAACGTGATGTCACGCGTCACATGTGAAAGAGCTCCCACGTTGAAAAAAAAACAGCTACGCGTCCCAGCGTCTATCTCCCCATCTCCCATGTCTTGGTGAACTTGACTCATTATGGCTTTCGCTCGCAATGTAAGTGACATACTCTTTTCAACTTCTCGTTCGAAGCGATGAAAATTCCAAAATTCTCGCGAGTGCCTGTGCCCTACCTAGGTTTACATGGTGCCGTGCGCCTTTTTTTTTGTCATAGTTACACTGATCGGTTTCTCTCTTTTGTCTTGCCATTCAGTCAATAAAATCAGTCTAACTTTTTTATTAAGGACCGTCGCCAGTCTTGAAGCTTGAAGATTGAGAGCCCGTCAAACGAGGTGAGTTTGAGTTGTTGTTGTTCCTATACATAAAGCCATGGTCGGACACAACGTTCCGCCGCTGGAAAAAGATGATTACCGAATTCAAACTAGAGTATATGAGCGTTCAAAGGAAGACTTTGAACTCGATGCTTTCACTAGCTATCTGTCAATCCACTGACTCATCGCTATCTCCATTTCGCAATGTCTTTCAGAGCTGACGTCTTTTTTTGGCATTACAGGTTACAGGTGGACCATGGTTGTCGTCAGGCCTCGAGGTGTGTAAAGACCTACTCATTGTTTATGCCCTGATGAGAATGTGAATTACCGCCTGAGCCACAACGCGTTGGCGATGGTGATAATCCAAGGCTGTTTAAGATTATATCTTAAACTGATTCCCATATCATATTCCCTCTTTCATGTTGCCAATGGCGTTGATCACCACTTTCTTATAGACCGCAGTTGGTAAAAAGTCAAAAGTCAGTTCTACTGCTGAAAGTGAGTATTTTGTTCATCTCATTATGCTATCCATATGATGCTTCAACACGACGGTCTTCGTACTACGCTGCCGAAAATGCCCGCACAGCTCTTTTCTTTCGGGCAACCCCATCTGACGCCTTGATTCTTATTGTGGGTTTCTATACTGATCAATATTCCCAGGTTTTTTTTTTTTGGTTTGCTCACCTATTTCAAACAAATGAAGTGAGTATTGATTTGTATATGGGGTGTCGTGACGAATTCTATAAAATAAAAAAATCAACTAGAAGCTGTTGCTTAACCGCAATATTGTGCGGTGTTGATGAAGAGAAACCTTCTGATTCTTTTGTAGCGGTCCAAAAGCACAAAGCTAATTCTTGATATAATGCAGGACTTTATGATTATCCTTATAGACACTGGTATATTAGGCAGGCTTGAGGAAACTTGTAGAACAATGTACCAATGGCTACCACAGTTATTCTGAAACTTGATATAGGGAATGCTTCCAACCAATGAGTACGATACCGTTGGTTTTTGCCCTGATATAGCGGGTCAGCTACGAGTGGGCCACCGCACGATGTCTACTTCATCATAACTGCAAATGCATCAGATCCACCCCCCTCCAGCCCACCCAACACAGCCAACCGCACAGCTCCCAAATAATCAGCCAACCTCGTCATCCCCACATCCTGTCCCAAAAAGTCTTCGTATAGCCTGTATCGCGAGTCCGCGACCACGTTGGCGAGATCGAGCGCTCGTTTTAGGTTTCTATCAGTTTCGTGAGTGAGAGGAAGGGGGGGAAACAGCAGGGGCCGGACGTACGGCGGGAGCCACTTCCTCGACCCATATAGCAGCGAATGTAGCCTGATCACCAACTCGGGTACAAAAATTCTTCGTATCCGGATCAGCTCATTTCGTCGTTTATCACCTACCCCTCGCATGAGATCATCTCTACAACGCAAAATAGAGAGAAAGGAGAAAAAACATACCATAGCCCGTACTTGCGTCGTCCTCAACCTCGTTCGTCACAAGCCATTCGGCCGTGAGCAACCTCGTGACTTGTTCATACGCGTCGTCTAGCAAAGCCCTGTAGTCATCCAACCACGCCTCACGCGCTTCTCTGCTGGTGGCAATGCCACCACCTCCCATCATCCTCGACGGTCCCTCCGCCATGCCCATATCCACCTCCAACGCCTGACAGTCGACGACCCGCTCGAGCGCCTCCCAGACAACGAAAAACTGGCGATAGTGTAAAAACTCAGTCGCGCGTTCCTCAGGATCGGATATAGCCGATAGCTCGGACGGTAGGTTATCTAACACCTGTTGGGCGAGTTTGACACGGCCAGATGCTGCGTAGAGAGAATGGGGAGAGAGAGAGAGATCAGAAGAAAGAGTCGCAGACACGGGCACGAAAATGGGAATACACACCGAGGAAGAATCGTAAAACGACACAAGCCTGTTCTAACGCTGTATCGTACGTCATCTCGCTAAACGTCGTCCACTCGATCGAACGCATGAGGAACGTCTCCGTATGAGAGGGCGGACGTTGCAGTGGACCGTTCGCTCCATCCACCAGAGAGGGAAGTGGGCCCTGAGTCGACGTAGGCGGTAAAAGCTAGAAAGACACTTAGTTTCAGCTTGCAAACACTCTCAAAGAAAATAAATAATCCGCCCACCTCGAACGCCCTATCAACCGTCCTTTCTGCGGCAACGATCGCGACACGGGTCACGTCCAACCCGTGTTCCCTCGCACGCATCAACGCGCGTCTCCGTTCCTCCACACCATCTCTCTCCTCTCTCTCCTCCTCCTCCATCTCTTCTTCGCGCACACCAACACTACCACCGTCCACTCCCACCCCGAGCGAAACCAAAAAGAGTGCATACCGCTCCACCGCATTCTCACCCAGCGCACTCGCATAGAGCGCAACCAAGTGCCGCTCTCCAGCTTCCTCCAACACCCTCAGATAGGCTTCCAAAATCACCTGGGTGGCCATCACAGGCACGGGGACGTCGATCATCCGAAGGAACAAGCAGAGGTGCGCAAAGAATCGGCAGAGCGGAGTGTACTCGGCATCGGTGCCAGTGCCATGCACGAGGTGAGAAGACAGCGGCGAGCGATAGGACCCATCCCTGAGCCCGCCCGCAAAGACGTCCAAAAGCGTGCTAGTGCGGTCTAATATCACGTACAACTGGGAAAAGTGGAACGCGTGGTCCGCAGGGGGGCCTTGCGAGACGGAGACGGTGCGAAGAGCGTCTAGTGCGGAATACACTTCAGACTCCCACTCTAATTCGTCTGGTGGGCAAAGGGCCTTGCTCCCACTCCCTGGTATTTCCTGAAGTGGTGGTGGCGCGGGCGGCATCTCTCCCCCGTTGCCAGAGTCGTCGTCCTGGTCCATCCCGTCCTCCCAGAACGATCCAAACCCGGTGGTTCCCGCGAGACGATGCAACTCGGATGAAGCGCGTTGCTCGCACATCACGCTCACCGTCGCCCATAAATGATCTTGCCACGTCTTGCACACAGCTCTCAGAATAGGAAAAGTCTGCGGGGAGGGACATAAAGCGGCATAGAGGGTGCGCTCTGGAGTGGAGAGAGAAGGAGTGAGAGCGGTTCGAGTCACGCTGGCTTTCCAAAGAGTCCGGTGACGATTGCCATGATATGTGATGCCTGGATTATGGTCCTCCTCGTCTCCGTCTTCTGGGTGGATCGCATCCGCAGGGTCTGTGGAGATGCCGTTCCACCGGAAGAGCAACGCTCCTCGGATACTGGCCGCCCTCCATGGCTGATGGGCACGTCTGCATAGTTGGATGGCGTCTTCGAGCCTGCCGGCACGGATGTGGGCATAAAGGGATTGGAGCAAGCTTCGTTCGTAGCTCTACGATAGAAGAGTCAGTGTAAATGTAAATAAATAAATTGTTTTATTAATAATAAAAAAACATTGAAAAATCATGAGCACTTACCGCGTCATCAGAGGCTAGGTGAGTGTCAGTATCGTTTTTAGTGATCGCGTCAGGGTCAAGGCTATCCACTAGACCGGTTGCGGTCGTTGTGGGCAGGCGTCTGGCCTGGACCAAAAGATGTTTTGTAAAACTGGAGTAACCCGTGGTGGCTTCTGGAATGAGAGGGGGAGGCGCGGTGTCGTGTAGCCATTCACGGACCATGACGAGTTCGGACAAAAGCGGAGAGGAATGGAGGATGGCCTGCGCGAGGGTACAGGTTGGCGTGTATGGATTTGGAGTCAAACTCGTGATTGGCGTCGAAGTTTTTCTGGCTGCCATGAGAGCCTGGAGAAGGAGCCAGGTGTCAAGCTCGAGTTGGACGAGCTGGATGTCGTGGGGGTCACTGAGGTCAGCCAGCATTTGCCTGCATATTTTTGCGATGCTTGGGGCAAAGCCTGTGAGTGGATGGAGGAGAGCATGCAAGTCGCGGGGAGCGGCTGCAAGAACGTCAGCGTAATCGGCAAATACGGACATGTGTGACTGCGTGACGTGACGTGTATGAGCCCAACCCAAAAAAACGAAGAAAAGGACTACAAAGAGCTCGAAAGCCAAGCGACCGCTACCGATTCGTAAAAAGTCCAGGAAGGTCCTTCATGTCCAGAATATGCACCCCGGCCTCCTCAAGCTCTGCCTCAATCTCTGCCTCGATTTCCTTCGCAGGCGTAATGCCCCCGCCATGCAGCACTTCAATTCGGTCGTACGTCGCATGCGCGCCTTTGATAAGTAGCACCTCGTTCCCCCTATCGAGCGCCGCGCTGCATGTGGCCCGGATCGAAAAGTCTGTCTGGAAACCCGCGACGACGATCTCAGCATCCTCTGGGATCAGCTCGTCCAGCTTCGTGCCCGCAAACGCGTTGTTCTTGTACTTGTCAATGACCTGCTCGCCGTCCAGAGGATCAAAGATGAGCTCCCACCCCGAGGTTCCGGGCTCGTCTGCGTCGCCAACGTCCCCTGTGTTACGGACGTGAATGATGAGAGGCGGTGGACGTGCTCGCCGCGCCTGAGTGAGGATGCGGTCGAGATTGTTGCGCACCAGATGAGATGCTGGGACGCCGATGGGAGGTTCTGAGAGCATGGCTACCTGGATATCGAGCAGGAGCAGCACATGCCGCTCGTTTGGAGCGTGGCCATTGATACACATGGCGGTCAAAGCTAAGATGTGGCTGTGCCATGCGGGGTAAGGCGCGAACCGGCCCTGCGGAACCGAGGCTGAAATTATTCATATTCCAGGCTCATGGATGCTACTCAGACGCCCGAGATATCCGCGTAACCACTGTCCCGTGAGGCTATTCTCGTTTCCCATTCTCGTCGCCCTGGCATTGCATTGTGGTATATGTACCCACCTGCGAGTTCCATCGCTCATGCTGAAAAAATTTGGGCCGCCAATTTTCATCGCCGTCGCTTTCGCACTATCTGCTCTCGCACAATCTGATCCGCATCCACCAAATGACCTGATCACAGTGGCAGATTTTTACAACAATTCCATCGGGGACTATGATATGATCACCAATGCCTGGTCTTTGGCAGACGCAGGTACCTTGCAAGTGTGTCGTTATTGTTTCCTGTGTGACATGAACTCGTTATGTGTATCTTTAGCGCCGGAAAACACAGCTTCGCGAGGGTACTATCTCCCTTGTCAAGCGGGACTGGGCGTATGTTGGGTACGTACGGGTGGGCACCGTTCAATCTGGCAGTAGACACACCGCCCCTCGATCCTTCAACGTCATTTTTGATACGGTAACGCCGACTTCGTGGGTGACATCAACATATTACAAACCCCCCCCCAATATCAAGAAGTCCACGCACGTATACGCTCATAAAGTGTCCAGCACATCATATAACTTGAAAAAGTCATTTGTCGGCCGCTATTCGTCTAAAGGTGTAACGGGAGGGTCGTATTTCACGGACGTGTTCACGACAGGCAGACTCAAAACCAGTCGCGTGCAATTCGGAAATCCAACGCACAAGGCGAAACACTACCATCAGTTCGACGGGTATGGAATATTCTCTTCTCTTCCCACGAGATAATTTTGAAAAGTGATCTGTTGCATCTGTTCTTCCAGCGTCATCGGCCTGGCGGCTTTTTTCCCTGAGGATGAGCCTGTGCCTGAAGATGCGGCCTTAAACTTCTTCCCCGCATTCATGAAGCAGCATAAAAACTTGCCCAAGACATTTGCCTTTTGCGTTGGACAATATAGTAAACAATTCCGGCTAGGCGAGTCCGTGACGGAGGGCGTCAACCATATGCAACGGTATCCCATGGTCTCCGTGATAAAGGGTAGCGGTATTGCAGGCCTGGCCAATGCCAACATCTTCGTAGGCGATGAGTCGCTGTTCGAGAAGCCACCTGGCAATATCAAAACTGTCTTTCATTCCGGCATTTCATTAATATACGGTCCTCGCCAGGATGTGCTCAAACTCTACCAAGAACTAGGCGGCAAAGAATTGGCTGATAACTCGTTTGTATTGCCATGCGATAATAAACATCAGGTGAGCTTCTCGTGGGGTGGAGATGGTGAAAAATGGGGAATAACCCCCGAAAAGTGAGTCTCTCATCTGCTTCAAGAACTAGGGAAATCTTCATTGAGCATGTCAGTCTCGTCTCAAAGGGAGAGGGAGTGGGAGAGGGAGAAGGAGAGGGAGTGGGAGTGGGAGAAGGAGAGGGAGTGGGAGAGGGAGAGGGAGAGGGAGAGGGAGAGGGAGAGGGAGAGGGAGAGGGAGAGGGAGAGGCAGAGGGAAAGGGAAAGGGAAAGGGAAAGGGAAAGGGAAAAGAAAGGGAAGTGGAAGTGAACAAGAAACAAGAAAAAACCAACAAACGGAAACAGAAACAGAAACCAATGTGCCGTGGGATTATAAGACCGAATAAGTATGTAAAAGGAAATCTATGGACATTGGGCTTCAGGTAGCTTCTTCTACTTACCGTTCAAACTCTCTGATACCAGCTGTACATTCCAGATTTATGTTCAACAAGCATATAATATATGACTTCACCAACAAAGAAATTTTCATAGGGTATACGTAAAGAGAGCCATCCAGAGGGCAAATCAGTGGCACGACTATATAGAGCAGGATCCCTATGATAAGTAGCGCTGTTATTCCAAGAACCAATTTTAATTGATGTTCATCGTGCCGTCGTGAGTCATAAGCTTAGTGTAGATCGCCAATGTGAGCACGGTCGACTCACGGAGCCCAGCCTTCCCTTCAATAACAACCCTCTTCTAGAAAATACAAGTGCACAAGCGCCTAGTCCCAAGAAAAGCAGATAGTATGTCCAAAACCTCTTATACCGCATGGATACATTCGTATTGGACCCTCGGATCTTTGGAACCTCCCGAGCCTGCGTTGCAGAATCAATTTCGGTAGGAGCGTCAGATGCAAATGCTGCTGCTGAAGATGAGGGCTGAGACGAGGAGAACGAGGACGGCAGTGCCACCAGGCCTGCCAACCTCGTGCACACACCATCCAAAGCACCGTGTACAATGGCCCGTACGAGGCTTATGACGGACCTTGTCGGCCAACTCGGCCTTTCTGCCAATACCACTGGCAAGACAGAGTCTTCGCTGCAAGCCGTTCCTTCCTCCACCTCGTTCTCGCCCATCAACTTCCTTCCTCTCACCTTCAAATCCCCAGCTGCTCTCTCCATTTCCCCAATCCTCGCTTCCACGCTGGCCACACGTGCAGAAAGGGCACGCACCATGTCCTTCGTCTCCGACATGTCTTGCTCAAACCTGAGCTGTCTGTCTACCGCAGAGGATGGCAGTCGAACCTCCTCAACACGCGTTTCTTCTGTCCCCTTGAACTCGTCCCTGTCACCGACAGGCAAACCCGCATCTTCAAGCCTCCTGTGGCAACCTGTTCTTCTACTCACAACCGATCCTACGGCTACCGCACCGCCCCCAGTCTCAACGACAGCTTCTTCGACCCGCTTGACGGTACATCCAGTAGAGACCTTCTCCCATGTATTAACGGCTTCCACAGCCAGCGCAGGCGGCTGTCCGACTGTCAAACTTTCCTCATCCTCACTATCAGTTGCATGGATAGATCGTGGATGAGAAAAGATAGGCATAGAACCTCGAGAGGACGCATCGTCGAGTCGTGCCGCGGGCAGAACTTTGGCAGTTCCGACGATACCGGTCGTAGATACAGCCGGACCAGTGCTCTCTGCCGCCACAGAGGCGGAGTTGGAGGCAGAGACAGTAGCAGTAGCGGCTATGGGGGGCGGATAGACGGTCCCGGTCTCGACGACGGCATCATGGAATTTCTTGATTTTGCTGTTAAGCCTTAACGTCGGGTCCCGAGTGGGGAAGGGAAAGGAGGCTAAGAGTGGTTCTATCGTTGGTTCCTCAGATGAAACGATGCTTGTGTCAAGCTCCCGCGGCTGATCTCGGTACCGTTTAAGGATAAAGTCCTCTTGGAGATTTGACTGTCGTAAAAATAAGGGATAAAGTTATTGAATTGACAGGTTCGGTAGCCTCACTTTGAGGTTAGACCCAGATCCATGAGATCGAGACTGGCCCAAGGAAGCGGAGGAATATGAGCCAACACTATGTTCACTTCTAGTGCGACGATGACCATAATCTTGGTGGACAAGCACATCCTTATCGCCGTCCTCGTTTTCGTCTCCGCTCCGACTAGGGCTACGCTCAAGCGAGGCGACCATTGTTCCCCTGACCTTTCCACCTGATCTCCGACGACCCATTGTATGATATATCGTTCCTCGCCGCTTATCACCGTTATCGGGAACTAATCCGGAACTGGAGATAGACGCTTCAAGGGCTGCTGCCGTCGAGGGAGGCATTGTCCCTGCTCTGTGTTCCCCCCTGCCCGGTACGACGGTGTAAATGTTATTCGCCAATCCTCCAAAGACGTCCGCGGTACCGCTTTCAGCCGATGAAAGAGATGAGGTGGGACCACTCCTCTCTCTGCACACAGGTGGAGACGAAAATTTACTGGAGACAGGAAGCGGAGTAGGATTCGAGCTTAAGTTCTCAGTGTACTTATGTATTTGACCTCGGCTGTCCTTATCGCCCCTCGAGGAGCGAGAGTTTTTCACTGGAGATTCTGGAGACTGTGGGACGTAGAACTGATAAGAAGAGTTGTTCTCTGTGGTCGAATTTGAGGGGGAAAGGATGCCAGTTGAGGTTTTGATGGAGTATGGGTGGGGATCGGGCTTGAAGATGTCTGAATGGGGTCTTTTGTGGTAAACTAGTGGCTTTGTGGGGGACACTGGGGGTGATAAGGAGTCTGGCAGAGTGAACAATGGGTCGCCGACGATGGTGGCTAGCATGTCTCTAGACGTCTAGAGTCTCTAGAGTTGGCGCTGCGTGCGAAATCCGGAGGGCGACATGTCTCTCCTCTGCCTTGGCTTCCTCAGCCGCAGGCCAATACAAATTGGCCCCGTACAAGCAACAGTTCAGCCTCCCACAGGCCTCGCAGCACTTCCAACAGAGCTTTTGCTCGAGATCCTCGCGCACACCCGCTCACCACCAATTCCATGGCCCAACATCCATCCGCCAGACCCCAGCTGCTCCGAAAGACGAAATACCCTTGTCGCCTTGTCTTCTCTCTGTCGCTCGCTGCGCAACGCTTTGCTTCCAGTTCTATGGGATTCCATAGAGGCCTGCACAGCTCCAGACGCCCGTGTAGACGATCCGCCTCATAAGCGCAAACGCTGGTGGAAGACAATTTACAAATCCACAATTCGCCAACTCGACATCGTATCGGCTCGTAAGCCATCGTATGCTCATTATGTCAAGTATATCTTCTCTCTTTCTATTCTCGAGACGCACGTTTATCTTACCGTTGCCTGACTGCTGCTAGGACAGTCAATATTCTGATCACTCCATATGAGGCATGCGCCTTAACACGCAAGCTTTCCCGGTGCCTACCGCTCCTCCCGAATTTAACCACCATCCAAATAACCTCTTTATGGTGGATGGATCTCTGTAGGCCACCCAGATGCATCCGGCGCCCAACCATAGGTTCAAGGCCCTACCTCACCCTCCACCTTAAATCCGCCTTCCATCACCTCTTCCTCCCGACAGTAAACACCATATTCCTCCCGAGCGCAGCGACTCCCGTCCTCCCATCAGTCCCCAACGCACGACGAGCCTACCTCAACGACACACTCGAAACGTATGCCGTTCCAAACCAAATCTGCATCCAGCGTATCGACTATATTCTCATGTTCATCCACCTACTCAGGCTCTTTTGTCCCAACATCGAATCGTTCCGATGGGCCATGAACAGCGTACCTGCATCGCTCTGGTCAGGGATCCTTTTGAAGATCTACCATAAGTTTGTATGTCTCACAGTGGTGAGGTGCTTGGACGAGTTGACAGACGTCGAGCTCAACCTGTCGTATCATGATCTTGTGCGCTTTCCCTCTTCTCTTTCTTGTTCTGTGGGTGACCTTTTCGTGACTGCACATCCTAGGACGTACTCAAAGCCACTAGGCAGCTGAAAAATCTGAGCCGCATTACGTTGTGGCTGCCCTCGGACGATGAAGGGAAGTCACCTATTGAAGAAGAGTCGACTTCGCCCTCGTTGTATCAAATGGTTGATGCTGCGCAGGAGGTTCTTTCCAATTCTGTATCGAAGAAGACTAAAATACTGGTGGTGAGACAGGGTGATGAGGAGGTAACGATCTCTGTCGATCGGGAGGGCGAAGGATAGCGGTTACCACACATGAGGTACAAAAGGAAGAGTAATTTCAAATGGTTTCTTTTCGTGATATATCGAAGGCTTATTAGCGAGTGAGTGGCAGAAAGCATCGGCTCGATAGCCGAAGATCTGGTCGTGTCCGCCGTCCACGGCGAGCTTCAAGCGTAGCTACGTGCCCTTACTTACTCCACCACCTCATTGCCAACACCACCATAACCCGATCCTGCAGCCTAGAGATCCGCGTCACCAGACCCAACATTTTGCATTTTGGGGGACAAAGGATGGACCCCCTCCCCGCAGTCATGAGATTATCAGTGAACTGATGTATCGGGCAGACGCCGTTATTAGTACAGTACATGTCCCCGCCAGATTATCAAGAGATAGACTTTTTCTTCTGATCCCAAAATTAATGACCAGTTCCTTCATATGTTGACCCTTGGTAATCAAATTTTGAAGCGGGGGGGATTGTCTACGTTCATCTGGCATTGAATATGAACCGATGGACACGTACGAGCAGCACAGATTATTCAGATGCTGAATTCAAATTGGAACGAACCCCCCTTAACATAAAACATGCCTTTTGCACGTGTTGAGTTACATTTTGGAGTTTTTATTTTTATTTTTTATAGTTTCTAACCCCCATTATGCAACCAGTACTACTACCGATATTGAAATATCATTGCTTCAAATCCATCTTCCATTGAGTGTGATGTTAACTTTAGGGTTGAAATCTGACTACTCTCCGTGCCAGAAGGGCACACGTGAACTCATGGGAACAACTCATTTACTCCACGAGGCTGGCCGGTGAATAATAAATTTTTTTCAGTATCTCACACACACACACTGACACTGACACATATAAAGGTTCGGACGTTACATGGCACCAAGTAACTCATTCCCTCCCTTGGCATGGCCTCACTTGATCACAACCAATCGATAGCTAACGAGTCGAAAATGACATTGCACAAACAACAACATGACGATCATGTCCGAATAGCGTGAGTACTAATTCCTTCCTTCTATCATTAATAGATCTGTCACTTATCGTGGCTTTTGAACTTTGGCTAGGATGATAGATAACGCTAGTATAGCTAGGCGTCATTCACTGGTAAAGATTCTATAGGATATGTAGAAGGTTGAAATCTACTAAACGGTCACACTCTGACAGGTCGTCGAGACTGATACGGATGTTAATGATGAAGATACCGTGGTGTCTGTCTCCGAGTCAAGCGACATCCACGTTTCCCCCAGTGTCCGCGACCGTCGCAGTGATCGTACAGTGACAACACTTGTGGATCGTCCCCGCTTCGGCGATTCGCGTGCAAGCGTCACCGATATAAACGTTCTAGCGAAGAAGCTCTCAGACGAATATCATAACAGCGACCGAAAACTGAATAGTCGCATATGCATCCAACAGATGTCCAACGCTACTGTTGATGGCCAGTCTAATCACGATCCTGAGAGACCTCGTGACCATTGCGGCACGAAAACGGTTTCGACGACGTTCTGGGATAGAGAACAAAAAGGGAAGATACCAGAAGAGCAGTTGAGGACGGGATACTTTAAGGATCATCCTGGAGGTGCTCACCTCGTGCGTTACGACGAGAGTGCCGGCGACGTCTTTTACATTTTAACGTTGGCTCTCATGAAAGTCTTTGTTTCTTTTCTATTGTTTGTTCTTCCAAGTTTATTCCTCTTCATGCAACAAGCACATAGTGAAGCATCACACATCCAGGTGCGAGTAACATGCCCTCGGCCTTCATCCTTTGCTAAACTACCGAATATTCGGGAATCAGGAAGAGACCTATTTGGAAGGAAAAGGGGTTAAAGACACTGAGGCTGGGCCCGTGTACCGTGAGGACGCGCATAGTTTTGTCGGGAAACACAACAAAGAGACGACAGAGCTCAAGGACAAGTTAGAGACGTTGAATGCGGCGTTGAAACACGAATCAGCGCGATGGGTGACTGAAAGAGCTGAGCCAAAGAAGGCCATATTTCAACGGAAATTGATACAATTTGAGGAGGAAAGGGCAGAGTTAGGCAGAGATGATCTGATCAAAGCAGATGACAAACAGAAACGGTTTGAGGCGGATGGGGCGAATCTCGAGAAATGGCGTCGAGATCAAGAGCGAGAGTGGCAATCCCGCTTTGATAATCAAGGTGAGTACCGTGTCTGGTCCGATGTAAGTGCTTGGAGTCTTAGCCGGATATAGAGAAAATAATTCACGAGATGAGCGAGTATATTGCAAAGTCCAACGAACAGACAACAAGACTCAAGAATGAGCTGGAGACGATGAAGGGCAGTAACACTGTCCTGAGCCGCAAGCTCGATGAAGAGTATGCTAGGTTCCAGCGAGAATCAGCACGATGGGAGGCTGAACAAGTGGAACTAACGAAAAGTTTGAGCGAAGCGGAACATGTTCGAAAGCAACTGGAGGAAAATGTTTTAGTGGAGAGAGCACATCTCGAGAAATGGCGCCAAGATCCGAGATTTGACAATCAGGGTAAGCACCATGCCAATCTGAGTCAAGGACTTTCTAAATTGCAACTTCGCACATCAGTGCGATGGGCAGACGGAAGAGCTGAGCAGAAAACGGGCCTAGATGAGGCGCAGAGAGTACAGACGAGGGTGGACGTGGATGTCGATAAGGAGATGGCACACCGTGAGAAATTGCATCGAGAGGAAGTGGTGCGGATTATTGCGACATACGAAGAGAGTTTGGCAGCATTGGAATTCGAGCAGAACACGATGAAGGCGCACAATATCGCCTTGCGACACGAGTACGAGGAGGAATGGGCCAGGTCACAGCTGAGGTTAGCGCGATGGGCTGCCGAAAGAGCGGAACTGAAGAAGAGCCTGGATGAGGCGAGGAAGGTGGGGGAGGATGTCGCAAACGAGATGGCGCTCCGCGGGAAATTGCATCAGGAAGAGATGGGGCATATTATCGCAGCGTACGAGGAAGAAATGATAACGCTGGAATTCCAGCACGCCACGACGAAGAAACACAACGACGCGTTGAGACGCGAGTATGGAGCAGAATGGGCGAGGTCACAGCTGACATTAGCGCGATCGGAGGCATTGAAAGCACAAAGTAAGGTGGAGGCAGAGGCGGATGCTGCAAAGGAGAAAGCTGTCCAACGTCGCCCGCGACTTGTAATTAGAATCTGATATTTTACACCTATACAATCTCTGTCATCCTCTGCCAATCTGGTCGAGCGCCGAAAGATGATGTTCTTCAAGTTACAATTGCATGGAATGACGCGTGACTGGAGACAAGTGACGCACCAATTTAGTCAGCACCTCAAAACAGATGGATTCCTCCTCGCAAGGGGAGGATGCACGGATGAATAGTTTTGGCTTATTATTCAAGTGGTTTAGAACAAAGTACGTATCTATCTTTGTCAGCTTGAATGAATGTTTATACCAGACGACCGCCCACCGTAGCTGAGTCGAGTCTCCCATCCAAAAGAGGCGACGAAGTGCGGTCAGCCTTAACAGACAAGATTGGACCTAATCTCGTGGGTTGTGGGTTACTAAGGGTGAGCGCCAACGAACCAAACAACAGTCTATTGATATACTGCGTTAGATGCTGTTGACGTGACGGCCCGATTCTCCATCGTCTCAGTCACTCAAATAACGTTCCTAGGGTCAATTATATTTATTCGTGCAATACCAAAATTAATCTATACCAATACAAAACGTCAAGTTTATCGACTACGGAGAATGAAATACATTATAGCTCTCGACATTATGCACCCTGGCATTGATGACCGACCAATAAATAATACCTAGAAAAAGACTTATGACATTGGGTGCACGGGTGGCGAGGTCCTCCATGTTGCCTCGTCGTCCTCCAGTGACGTCTTAAATCTGCCATTCTCTGAATAACTTGGCCGCACTCGTCACAACGGTAAATCTTTGATTTTCCAATACCAGCGGTCTGGTAAAAGAACAGTCGGGATTCCATGACGCAGGTTTTTACAGCCGACCACTGGTCACCGGGGATAACAATACCAGACATGCTGCGACTGGGTTTGTCTGCAGGTGGACCGATGCACAATGCAAATGCATTGTTGATCATAGATGGCATGACGTCTGCCTGCTAAAAGGGCCTAACATTATCGACATGCAATTTCGGCAGAAACGGCCACTAACGTGAGGGAGGAATGCTACGCTCTGGTGGGCATGGTGATCCCAAGGATAGAATGGGTCAAATTCGAGGATAGAGGAGGTTTGTGAGTTCATTGAAGATGTCGAACTTGGAACGCCAGTCGGGTATTTATGAAATATTCACGTACGCCATGTCTTGACCTGTTTGCAGGTTCATATGGGGAATCAGTGTTCAACACTTGGCGGCGCACCGGCAATTTGCGATAACGGTACACCACGTGACGTCTTCTTCAAAATCGCCAGTGAATTGAATAACCACCCTGAGGAAAAGGGGCACTTATGGGATTTCGGTGCCTTTCACGACTCTGATAGGAACTAATGGTCTCACAAGGGCAAATGCGGGAATGGCCGGACGTCAGTTCAATCAGTGGCGCTGAATTTTTTGTGCAGTGAAGCTTCACATATTGCTTTAACATTTGAGTGACAGGTAACCAGAGTTTTGCATCATGCTTGTACCGCGGATAACATTTGTCCTTCAAGGAAGTTACGTTCGCTATTGACACATTTTCAAACTCACGTCCCGCGAATCTGGCCACGGATATTCCCGCCTGGCGGTTAATATAACTTACTGCATCGATCGTGCAGGCAGTGAGCGAGATCATAATTATAATTATAGATAATCTATATCGTAACGTTATCAAGACCAAAAAAAATGAAACACTTTTCAGTAATCACAGAAAGAGTCTGTAATTCCTTCGGTGCATGAGTACAACGGATTGGGGTATTATGAAAATTTTCCACGTTCCATCTTCAACCTTCTTTCCCAACTGTGCTCTCCCGCCCGAAAAGGCAATTAGCCGCAAAAGGTGCGTATTAAAAGTTATAGCTTAATCGCTTATCCTTTTCATATGCGGACGTTCTCCGAGCAGGAGATCGTATATTTGTGTTTGTATAGGATCTGCGGTAATTCTGCGGCATTGTAATACTGGGGACTTGTTATCGTCAAATCCTCGGGAATTACCGTTATCGCGGCGTACATTCCTATTAATAATCCCGTTCCTCTCGTCACTTTCCCGTCTCCACAGCCCACCACGCCACACTGTGTTAGGGAACTTACTGGTGGTTGCGCATTCGTCGGCTCTTGCTTATACCCGGCACATTCCGTTCACCGCTCGGTATATTCCGTCTGGATTATGTTTGGCGTGCGCCGATTCCGTTTATTGCGCAGCAACACGCAGTTCCGCTCGGTCACTGGCCGCTTTTACTCTTTCTCTGGCGGTTGTTAGCTAAATGGGCGTCCGAAACCCTCACTGTCTTTATACCTAATACTGTCAAGAGGTATTCATCACTGCTGTAGGAAGCGCGTGACACGTAGATTTGAGCGAACCGATGACTGTCAAGGCTTGCAGTACTGATATTTTTGAAATACAGAGACGGACTGATCGGGTCCACCCTGCTTGGCACCGACCGAACAACCCATCACGATGATGTCGATCTGTCAACATCGCATCATTCTGTCAAGGAAGCACATTCCTTACATCCACAATAGAAGCTGCAGGGATTCAGAGGATCCGGATTATATGCAGCTTTGGAAGCTGACCAGTAGGGCGATGCTGCATTGGGTTGAGGATATCATTATTATTTTGCTGCGAAGGCATGGTTCGAACACCTCTAGTACTTATCGTATTTGGAAGCTCATTTCAGAGAATAATACAAACCAAGCACATCTATCAATCACGATCAGACTGGTTCTTCACTCATGGAAACCGAACCATCCAACTCGCCGCAACACATATGCCGGTATTCAATTTGACTGAAGCTGTGGCATTGTCCGGAAACAGGTTCCCGCCACATGACATCATGGGTAATCGGACCGAATCCGGGCGCCCTCCCACTCTGGCAGCGCCCAGTTCGCTCTCACTATTGTCTGCAAGTTCATACTATTCTTCGTAGCCTGCTTTCTTCTTCCCCGCCGTAGTGCTGTTCTCCCTTGCCGTCTCTCCTGCTGCCGCCTCAAGCTAGCCTTCTCGCAACTGTGGTTTCTCTCGCCCACCCCTCGCCGTAATCCTTCACTCCTGCTGCCGCCTCTGTATCGCCACTGTCGTCTCCCTTTTGCCTCCTCTCTTTTACATCACCTCTCCATCTCTGCAGTCCTCTCTCTCTCTCCGCTGTCGTCCCTCTAACCACTTCTTCTTCACCGCTGCTGCCTCCCTCTTGTCCTTTTTTGCTGTAATATCCTCCCGTTCCCCCACCACATTACCTTGTGGTCGTCCACAACAATCGTCTGCCTTCTCTATGCCCGTCCTCTTGATTAGCTGTCCTCTTGCTTATTGCTCCCCTCGCCTGGTCCCTGCTCACATGGTTGACTAACGTATTTTGAATACATATTTTATACTGAGAAGAAGCCATAGTCCACAAGGTACAAATGTCTAGTTTACCGACTACCGCGGATGGTATACACATTATCTAGCTGCAACATCATACACCCTTGCAACGATGGCCATCCAATAAATACTTCCTGGAAAAAGACTTGTCACATTGGATGCACGAGAAGCGAGGGCCTCCATGTTGCCTTGTTGTCCTCCAGTGACGTCTTAAATCCGCCATTCTCTGAATAACTTGGCGACACTCGTCGCAACGATATATCTTTGACTTTCCAATGCCAGCGGTCCGATAAACGAACAGCTGTGATGCAATGACACAGGTTTTTAAAGCTGACCACCTCAGGGATGACAACATCAGGGAGTGGGTTGTGACTGCCGTTATCTGCAGACGGGACAGTGATGAGAGCACCGTGGTTGATAGTTATGGATGGTATGATGATAGGTTGCTAAAACAAAAATTCCTAGCATTAGTACACTCGCAACTTTGACAGATGGATACTGACATGAGGGAGGAATTGGTGGTGGTAGAACGTGTCCAAGTCGAGGATGGAGGAAGCCTGAGGTATGTGAGTTCATGTGAAAGGGTATCGAACATCGAACTTGACAACGTGCAGGCCTATATATAAAATTCATGAATACTCTTGTACATGTCTTGCTGTTCATGTCAGCGTAATTATTTGTTATGGATGTCGTCGAAATATTTGCGGTGTTTTGATCAATGGCCGATCAAACCGCCGCTTCTTTCCTGGCGTCCCCCTCCGGTGTACCCTTTGCGATCTCCGCAGGCCCTTGACACGTTCCCACATCATCAGTGAGTGCCCTGCCTTTCCCCCTCCTTTTATGTCTTTCCCCGCTTTTCTCCGCCGCGACAAAAATTATGTAGGTCTCGTCGCCTTCTTGAAGGCTTACCCAACCGCCGCCACTTTCGACGCCCTAGTCCCCTATACTCATCGATCGCACCGCCGCCCTCATGTGGCGCTCTTCCCGGATTAGTCTAGTCGCTCGTCGGCATTTTGTCTCACACGTCTCCTAGCTACATGTCGCTTACCACTCATGGCCCATGGCGGGCCTTTTCTGCACGTAGTCCTCTCCTGTACTGCTTACGGTTTCCTCAATATCATCCTTACTATGCGGAAAAAAAAAATGGCCGATCAAACATTGTACTAAGCCTGAAAAGGCTGGCGTAGATAATATGAAACCTACCTTGAAGCGCACTTATATATTAAAGACCGGTAATCACTTGAAAAAGGTCGGTAATATGCATCTAAAAGCAACATGTCATCAAGAAGGACGATACTTAAAAAGCCCACGAGTGCAAAGTAGTGAGCCTACTATGAAAGGTATAAGGGCCTGGGAAGGCGCTGAGGTTCAGTCAGCCGCCAGAAGACACGTGAGGTGCGACGATCGGACAGTTGGTATCAAATGTGGGGTTAACTTGGACTCCAGACATACATATGTACACCTTTTCCAGTAGGCCATGCCCTGATTGCATTCGAACCGAACTGCGCCAGCTCATTATCGTAAATCTTTTCACATAGACATATATATGATATGAGGCTGCGCAATACATGGTATTTTTCCATTGAAGTTTGCAAGGGTATCATATTCACCCAGGCTGAAGGAGTCACCACCACCACTGGACACTACACCGAACCTTCTAGTCTCGGCATCATGTGCAGCCACCACCAGCCATCCAGCAGCACGTGACTTAAGGCTGTGATTCAGCGGGAGAGCGCCATGATCCAGCCGTCGTTGAGGTTTGGCCTGGGAACCCGAGAGTAGAGTCGCTAGGGCGCAATGTGTAGGAAATGAGTTCTCGGAATCAGTTGACTCATTTGAGGCGCCCTAATAAATGCACCAAACCGAACGATGACGAGAGGAGGCAGAATGGCACACCTTGGCTCGGGGAACGACAGGTACACTGACAATGCCTGCCAGTGCCAAGTTCATCATTGTGTGACCAGGCCCCCATAGAGGTTGCATGTTAGTACGCAGTTCTTTGTTTCATAGCCTATTTCTTCGCTTCTTCTTTTTTCCTATTTGATGGGGCCATTGCAAGGGTTGTCCAATCACCGTAGACGATCTGGTCCTTGATGCAGGCCCAGAAGTAGCTTTTAATGCTTTTTGTTGGTGGCGGCTACCAGAGCCGGGACCGTTTGCAACAACCCGGGAAGGGGATAGATCGTGCTTGCCCCGTCAGTCAACCAGCGAAGCAGGCACCGATGAACAAATTGATCGGGCATTGGTCCGAATTCATTAATCTTAAGCGATCGTCATAAAGGAGTGTAAGAGATAACGAATCTCGCCTCGAGATTAGGTACAACCTTGCTAAGACTGACCATACTTCGTTATCTCTTTTGGAGGCTCGCCAGTTCTGTAAACATTCATTCAAGCTGATAACGAACACTGGAGCTCGTACTTTGTTCTAGACCACTTGAAGAATGAAACATGAACATTCATGCGTACATCCTGGCGTCGCTAGTCACCAGTCACTAGTCACTGTGATCTTGGACCAGAAGACATTGACGTCGCCCACGACTTTTAACAGGGACTGCGTCTTATCAGTTTTCAAGAAAAGACGAGGTATCACCATCAGCGTGTTTGCACCATTATCTAGCACAGCTTCCTTAGCTTCTTCAGACAACTCTATGAGAGGGATGTGAAGAGGGAATGAACAGCTAGAGGCAGCGAAAAAGTGAGTTCACGAACGTTCAATCTTAGTTGGAATCCGATATATTACAATACAATCTCTGTCATTTCGATCGAATTCCTGGTGTTCTTTCTCCTTTCCAGCATCCGCCTCCGATCCAGTTAATGTCAGCTGTGATTCAGGCGTTGTTGTGCTTCTTCTTCATCGTGGCGTGCTCGAATTCCAGCACTATCATTTCCTCGTATGTTATGATGATATGTCCTATCTCTTCCTGATGCAATTTCTTGCGACATCCTCCCCCATCCTCCTTGCCTTATCTAGGAGCATCTTTAGCTCCACATCGCGCTAACCACACCTGTGACCTGGCCCATTCTTCTCCGTACTCGTGTTGCAAGGCGAGTGTCTCTTCATCGTGCTGTACCCGAACTCCAATGCCACCAAATTCTCCTCCTACGTCGCAATAATCTGCTCCACTTGATGCAATTTCTCATGGCGTGCTATGTCCTTTGCGACATCCACTTCCACGCTCATCTGTACTCTCTGCGCCTCATTCAGGCCCGCTTTCAGCTCAGCTCTTTCATCCGCCTGTCGCACTGATTTCCGTTGCAATTTAGAAGGTTTTAACTCACACCTGTCTGGGTTCCCACTCGAATTCTTGATTTTAACGTTACTTCCGAACATATTCTGCCTCGCTCAAATTTTTCTTTAATTCCACCTGCTCAGCCTTTCACCGTGCTGAGTCGCGCTTGCACCGGACCAGACACAGTGCTTACCTTGATCATCAAAGCGGGATTTCCACTCTTGTTTTTGGTCTCGAAATACAAAACTTCAAGTGTACCGACTACAGGGAATGAAATGCATTATAGCTCTCGACATTATACACTCTGGCATTGATGACTAGCTAATAAATAATGCCTAGAAAAAGACTTATTACATTGGATGCACGGGTAGCAAGGTCCTCCTGACGTCTTAAATCTGCCATTCTCTGAATGAGTTGACCGCACTCGTTACAACGGTAAATCTTCGATTTTCCAGTACCATCTGTCTGATAAAAGAACAGTCGTGATGCCATAACACAGGTTTTTACAGCCGACCACTGGTGCATGATGTCTGCCTGCTAAACCAACATTATCGACATGCAATTTCTGCAGAAACAGCCACTAACGTGAGGGAGGAATGCTACGCTCTGGTGGACATTGTGATCCCAAGGATAGAATGGGTCAAATTCAAGGATAGAGGGGGTTTGTGAGTTCATTGAGGATGTCGAACTTGGAACGCCAGTCGGGTATTTATGAAATATTCGTCTACGCCATGTCTTGAGGTGTTTACAGGGTTCATATGGGGAATGTGTTGGCGGCGCACCATCCCCAGCCCTAGGGACTGGCTGGCAATTTTTATCACGTCACGTCACGTCACCATGGTCTTCCCGGTGATTGAAAAATCACCCTGAGGAAAAGGGGTACTTCTGCGATTTCGGTGCCTTTCACGACTCAGCGGTCTCACAAGGGTAAATGCGGGAATGGCCGGACGTCAGTTAATCATTGGCGTTGAATTTTTTGCGCAATATAGCTTTGCGTATTCCTTGAACATCTGAGTGACAGGTAACCAAAATTTTGCATCATGATTGTACCACGCATAACATTTGTACTTCTTTCTCAAGGAAGTTGTGTTTGACATTTTCAAACTCACGTCCCACATACGTCTGACCACGGATATTTCCGGCTGGCAAAAATATAGCTTAGTGACTAGATCGTGCAATTATATATTTCCTCGTAACGTCATCAAGGCCAAAGAATATGAAACACTTTTCAGTAATCACGGAAAGAGTCTGTAATTCCCTAGGTGCTGAGTACAACGGATTGGGGTATCATGAAAATTTTCTATGTTCCATCTTCAACCTTCTTTCAGGCGCCAATAGCCAACCGTGCTCTCCCCCCTCAATGAGACATTCGATATGACACTAAAATTTGAGAGATGCAGTTTGCCAGCGGTTGTGATCCCACCAAGCGTTATCTATTACCAAGGTGCGTATTAAAAGTTATAGCTTAATCGCTTATTCATTTCATATGCGGACGTTCTCCGACTCGGAGATCGTATATTTGTGTTCGTACAGGATCTGCGGTAATTCTGCGGCATCGTAATACTGGAGCTCCTTGCCATCGTCAAAGGTCACAGTCGGAAATTACCGTTATCACGGCGTATATTCCTATTAACATAATCCCGTCTCTACAGCTCACCACGCCAAACTGCGTTAGGGAACTTGCCGGTGGTATCAGGATTTTGCGCGTTCCTCGGCTCTGGCTTATACTCGGCACACTCCGATCGGTATATTCCGTGTTCGGCGTATTCCGATTATGCTGCATACGGTTCCGCTCGGCCACTGCTTTTACCACTCTCGCTCTCTGCAGGTGAGTGTTATCTGAACGCTCCTCACTCCCAACCAACACAGCATCACCGCTGTTCCCCCTTTTCCCTACCGGAGTGTTTCCTTCTGCTCGCGGACGCGAAGCCCCCACTGTCTTTGTGACTGATATTGCTGAGAGGTGTTTGTCTGCGGTAGGAAGTGCGTGACGCGTATATTTGAGCGGACCGAAGAGTATCAAGGGGCAAGACTTGCAGTTACAATCTGAATCCTACAGCTTCTATTGTAGAATGTGCCTTGTTGACAGATCGACATCATCATCAGATGGTGGGTTGCCAGTCCTTGTACGGCAGGGTGCACCCGATCAGTTCGTCCTTGTATTTCAAAAATTCCAAGACAGCTTTGGAAGCTGACCAGTTGGGCAATCTACTGCAATTGGGTTGAGGATATTATTACTATTTTGCTACGGACACCATTAATAGCCTGTGGGCACGAAGGGATAGCTCAAACAACTCTTCTAAGAGCAGTGTACAGATGAGAAAAATCTCTCACAATACTACAGCTTCATTCAAATTGAATACCGACATATATATTGCAGCGGGTGGGAAGAAACCCTCCTTTTTTCCCAATCCCGTTCAGATTTCCCGTGCCATGACATCATGGACAACATCACTCGGACCGAATCCGAGCGGCGAGCGGTAACACTTGCATCACGCCCTCGTCACGCATCACGCTGCGCTCTCTCACTTCTGCCTTCTTCTCGCTGCATCGTCCCCGTCGCAGTGCTGTCCTCTCTTGCTGTTTCTTCCTTGCTGTTTCTCCCTTGTTGCTGTCTCCTTCTGGCCTTATCGACACTATCGTCTCTCTCGCATTGCCTTTACTTTTGCTGCCGCCTCCCTATTTTCATTTTCGTTTCCCTCCTACTTCCTCTCCATCTCCTCCCCTCTCCATCGCTGCGGTCATCTCTCTCTCTCTCTCTCTCCGCTATCGTCCCCACTCGCTGCTGTTGTTTCCCGTTTGTCCTTGTTTGCCGCTCGTTCCTTATGCGCAAACGATCATCTCTCCCTTCTCTATGCCCGTCGTCTTGCTTAGCTGTCTTCTTGCTCATTGCTCTCCTCGCCTGCTCCCTGCTCACATGGTCGATTAAAGTATTTTGAATATATATTTTATACTGAGAAGAAGCTATGGTTTACAAGTCACAAACGTCTAGTTGACCGACTAACGCATTATCTAGCATCATACCCTTGCAACGATGGCCATCATTGGCACTTCCTGGAAAAAGATTTGTCACATTGGATGCACGAGAAGCGAGGCCCTCCATGTTGCCTTGTCGTCCTTCAGTGACGTCTTAAATCCGCCATTCTCTGAATGACTTGGCCGCACTCATCGCAATGGCAAATAACAGTACAAGTTTTTAAAACTGACCATTGGCCATCAGGGATGACAACATCAGGGGGGGGGGGGGGGGGGGGGGTGTTGTGACTGCCATTATTTGCAGACGGGCCAGTGATGGGAGCACCGTGGTTGATTATGGATGGCATGATGATAGGTTGCTAAAAAAAATTGCCAGCATTAGTACATGCGTAACTTTGACAGAGATGTGTACTGACATAAGGGATGAACGGCGCGCTCTGGTAGAACGCATCCAATTCGAGGATGGAGGAAGAAGTTTGTGAGTTCACGATAGAGTATGCAATTTCGAACTGCCTATTTATACAGTTTGTGAATACTCTTTAAATTCTTGTTTTGCTGTTCATGTCAACAGACTTAATTTTTTCATCAAAATATTTGCGGTGTTTCGATCAATCGCCGGTGAGATACTACGAAACCCTGTAGTACAGGCGCACTAGATGGTAAATTCACGAAGACTTAGTACTTTCACCCTCATGCTACTCGGGTTTTACTCTAATTAGTAGAGGCCCGACCGAGGAAAGCCCGGTGGCGGTGACCCTCTCCTGGGCTAAACCGAACTGCGTCAGCTCATGATAGATGTTATCGTAAAGCACCTCTTCTTTTCGCATATAAATATATGTGATATGATGCTGCGCAATGCATGGTAATTTTCCATTGAAGTCTGCAGCCATCCCCTCACCGAAGGATACCATCATTAGTGACTGGATACAGCCTCCAACCACTCTCAGATCACTGGGTTTGGTAGCGCAAAGGTCACGGCACCGGCCATCAGACAGCACGTGCCAGCTTAATACTCACCTACATGACGAGTTGGGTGCGGCCGTCGAGGCGTGGAATGGGGGGAAAATATCATCGGAGTCAGCTGACTCATTTGAGGCCCCCTGCATAAATGAGCTCATGTACAAGATTCGGCATTAAACCAACCAATGACAGGAGGAGGCAGGCACACTGACAAAGTCCGCATCGCTGGCATTGTGTGACCAGCACCAAGAAGCTAGCGTGGCTATGTCGCAAAAGACAGTGAAAGCATGACCCTGAGCTTGATTAGGCTCTTGCCCCGCAAAGCAGGGACGTACTCTTCGCTACTTCTTTTTTCCTATTTGATGGGAACACTGAGGAGCCCAGGTGCCTGCTGTATAACAGCTGTGCGTGGTTAACACTAACTCAGGCTGCGTGGTGTTGTTCCGGCCTGGCTCGGCCCAAAAGGCGGCCTGCCTGAAACGCTGGGCCGAGCCCAAGCCCCAACTGCAGTCCAGCCGGGGCTTGCTAATACAAGTACGACCACGCCAATTCGTCAGACATGATATCCACCACGCGTGCAGCAGCGCACGAAGCACCGCTTGCGCGTTCAGGATCGTCAATCGCAGTTTGCCCATATTCATGCCAAATAGCGTACCGAGCGTAAGCTGATAACAAATCTTGCGTTTCAAAAACTTCAAATCTACCATGGCTCAATAGTGTCACTCACACGCCATGAATTTCCGAGTTGTCTGGGAAATTGCAGACTAGATCGAAGGTGATTTTACGAGGGCGAAAGGAGAGGTCGCTGAACTGGAGTATATTGGAAAATATATCGAGCGAGTCTTTTCTGAAGGCTAATGACAATGACTAGTAAGGCGCAGTCTGGGGTTGTTAAAATTTGCGTGTGACGTTGGACAACATTTCCATATCGCGAACTTAAATATTTCGACGGTGTGACGCGTGACTCGTGACGGGATAGCCGATGCCTCTCACCATCATCTGCTCCGATAAAGGATTCCCTCCTCACAAGGAGGATGTACGCATACCTTTGGCTCATTCTTAAAGTGGTCTAGAACAAAGTACGAGCTCAAGTGTGACTGTGCCCTGCTGTTATCAGCTTGAATGAATGTTTTCTCCTATCCAAAAAGAGGCAACGAAGTATGGTCAGTCTTAACAGACCAGGTTACACCTAATCTCGTGAGTTATGGGTTACTAAGGACAAGTGCTAACGGACAAAACAACAGTCTATTGATATCCAGTGTTAGGTGTTGTTGACGTGATAGCCCGATTTTCTATCGTCTCAGCTAATTATACTTATTCATGAAATACACAGTGTAATGACCAACACAAAACGTCAAGTTTACCGACTACAGAGAATGAAATACATTATACCTCTTGACATTATACACTCTGGCATTGATGACTAGCTAATAAATAATGCCTAGAAAAAGACTTATTACATTTGATGCACGGGTAGCGAGGTCCTCCATGTTTTTTTGTCGTCCTCCAGTGACGTCTTAAATCTGCCATTCTCTGAATGACTTGGCGGCACTCGTCACAACGGTAAATCTTTGACTTTCCAGTGCCAGCGGTCTGATAAAAGAATAGTCGCGATCCAATGGCACAGGTTTTTACAGCTGACCACTGGTCATCGCGGATGACAACACCAGGTATGCTGCGGCTGGGGTTGTCTGCAGGTGGGCCAATGTGCAATGAAAATGGATTGTTGATCATAGATGGCGTGATGGTTTCCGGCTAAAAGGAACATTATCAACATGCAACTCTGGCAGAAAAAGTGACTGACATGAGGGAAGGATGCTACGCTCTGGTGGGCATTGTGATCCAAATAGTAGAACGGGTCAAATTCGAGGATGGGGGAGGTCTGTGAGCTCATTGAGGATGTTGAACTTGGAACACGAGTCGGGTATTTATGACATATTCACCTGAGCCATGTCTTGAGTTGTTTGCAGGGGAATATGTCGACGGCGCATCACGTAACTTAACCTGTGTCTTGTTTAATCGCCAGGTTTAATCTAGGAAATTAACGGTCTCACAAGGGGAATATCAGTGGCGCTGCGCAACATGTATCAATAATTGAATTGTTTTGCTCTCGAGGTGTTAGTGAAGCTCCGCGTATTTCTTGAACATCTGAGTGACAGATAACCAGAGTTTTGCATCATGATTTCATCATGAATAACATTTGATCTTCCTCATGGATGTTGTTGCGTTTATCAGTACCATGGACACATTTTCAAATTCACATCCCGCGAACACGTCTGTGCCTTGGATACTCCCGCTTGGCGGCCTATGACAGACCAATATAACTTATGTGCTTCGAGGTCTGTTTCTCGATCGTGGAGGAAACCGGCGGTGAGCGAGGCTGGGCACTATAATTATATTTCCTAATAGATACCAAGGATAAACGTAATGTCGTCAAGGCCAAAAAAAATGAAACATTTTCAGCAAAATCTGTAATTCCCTAGGTGTGCAGTGAGCACGACGGATTGGGGTACCATGAAATATTTCTATATTCCATGTTCAACCTTCTTCCAGATGCCAATAACATACAACCGCGCGTGCTCAAAAAGACATTCAATATGACACTAAAAATCGAGAGATGCAGCTTCCCGGTGGTTGTGATCTCACCAAGGATTATACATTACCAAGATGCGCACAGAAAGTTAGTTTAATCGTGCATCCATTTCCCATGCGATACCAGACGCTCCTCGAGGTGGAGACCATATATTTGTTTTGTACAGGATTTGCGGAGATTCTGCGGCATTGTAATACTGGGGCTCCTTGCCATCGTCAAAGTTGGGAATTACCGTTGTTGCGGCGCACATTTCTGTTACTACTAACATCATTAGTCCCGTGCCTGTGTTCCTCACTCCCAGCCAACACAACATCGCCACTGTTCCCCTTTGCCCTACCGGAGTGTTTCCCACTACCCATTGACGCCCACAACCTGTGCTACGCCCTCATTTTGTCCTCACGGTCGTTGTGGCTGAGGTGCTCATCGCCGCGGTAGAAAATGCGTCACGCGTAGATTTGAGCAAGCCGAGGACTGTCAAGACTTGTGGTGTTGTTGAAAATTTCGAAGCACAAGGATGAACAGATCGAGAGCGACTGACCATGACCAGTGTGACTTTGCAGTGGCACAAGGATCATCTGATGATCAATGTTGATCTTTCAACATCGCATCATCCTGTCAACCAAGCTCGATGATCCACAATAAAAGCTGTGGTCCGGAGGATCCAGAATTAGGTCAAAGATATCATTAATATTTTGCCACGGACACTAATAGTCAAAACAGCTCGACTACGGCATAGGTTAGGTTCTGAAATCCCTTGCTACTAGCGCTCATTATCCATCATAGACCGACAGTTCTTGAATCTACCCTACTACAGTATTTAAAACATTCAATTTACTTTTGTTGGAGATTCCATCTGACTGAAACCAGGAGTCCTGGACCAGGAAGAGCCCCGCACGCTACCACCGCCACATCATAACAGTTTACCATGTCATAACGACAACTAGAAACGTTGCATGCTACCATTGAATCCGATGCGTTCCAGCCCTCATCTAACCGGCCTCATCATACATAATGTTTCACAATACCACAATTCCATTTGATTCCAATGTCATCACCGGGATATATGTAAATAATAAAGTTGCGGCGAGTAGGAAAAAAGCGATGATTTCACTATTAGATTTCATGGATCCAACGCCCAGCGCTCGCTCGGACCGGATGCAAGTGGCCGTGGCTTATCAAGGCGCCCTCGTCACACATTACACGTCACGTGGTCATTGCTGTTGCTCCTCCCCCATCTGTCCTGCTTCCTCTCTTGCCTCAAGGCCTGCCGCATCCACTGTTTTGCTCTCCATTGCCGTCTCTCCTGCTGCCGCCTCCCTCCCGCCTTCTCACCACGATCGTCTCTATCGCATCGCATTCACTCCTGCTACCACCTCTCTATCGCCACTGTTATCTTCCTCTTACCTCCTCTCCCTTACCTCTCCTCTCCATCACTGTAGTCCTCTCTCTCTCTCTGCTGTCGTTCATCTACCTTGCCGCTGTTGTCTCGTGTCCTTGTTTGATGTACAATCCTCTCGTTGCATCATCCCCATCGTCGCTTTCTCCCTTTCATTACCTCCCCCTTGGCTCCCTTCAGTTTTACTTACCGCCTCTCAGACGCTCCTCTATGCCGTCATGAAATATTCTTGACATGGACAAGCCATATGCCTTGTGGTTGTCCACAGACAAACATCTATGCCCGTCCTCTTGCTTAGCTGTCTTTTTGCTCGTTACTCTCCTCGCATCACATGGTTGACAGATGTTTTTCGAGAATATATCGTATTTTATACTGAGAAGAAACTATAGTCTACAAGGTACAAGTGTCCAGTTTACCGGAATACACGTTATCTAGCTGCAACATTATACACCCTTGCCACCTTTGCAACGATGGCCATCCAATACATTCTTCCTGGAAAAATACTTATCACATTGGATGCATGAGTAGCGAGGCCCTCCATGTTGCCTTGTCGTCCTCCAGTGACGTCTTAAATCTGCCATTCTCTGAATGACTTGGCCGCACTCATCGCAACGGTAAATCTTTGACTTTCCAATGCCAGCGGTCCGATAAAGGAACAGCTGTGATGCGATGATACAAGTTTTTAAAGCTGACCATTGGCCACCAGGGATGACAACATCAGGGAGTGTGTTGTGACTGCTGTTATAGCCAGTGATGGGAGCACCGTGGTTGATTATGGATGGCATGATGATAGGTTGCTAAAAAAAAATTGCCAGCATTAGTACACACGTAACTTTGACAGAGACAGGTACTGACGTGAGGGATGAATGGAACGCTCTAGTGGTGGTAGAACGTGTCCGATTCGAGGATGGAGGAAGAGGCTTGTGAATTCAGGAAGGGTATGGAATTTTGAATTGGAAAACGGGCTTTATTTATAAAATTCATGGATTCTTGCGCCATGTCTTGAGTTGTTTTGCTGTCAGTGTATTTTTTTAAAAATTTTTTCGTCGAAATATTGGTGGTGTTTCCATCATGGGAAGATGGGCATGGCGTAGATAATATTAAACTTAAATTCAGCACTTCCACCATCATGTTACATGTCGGATAGGTTATGAGGAAAAAAAGTCCGGTGGCGGTGACAACTTCTCCTAGGCTATCCATTTGAACCGAACTGCGCCAGCTCATTATGAATCTTATCGTAAAGTACCTCTTCTTTTCGCACAGAAATGTATATGATATGAGGCTACGAGGCATCTAGTGACCGTGTTGTAGAGGAGGAAGGTTCAGAGAGCGGGGCATAGCATCATCCGATCCGGAGGGGGTCTCCAAAGGACCCCGCAGAGGTTTTGCGTCTGAGGAATTTAGCCTGGGCTGCGCAATGTATGGTAATTTTCCATTGAAGTTTGCAGCCATCCCATATGACTGAAGGAGACACCACCACTACTGGACGGAGACTTCATCCACCCTCTAAAGGCTGACTTGGGATGGAATTGCTCACCCCCACTAGGAGCCGAAGCCGAAGCCGATCTGATCGGCTTGCAAGAGCTGAGAGGCTTTGACTTACTGAGTTCAAGGTCACGGCCCTGCGCAGATGCGCACCAGCATAAGGCTGTGGCACAGCTCACCCACCTGATTAGGAAAAAAAAATGACTCATTCGAGACGCATTACATAAATGCGCTCACGTACCGCACTAAACCAACTGCAGTTGGATGACGAGTGGAGGCAAGTACACTAAAGGTTCTCTATTGTGTGACCAGGCCCACGTGCAGCACCAAGAGGTTGGCGTGCTTACGCAGTTCTTTGTTTCGTAGTTTTTAATTTTGATTCCAGAGTAAAAGAGAGTGCGAGCCTGATCCTAAGTCGCTGCCACAGGATAACAGCTGTACCTATGCGTTCGTGGTCAGGTCTCACGCCAAAGTTCAACGTTCAACACTGGCATCCCTTGCCTGGCAGGTGACTCAGGCTGCGCAGAACGCATCAGACCGTATATCAACCTCATGTCCTGTGGAATATGGGGATTTCTTCGCATATTAGTTTACCATCAGCTGAGGGGAGCCAATTGAGTGGATCTACCATTGCAATCACAACGAGGCAGATGGTGGCAGATACTGTCGCGTACTGTCCCACCCACAGTACATATTCTGGACAGCTGCAGCGTGCTTAGAATAAACGTCCCATGAGGTGTGGTCGCTTTGAAAGTCTAGTCTGGAAGAAGTTATCATAATGCATGACCGCTATACTCGCGGAACATTATTGATTTGGAACAATGATATGGTTCAATGGGCGCACATATAAGGAATGTCTAAGTGCTGACCTCAGTTAAATCACTTCACACAATACAGCAATCGTCTCGATTCGGCTGTTTTAGTATGTCATCTTCCCTGCTTTACCACAGCAACGTCTCGGATAAAGGGTTAGAGCCAGATAGCAATGAAGATCATGCATACTTATTGTGATACCAAATGAAGATCTGCGTTGTTACTGATTTGTACAAAGCGACCCAAGTTTCTGGAAAAGCTTTATTGAATCCAGATATGAAGGAGACATTACTAACTCTGCTAGGTCGAAGACCTGACGTTATCAGGCTGTTCTGATTGCTCTCAGGCACGTATTGGATAACATTTACTGGTAAGGACGACGTAACGGCCTGTATAATGTTGTGTTCTGGATGCAGACCGCTGTGTCGTCTACAATCAATCATAGTGAGCATACAATGAAAACGCATATCAATAAGCATCCCCTGATACCCAGTGGTCGGCTGTGGAGGTCTACACTGTGGCGTCATAACAGTTCTCCACAGTCGATGAAGTGTCATATTTTATCGCTACGATGGATGCAGCAAGGTCAGGAGATTAAAACAACACTGGATGATGACTAAAACGGAGGATCTCGTTTTTGAGCGCTTTGAGCGGTAAGTCACTATCAAAATTTTGACTCGATGGCCATCAAGGCAAGAGTAGCGACCGGATACCGTATGTTACATGCTCCATGGATGAAACATTAAACATTTCGGTGAATATAGTATTTGGACGGTTTGAAAGAGCTTGACTCTTACATGGGCTAACATGTTGTACGATCTTACAAGTTACAATGATGTAAGATTGCCAAGTAAGTAGCGATTGCTGTCATGTCGACATGTCGAAACTAGGACAAGCTACGTGCATCGGCAATTTGGGAAATCGTTTTGAGCAATTCGTATAACCGTGAAAGGCCAATAACTGATTTACTGAGGAATGAGACGACTTCTTCTCGAAGATACGAACCTTGAGGATCCTGTGAAATTTTATTTGAGCTGATTAATCAGCACCGTGTGCCGCCTCTAAGTTAGCCTTTCTAAATCCCTCAATGTCATTACTGTATAGGTAATTCTTCCTTCAGACTAGCATCAAATAAATGTCACATTCAGTTCAAGCAGTACGTAGCCTCAGTTGTGATCATATCCTGCCTCTATAACGTCCATAAAATGCCAGACACCACCTTAGTACCATAGCCAAGTAGTGACCTGCACGGAGGTAACATAACCTATTGATCAACGACCTGCGCTGATTGACGCCCAAACGTTTTTGAAAAATTTGTAAATATTCACTGTTCACTTGTCAAGTTTATCGACTATAGGACGGAATATACACATACGCATATATTTCTGGCCGCACCATCATACACCCTGACATTGATGGCCGTCCAATATATACTGCCTGGAAAACGACTTGTCACATTGGACGCACAAGAAATAAGGCCCTCCATGTTGTCTCGTCGTCCTCCAGTGCCGTCTCAAGTCTGCCATTCTCTGAATGACTTGGCCGCACTCATCGCAACGGAAAATCTTTGACCTTCCAGTGCCAGCAGTCCGATAAAGGAACGGCTGTGATGCAACGAGACAGGTTTTTAAAGCTGACCACTGGCCATCGCCGGGGATGACAACACCAGGCACTGTGTTTTGACCGCCGTCGTCGTCTGCAAATTGACTGGTGGGTATTACATATCCACCGTACTGGGTCATGACCGGTTGCACGATGGCCGGGTGCTTAAATCCAACATTATTTACACATAGTGACCCCAACAGAAAAATGATACTGACATGAGGAATGAATGGTATGCCTTGCTGGGCATTATGATACCATAAATGATAGAACGGGTCGAACGAAAAGAATTGTGAGTTCATTAAGGATATCAAAAAACGCGAGCCATTCCATGTTATATCTATAGTGAAGTATTCACCTGCGCCATGTCTTGACTTGTTTGGAGCACCATGGGAATGGTGGTCTTTTTTCGTCATGTTCACCCCATTCACGATAACGGCTTTGGTTCGTTTCTCCCGCAAGGGTCGTCCAATCTCCATGTCTGATCATCGATGCAGGCTGCTAGATGGTGAGATTCCACTTGAGCGCATGACAGTCCCAAAAGTCACTTTCAATGCTTTTCGTTGCTGGCGGTCACTCAGAGCAGGGACCATGTCCAACAACCCTAGAAGGGGATTGATCATGCTTTCACGAATCCCTTCCCTATCGGTCAGTCAGTCGGGGATACCACCGACCTTGCGATAATCACAGATTTCCCAACGAATTGATCGGGGATTGATCTGAATTCATTATCCTTAATGGAATTGTGGGTAAAACATGTCGAATAGAAGAGTCATCATAAAGGTCTGAAAGCTGATAACGAATCTCGCGTTTCAAAAACTTCAAAACTACCATGGCTCAACGATGCCACTTACACTCAACAAATTTTTCGGGCCATTCGGGGAAGATCGCCCTTCGATTTACAAGGATAAAAGGAGAGGTCTCCGGACTCGAGTAGATTGGAAAATATATCGAGCGATTGGCAACAAGAACTTTATGGCATCGTAGTTTTATCGGGGATAACATTTCACTCTTGCGGACGTACTATATTTCCATGTCTCAGCATCGTTCCTGAAAATATATTCTTTAAGAACATACTTTCTCCTATGGTTAAATATAGATCCAGCCAGCCAGGGCGAACATGGAATGCCTTGTGCTTTATGCCTGATCAGGTGTATTTGTTCCAACTTAACTTGAAACCAAACCTTAGTGCATAGGATGTTTAAACCTTCTGCAAAATCAGATGTTTATTTGTAAATGGCAAGTGCCGAAACCGAAGCAAGTGCGGACGGCGTTTCTATTCCGATAATACACTACTCCGGCACTGGTGCCACCTGCAGTCAGAGGTGCGGAAGAACCTGCAGCAAAAACGCGTAGCAAGAGTATGGTCAGTAACGGTGCATAAAGCATGCAAACAGAGGTGGCCCGTAGTGACATGCCTTCATGAAACGCCAAGTGGCATGGCGCACCTCGATGGATGGGACGACGGGCAGCCATGCTGTGTTCAAGAGGTAACAGGGAGTGACCCCGTTAGCAACGGGATATCTACATCGCTTGCCAGTGACAACCGGCGTTTGTCCGCGGAGTGGCAGACAGGGGGTTGGCGGTGAGACACGACGGCCATCCACATGTTCGTATTCTGTGTGGCAGGTGATCTGCGGGAAGGCGCGCAGAGATGCAATCAGCCTGATATGTTGTGTAGACCACCAGTGGGATTTGTAAGAGCGTCATATCATTGTTAAGCAGTCAGTTTAGATTGCTCTCAAGAGCTTGGAGTTCTGCCTCGTGAGACTCGAAGCCGGGATGTGCACCAGGTCGTCCTAGGTGTCATTCTTGGTCCCCGTATTTCTCTCCCAAGTTCTCATTCCCCCTTATTCTTCAGGTGAGTGATGGGCCATTGGTACGGATATGGGCATGGCGGTCATGATGTCGGTCCTTTTCCAATCGACACTCATTGATCACCCTCTTTCAAGACGATAACGCAGTCCGCTCTTCAAGAGGTGCCCTGGTGAGCTGCTCGACTAGGCAGTGCGCGTCGGACCTGATCGGGCTGCCATGCACACCCGTGTCGAGGCTACCGTCGGTGCACATCCTCCAGGACGCAGTGCACGCAAATTCTGTGAGCAATCAAGGACTGAATTAGGAGCGTTCCCATACACTAGCGGGAAGGATGATGTTGGCATGGATGACCACCTACCATCTCATCGCAGCAATGGAGGAGGGCGTAGTTGAGCCCACGTTTGATACAGAGGGCGATGAGGTGGGGGAGGGTGATCACAAACACATTGTATCAGCAATCGTGCATCGACTATGTCGAATGCATGTCCGCTTCCTGGTAAACTTTGTTAGCAGGTGCACAAGCGTGGGTACGGATAAAAATAAGAGTAAGAGCGGTGCGGGGAGGGAGCGGAATGTGACGAACCTGTAACGCTATGCTACGAGTCATGTGGAAACTTGCTGTTGTAATCCTGAGTGGGAAACGTCTAACCATAAAACATTGTTAACGATTGTTCCAATACGGGATCAAAGAACAACAATTACAATGATTGTAATCGTCGCAGAGAAGAATGATGCGGGATCTAGGCAGTTGCAGTGTGTTTTTTCCGGCAACGACGGAGGGATCATGACTGTGGTAAGTGATACACTAAATGTGCTGACCTGACCTGACCAAGCAGCCCGTACGTGGTTGATACTACGGGAGAGGATAATTATCTTTTATGGCCTAATCGAGGATGATTGGCTTGTGAACGCAGAGACAACGACATCGACGAGTTGATCCAGCCAGGCATCCACGCGCTGCAGGAAATGGGTGTGACCACTCGTCACAGTTTTCTCAGGTCACCACACATGTGCTGGCACCAGCACATGCCAGCGGCTTGCTTCCTGTCGGTGACAATACACACCCAGAGTCTGGCTAACAGGCTTCTGTCGCCAACTTTCCGCATTGTGCTAAATCTTGTCGTGCCAAGTTTTTTTTGAATTCTTCTTTCAATCGCCTTTGCATGCCGGGCGGTTGAAGCGAACAAATTGAATTCCGTCCACAATCATTTCTAAAAATGCGAGCATCAGGGAGGCCATTCGCGTCGGCTGTTCCAGGTATCACCTTCAAACAAAGGGTCCGTTTATAACACTTATGCATTACAGCAAAATAGGGTGGCGGAAGCGGCCTTGCACAACCATTTGCGCGCCATCTCCATGATGTAGTAGCTTGATTCAAACTAAGTTTTAAGGAAACCCAATCATTGGGGTAGGATCACTTGAAGCGCCTTCAGCGCAATGCCGGTCAGTTCGCCTTCATGCTGCGGATGGAATCCAGACTGACTCAACTCTCCAGGATGACGGCAACCTTTTCTTTCCTATTTTCACGTCTCGGTGTTCGCCGGCCAGCGATTGTTGTACAGCCCTTCCGGCTGCCGCCCCTCCCCCAAGTGGGACTGGCTGGCGTAATGGGATGAGCCATGTCCTGAAACAGCATTGGCAATAAATACCTATCATGGAGATCCAAAAGTTCAATCTTTCATGGACGTACCATTCCTCCCTGTTCTTGACTGGAACCCTACGGACGTCATTCCTTATCATTATGCCCACCAGAATTCCCCATACCATGATCAGGTTAGTATCTTTTTTTTTTCCGTCTAGACTTGCGTGTGTATAACATTCGTATGCAGACCGTCGCGACGTCTTTGATTCATCATGCAGACCATACGATGAATACTGTTTCCCCCGTCGTTTGCGGCATACCAAGCATCCCCAATAACCAGTGGTCAGACTTGGAAGTCTGCATCATAGCATCACAGCAGTTCTCGTATCGCACGATGGTCGTTGGAGGGTCTATATTTTATCGCTGTGAGGGATGCGGGAAGGTCCTTCACAGGATGCCTGATTTAAGACGACACTGGACGAGGACCAAACAGCATGGAGGACCTCGTTTTTCGTGCGTCCACTGTGGCAAGTCGTTCTCTAGGAAATATGTACTTGATCACCATCGATGTAGTAATAAATAGAAGGCCACTGTCACGTGTCACTGGTACAATTAACTCATCTCACCCAGTAACAGCGCCAGCCTTTGAAAACTTAGTATGGCATTGCGATAACTTTTCTTTTTATATTGACGGGTTTCCGGTCCTGTTATCTTTCAAATCATGGGAAGAAATCAGACAAATGATCTCGTCACCAACCATTTTTTGTTGCAACGTCGCAACACCATAGGCAGGTCCTAGCCCCCGCAATGCATCCCCCGCAAATCGCCACTCTCCTCCTTTTCTTCCTCTTCTTCTCTACCGGCTCGTGCCATGCTACGACCAGATCACTGGAGATCAAGGTAAGTACTAGTTGACATGTTTCCAAGCCTTGGAACACGTTTGCCTTTCCCAATAGCGGAAACGATGATCTCTGATCTCTGAGTACTGATTGGGCTTCCCTTCCTCAGAGAGGAAACTGCTACTGTCATAGTCTGGTACCCCGCAAACATCAAGATCATGGACATCTCAAAACCCATGTTGCGGGAAGCTTCACTCCTGCAGAATATCTAACGATGCAAATAACGGAAGCGAGAAGGGTATTGGCGGAAGAGGAGGCGGAGAAACAGGAACTAGGACGACTGAGAAAGGAGGAGGATGAGCAGAGGGATTTGGTGAGAAAGAGGGAGGACAAGGTGACGGAATTGATGAGAAAGAGGGCGGACAAGGTGACGGAATTGATGAGAAAGAATGAGGATGAGCAATTGAGATCATCGTCGATGAGAAAGGGGGACAAATTGGCAAGAAGGGAGGAGGTTAAATTGAAAAGAAAGAAGGCGGATGAGGAAAGGGATTTGAAAAGAAGGAAAGAGGACAAGAAAAGGGACTTGCAAAGAAAGGAAGAGGATGTGAAGTGGGAATTGTGGAGACAGAAGGAGGATGAGGAACTGGATGGACAGATAACGAGATGGCGGCAGCGCATAACATATTTAACCGAACAATCTGAATTGGTAGCAGGATATACAGGACGCGTCGAATGAGATATGTTTTGTGCTCAGAGCCGACGACTCAATTATCAGAGCCAGTTTTAACCGCGCCAAACCACATGCCCGGGCCAATGTTGAGCGAGTGCTCGGACGGAGGGGAAACAACCAACCTGGATATGGCTGGCGACCTGCACTCTTCAGGTCGACCAAGAACTGATTGCGCCACCTGCTTCTGCCGCGTGACGACGTAGCATAGGGCAACTCCCAATACTTGCGAAGACCTGGGGAGGAGAGGAGAGGAGAAATGAGAAATGAGGCGTGAGTGGGAGCGGCTGGGACACGTACCTTGGACAAACATCTTTTCGACGCTTTTTGGCCAGACTTTGATGCCACTACTGACTACCGTCCTTCAAAAGCTTGCGGTGTTTGCGCTGTGGATTCAAAGATTTTACGGCATGGTCGTGGGGGTCATTGGAGGAACGGTTTGACTGAATGCAGGGCACTCACAAGATCCAAGGACAAGCTGTATCTACATTGATGCCCTATCAGATTGGAAACACTCGCATACATGCACCAACTGGGTGTACCACAGCTTCGGCCGACCGCATTCATACACTGCCATCCTTTCAATCTCCGCGTACAAAGTTGAATCTCCGACTTGGCAAAAGCGTGACAGCCTGAACAAGACATGGACTATGTACTACACTGTAATTCCCCATAGAAATTATCAAAGTATGACAGTATATGGTCCTAGAGCTAGCATGTAAAGAGCGGGAGCAAACGGTGGTCTGACTGCTGAAATATGGGGGAAGTGCTGATTAGGGATAGTATTTTTATCACACCTCCAAGGAGCACTGGTACCATTGCGTTGAACAGCAAACAACTCAAGACATGGCGGAAGGGTATTCACAAACTCATAAATAGCTAGCGCACCTCGCGCAAAATTCGATACCCTTCAATGAACTCACAATTCTCCTTCTCCATCCTCAATCCTTGGGATTATCATACCCCCCAGAGCGCGCCATTCCTCCCTCATGTCAGTACCATTTTCTGTCAGAGTTACGCATGTATTAATGTTGCCATTGTTGTTGTTGTTTTTTAGCAGCCCGTCATTGTGCCATCTGTGATCGACTACAATTCTCTCACCACTGGCCCATCTGCAAATAACGGCAGTCACAACACACTCACTGATGTTGTCATCGCCGATGGCCAGTGGTCAGCTTTACAGTACTGTGTCGTTGCATTCCGACTATTCTTTTATCGGACCACCGGTACTGGAAAGTCAAAGATTTACCGTTGCGACGAGTGCGGCCAAGTAATTCAGCGAATGGCAGACTTGAAGCGCCACTGGAGGACGACCAGGCGACATGGAGGACCTCATTACTCGTGCATCCAATGTGACAAGTCTTTTTCCAGGAAATATCTATTGGATGGTCATCGCTGCAAGGGTGTATGATGTTGCGGGTAGATAACATGTATTATTCCATCCGCTGTAGTCTGTAAACTTGGCGTTTGTACCTTTCCGGATTACATGGTGTGTTTTATGACCTATGTGGAATTCTGCTGTGTGGTCGGTCAAACAACAGTACATAAAGATGTTTCTGGCAATTCGCTGGACCGCCCCGTAAAGTTAGTAACGGTCAGCGCTTCAGCCCTGGCGACTATGGCACAACACGGTGTTGCCGTGACCTGATCCAGACTGTAGAATCTTAATTCTGGTAATGCGCACCATTCAGTTCTACCAATATTCCCCATACCTCACTCGTATCAGGATATCTAGACCTGCAGACCGTTGCGTCATCTTCAATTCATCCCGCAGGCCATACGATGAATACTGTCTCGCCCGCGAACAAGCAACTAGTGTCGGGTTTGGTAGTCTGCATCATGACATCGCAACCGTTCTCGTAAAACGATCTCCTCCGTACGATTACTGGGAAAGGTATTCCATCTTTTATTTTATCCGGATCAGCCGGCGCACCTCCAAATCTCCAACCTCGTCTCCAAAAAACTTCTTCAAGCGGTCCACTCCACCCGTACTCCCATCACAGTTCACTGCAGCATGGACGGAAAGGTTCTTCGTGAGCGCCGCTAAAGACAGGCGGCTGCACAATGACGGATTCGATATCAACGGTCTCAACCAAATATACTTGCTTTCCATGACTTTACAACATTAGCATCCAGCTCACCCCATAAGCACAACACCACTTGGAGACTCACTAGCCATATACTCGTGGCACCAGTGCGGAAAATCGACTGAGATATGCTGACCAGTCGAGATGCGATCAGTGACGAGCTTGCGTGCCCCCAGGCATTTGTATAGACGTTTCTGCAATCGACAGGTATGATAATCTCATCATTTTAAGCAAGGGAGGAACTGCATCGTCATCGATTGAAGGATTTCTGGCGATGTTGAGATGTGTAAGTGCGTACCGAAATAATCTTTTACAGGTACTCAATCTCAATCATAGCACTTGCCGAAAAAAAACTTACGCTTCAATGATTATTCCGGTGTCAAAAAGCGACAAGTTAGTCAGCTTTGGGAGGTCCTGTAAAAGCGATAATGTCGGAATCTTAGGACATATCCCGTCAAGAGATAGTCAGAAACCGATAACTGTTAGGTTTACTAAATACTGTGTACGAGTCCGAGTCATTGCAGGTGCAAATCAGGTCGCATACCAAAGAAAGGCTCGCCACTCACGAGTTTCAGTCTTTGAAACATTCGCTAAGCGATATTTGGGTTATCCGAGATACCCTGAATAATTACAAAGCGTTGGCATTCAGATGCCCTACGGTACTGTTATCATCCTTTCCACCTAAACAATAGCCAGAGCTTACCATTCTCCGCAAGAAAATCAAAGACGGCTTGATGGCTCGCGCCTTTCTCCAATCTTTCATCCAATCGGGCTTTAATCCTTATCCTTGGAAACATCGCATTTAGCTTTTCCACTAGTTTTTCCATGCCAATTTCTGCGTTAAGCCTGCGGCCAAACAGTTCATCTTAAAGAAAAAAGGAAAAGTGATCCATATATGCGAAGGTCAAAGCACCTTGAAGTGCTCCAAAGAGCTCTCGCAAGTAACATTTTACACATTGTCCAATGGACCTGTCCATTTGTTGGACCGGGGAACAGTCATATGTGTGCCAACTCGCAAGGAATCGACAGGAACATCTGTTTCAGGACATCCAGGTGAAACGGTTTTGCACTGGGAGGACAACGTTGACTGAGAGGTCCGTAAGAACTGTAACTTTTCTCGGACGGTAACGTAAAAAGGGTATTGTTGACGCTGAGATTGGATTTGGCGCGCATTGTCGAGTCAATCCTCAGAAGAGTCGCTCTTGCTCGACTTGCGTTTGACGTTGGCAGACGGTTTCGTGGGGTCAGGGTTGTAGTCCAATGAAACCTCATCCCAAAGGGACAAAGTGCGTGATGCAAGACTGTCACTGCGACTCATCGTGACCAGGGGTCTTCCGGAATCGTCATTCTTGTGCCTGTCCACAGGGCGGTGGCTTAGAAATCGAACGGAGAGCTTGATCAACGATAATCAACATACTCTATATCAGGCGCCTGCCAAGTGCCTGGACTTGTGAAAGTAGGCGACAGAGGTACTGGACTCGGGAGGTACTAAGGGCCTTTTCCGACGAGCTTGGCTGAAACTTTGACAAGCGAGAACACGTTGGTTGTGGTCACCAGAGTCGACGACTATATATCCTTAGCTTCAGCCCTCCGAGCGCTGCAATGAACTTGGCTCTTGATGCAGTCTAGGAAGTTACTAACCGATGGTTCCCCAAGTTAAAGTCCAAATTCCACTGGTCCGAGAGTGACACTGACATCCAAAAAGGATGATCGTTGTGATAAGGGAGGGCTCATATATGGGCAACAATGCGTCCCAGTTAGTCGACAGTCGAGTGTGGTAGTGTTAAAAGATACATAGTAAATGTATTCAGTTAATACTCATCTGTTTCACCTCTTATCTAATATCATCTAATCTATATCTTATCAGAGTATTATATAATCATTGATTGGAGATTAGATAATGATTAACGGATTAGATATGAACAAGATAATGAATTAACAGTGAATAATTAGTGTGTTTCATATTTAACTGTTATTATATTCATGGTCTAGAACATCTATTGATAGAGATGACATCATAAGGCATGATATGATATCATCAGGTACATAATGAAGTCATAATGACATCATTGAGATAACTATCAGTAGATTATGAAGTCATAAAGAACTTTATGATATCATATAGAACATATTAGAAGGAATATAATAAGATAAGGTACAGAATGACCTCATCCACAGTAATGTGCAGCAATGCTCAGTCATCTGCTGTGCAAAGTACAGCAATTGTACTGCATTTGTATACATAGCTCTTACACAGCGATAGCTGTGTGTACATAGCCTTGTAGTTACTCCATTGGTAGTATAATGTGTATGTAAGCTAGGGTTCCAAAATGCATATAAGGAGGGCATTCTGGATGACTGTCCCTCAGTTCCAAGAACTACAAGTCAACTGTAAGGCTAAACACTGAACAGAAATGTAAGTAGTTAAATCCTTACTTAGTCAGTTGTCCTGCACTGCTCTCCCCTGATTTAACAGGTAGAACCTTCCCATGGATTAAATTTTTTATGAAGCATGACACAGAGATGCAGAGCCCTGAAACCATTACTGCATCACAAATCCCAACAACTCATTTAGATTGCAAAAGTTCAAGATATATGTTTGCTGATCAAGTTACACAATTTATACCCAATGTGTCATCTATGATGTAGCACTCCTAGTGCACAAGATCATTGTCAGAAACCTCAGGGCAATGCCCTTGCAGGATTAGCTACTTTGACTCACAATGAGATGTCGAAGCAGAGCATGACAGGGGCACAGTAGAATGGGTAGGGCTGGTGAGTAAATACTCACTTGTAGCTGTAGTTTTAAACACTTAGGTCCACTTGTGGTGATCACCTAGTAGAGCAGAGAACTGAACTGTAGATTGATGACTACATACACAGGTATATATACTATCTATCTACATGCATGAGGTCAGCAATATTAGTATTGCTGACTGATGATTTATATTGCACTTGGTAATGCGCAGTCATTGCTGTGTTCAATGCTAACCTGGTATTTTGTTACAGAAGGACAGAAATGAAATGAACCAGTCCCAGACAGATACTTCTCAGGAGCCTAACACAATTTACCCAATCAAATATACCTAGACTGGAGTAGTGAAGTACAAGGAGAGGCACTCTACCTCATTTTAGAACCAGAAGACAAACTAGGAAAGACTCTTTACAGAGACTTCTTTGGAACTAGTGATAGATACAGAGTTACAGCTAATATCTTAGCAGAGTGGGAGAAATTATGATGATTTGAACAAGCCAAGCTTGAGGAAAACCCATTTGATACAGATTACTCAAAACAAGGACCACCCCCATCACCGAAACTGAAACTGACCACTCCTGAACCAAGAATGGTATCCAAAAACAGTGCTAGCTCTAAAGGAGATATCAAACCACAGCCTATACAACTTTTTACAGGAAAACAAATCAAAGCAAGATTGTTTCTAGGACAACTTGAGGGCTACTTTACCCTCAATGAACAGAACTATGAAGAAAAAGATGAAAAGAAAGTCAGATATGTGCTTGCATGCATGGGACCAGAATTAGACGATTGGAAAACCATTATCCAAGGCGAGTTAAACAACAACAAAGACAGAGCCACAGCCATGTTCAAATGGAACAACTATGAGGCCTTTGAAACACATTTCATCAATGACTGGGGAGAAGTTAACAGTGCCCTTCAAGCCCTGAACAATTTATCCAAATTAAGAGTTGGAAATGGGAAATTCTGCATGGACATAGGAACATCTGGTCTTACTGGAATACCCACTCAGTTGCAAGCATTTGTTAAAGGGTTACCTCTGGAACTTGCTAGGATGATTTTACAGGATCAAAGGAAAATCAAAACGATGCAAGAAGCCTATGATAAGGCTGAGGATCACCATAATGCTTGGGACATGACAGGACAAGAAAACAGAAGATCCAATGATGGTTCTGGAACACATTTCAGTCATAACAGTAATCAATCTGGAACAATCAGAACTATTAATACCATGACTCCTGGTCAATTGACAGATGATCAGAAGGAGGAATATCAAGAGACTGGAAAGTGTTTCAGATGTGGAACACAGGGACACATCTCCAGGAACTGCCTGAAATGCAATGATGTGTCTTCATCCAGGTCTTCTTATCAAAATAAGGCTGTCCATTCCATCACTGAGGAACAACAGAAGGAAGAAGACGAACCAGTGAAGAAGATTAGAGCCATCTTTTCAGCAATGTCTACTGAAGAGAAGAATGCCCTCTTAAATGAATTCGAAAATGAGGGTTTTAGTTAGGAAGTGTCACTCAGCAGTTGGCCCTTCCTTATCATTGAGATCTGAACAGTTAGCACTTGATTCTGTAATAGTACTATTGAACAATGACAAGCACATTTCATTAACTATCAAATCAACCAATTTACCCACTGGAACCTCTGCCCTGATTAACTGTGGAGCAGAAGGGAACTTTGTAGATGAAGGAGCAGTAAATGTTACAATTCTCTTTTCCCTTTGTTAACGGACTACATTTACTTGTTACAAACCCATAGTTACGCTTGGACGTTATCTCCTTTGGTAGCTACCTTCATCTTTCCCTTCTTAGATAGCTATGCTCTTTCCCCTTATATTCTTATTGTTCTCCTAACGTATATAAACCCCTCTCATGTACCGTAGTTCTTTAGTTCCAACTTAGTCGAATCTTATCCATAACTCGAACGCTCTTTTGCTCGTCGCCTCTACCGCTCTCCTCGCTCTCTCTCTAGCCTTCATCATCGTCAGACTTAGTGCCTAGGACCCTCGTCCAGTGATTGGGAACAGACCGAGACTCTGTTTGTCGCTGTAGACTTGGACGCTGAACGACGTTGTGGACATCGACTGTAACATAAGTTGGAACTCAGGACTAGCTCAGGGTATCATCCCTAGCTGACACCATTGAGACCCGCAGCTCTCAGGAACAACCCCCGAACGGATCCGTCACCTATAAGGGGAAATACTACCTTGAACGACGAGAAGTTTTTCTCTACCAACGAACCTGGTACTTTGTTACAGAAGGACGGAAACGAAACAAACCAGTCCCAAACGAATACTTTTCAGGAGACTTCTATTCAGGAGTATCTGAATTCGATTTACCCGATCAAATCTACCTAGACTGGGGTAGTGAAATACAAGGAGAATCGCTCTACCTTGTCAAGGAACCAGAAAACGAACCAGGAAGGACCCTCTACAGAAGATTCTTTAGAGACAGCAACCGACACGGAATCACAGCTAGCCTTTTAGCAGAGTGGGAGGAATTACTACAAATCGAACAAGCCAAGCTTGAGGAAAACCCGTTTGATACAGATTACTCGAAACAAGGACCACCCCCATCTCCGAAACCCAGGACCCCGAGTAGAACCCCTACTCCAGAACCGAAACCAATCACCAGAACACCAACCCCTGAACCACCAATTAACCCCGAACCACCGATCACTCCTGAACCAAGAATGGCGTCTGAAACCAGTGCTAGCTCTAAAGGAGATATCAAACCGCAGCCTATACGACCCTTTACAGGCAAACGAATCGAAGCAAGGTCATTTTTAGGACAGCTTGAGGACTACTTTACCCTCAACGAACAGAACTATGAAGGAAAAGATGAAAAGAAAGTCAGATATGCGCTTGCATGCATGGGACCAGAACTAGACGACTGGAAAACTATCATTCGAAGCGAATTGAATGACAACAAGGGCAATACCACAGCCACGTTCAAATGGAGCAATTATGAAGCATTTGAAACACGTTTCATCAATGACTGGGGGGAAGTCAACAGCGCCCTCCGAGCCCTGAACAATCTATCCAAATTAAGAGTTGGAAACGGCGTTTCAGTCCCAGAATACATTAGAAAATTCCGAATGGACATAGGAACCTCTGGGCTCACTGGGATACCCGCTCAATTGCAGGCATTCGTCAAAGGATTACCATTAGAACTTGCTAGAACGATCTTACAGGACCAAAGGAAGATCAAGACAATGCAGGAAGCCTATGATAAGGCCGAGGATCACCATAATGCTTGGGACATGACAGGACAAGGAAACAGGAGAACCAATGATGGATCTGGAACACGTTTCAATCGAAACAATAACAACCGATCTGGAGCAATCAGGGCTATAAATACCACGATTCCTAGCCGATTAACGGATGATCAAAAAGAGGAATACCGAAAGACTGGCAAGTGTTTCAGATGTGGAACACAGGGACACATCTCCAGGAACTGCCCGAAACGCAATGACGCATCTTCATCCAGGTCTTCTTACCAGAATAAGGCAGTCCGTTCCGTCACTGAGGAACAACAGAAGGAAGAGGATGAACCAGTAAAAAAAATTAGAGCCATCTTTTCAGCAATGTCTACTGAAGAGAAAAATGCCCTCTTAAACGAATTCGAGAACGAGGGTTTTTAGTTAGGAAGCGTCACTCAGCGGTTGGCCCTTCCTTATTATCAAGATCTGAACAGTTAGCGCTTGATTCTGTAATAGTATTATCCAACAATGACAAGTGCATTTCATTAACTATCAAATCGACCAATTTACCCGCTGGAACATCTGCCCTAATCGATTGTGGAGCAGAAGGAAACTTTGTAGATGAAGGAGCAGTGAAGGAGCTCAGGAAAGAACGACTTAAGAAACCAATCAAGGTTAGAAATGCAGATGGAACAGTAAATGTGAAAGGAATGATCACACATCGAACCAAGATATGCTACATGATCGAAGGACAGCAATTTATCAATTGGTTCTGGATCACTAAGCTAGGCGATCAACAAATGATTCTAGGAATACCATGGTTAGAAGAAAATAACCCAATCATCAACTGGCGAGAGAAATCTCTGAAAATAGGAGATCTGGACACGTCGTCAAAAGCAATTTGGCAGCTAGCCCTCGATTCCCAGCAATGGGGTGAAGATGACTACTGGATTAGAGTTAAGACGTCCACATCACAGGAACTAGAGCATAGGCTAAAGAAAGACGAACCATCCACCACATTACCTACGGAATATGAGCAATGGCGCACCATCTTTGACAAAAAGGCATCAGAACGCTTCCCATCCAGTCGACCATGGGATCACGCAATTAACACAAAGGAAGGCTTTGTTCCAAAAGCTAGTAAGCTTTATCCTCTATCGGTCAAGGAACAAAGGCTGTTAGACGAATGGATTGATGAACAACTCAAGAAAGGATACATTAAACCATCCACATCACCACAGGCGTCACCATTCTTCTTCGTAGCAAAAAAGGAAAGTGGAGCACTTCGACCCTGTCAGGATTACCGATACTTGAATGAATGGACTGTCAAAAACGCATATCCCCTTCCCCTTGTTTCCGATCTCATGACTAAGTTACGAGGCGCCAAATATTTCACCAAACTAGACCTCCGATGGGGATACAACAATGTTCGCATCAAGAAGGGAGACGAATGGAAAGCAGCCTTTATCACTAATCGAGGACTCTATGAACCAACAGTAATGTTCTTTGGGTTATGCAACTCGCCATCAACCTTTCAAACTATGATGAACGAATACTTTAGGGACATGATCAACAAAGGATGGCTGATCATTTACATGGACGACATGTTAATCTGCGCAGAAACATTAGAGCAACTGGAGGAGCGGACAAGACGAATTTTACAACGGCTACAAGATAACGATCTATTCCTGAAATGTCATGACCGACTGAAAACTTCGTTTTTCACTAAGTCATTTTATATTCATTTTTCTCTTTATTATATAACACTGGCTGACTAAGCAAGCGCCTATCAGTCAGCGTCTAGATAAAAGATAGGGATTAGATCAGATTAGATAACGGATCACGGCAAGGATGAGTCAGTCTCTTGACTCATCGCACAGCAATGCGCAGCATGCGCAGTGCCTCGCCGTTACCTCGTGTAGAGTACGCACAGACCATGTACCTAGGTATATAAGGAGTGCAACTAGCACCCAGAGTCCTCAGCCGAGTTCTCTTGGGTTTCATCCCTTCCTCCCCTCCTCTTCTCTTTAGTCTACTAGTGGGGCCCTGAGTCGTCTCGACGAAGGGATCCTGATAGTAGAACTCGGCTAGCTCATCTTCACCGCCCCACATTCTCATACCCGGACCACAGGGTTTAGTGGCAGAAATCAGGGGGATCTCCACAGTCGTACGCCGACTTTAAAATTGCGGAATTAGTTGCCGGGCACTATAAAACCGAGCACCTGTGGCCCTGCCTCGTGGCCCTCGACTTACTTGGCACTACGTTCCCGGTCTACGCAAACCGAAGGACCTAACCCGGTCGATAGGGTTACCTGTGCACAGGAGACCAGTGCCGGATTTGTCACACGATACGTGACACGCATCTAGGGATCAGCCTCGCCAGCCCCCTAGCACGTTAAATTGCCCTGGCCTAGGCCCTTTAAGGCTATACAGTAAATACTGTAAATATCACTTTTTCGTACACCTCGGAAGTAGCCGGCGCTTGCTCACGCGCTTCCGAGAGAGGACCGCACCCGTACGGTGTAGTGTCAGTGGGACAACCGTTCGGCCCCCACTTAGATAAACCTTCCCACGTCGTCGTAATCTTTAAATACCGTACCTATATTGTAGCACTGCAGGGAGGGTTGTGGACCCTGAGTGCATCCCGTACGTACGTACCCTACCCAAATAAGTGACAGGCCCAGACCTCCCTCACTTCCATCAAGATTGATCCGTTGTGGCAAGAAGTATTAGAAGGATTAGATACAGATCCGTTTGTATCAGATTCCGATTCAATACCACCATTGCACACCCCTTCCTCATCAGCCTCATCAAATTCAATCACTGAACAGCCACATCAGTGGGAAGCAGCACCGTTTCCCATTCTTGTCGCTAATCCCGCAACTTTAAACCCAAACTTACTTTTCAATTCCGACGCCGATTTCATCGGTGAACCCGCTCCACCTTTTTCACCACCACCACCATCACTTTCACTATCCCCGGTATCACCACCACCCATTTACGTCGAGATGGCAGCAGCACAGGAGATGACATCAGCAGAATTGCTGAATCTTCTCAATGCGCAGGCCGCCACTATCACCAATCTCCAGAACCAATTAACGCAACTCCAGGCAAATGCTGCCGAAGCCGCCGCGGCTGCAGCACAGCCACCCCAACCAGCCAACGTCGTTAACATACCGCCAGGGACGGTATTCAACATTCCCTCAAATGGAAATGGCGCATCAAAGATTGATGTCGCTAAACCACCAGTATTTTCGGGCAAGATGTCCGAAGTCAACAACTTTATCAACGCATGTCGGTTATATTTGCAGCTCAAAATGCCGAATGCGGATGATGAAGAACAGATTTTACTAGTCCTGTCCTATGTATCGGAAGGATTTGCAGTAGATTGGCGGGACAATCTATTGGAAGCAATGGCAGACGATGATGATACGGTTCCACAAACGGTGGAAGCCCTGTTTAGAAGAATCAAAACTGAATTTGGCGATACTGATGAGCAATCGTCCAAGATTTTGGAACTACGTACCATGACGCAAGGATCGGGCACATGTGAAGAGCATGTGCAAAAATTCAAAAAAGTAGCACGAGGTACCGGCTACTTTGGAAGAGCGTTGATTGAAGAATTCAAGCGCAGCTTGAATAATGGCTTACGGAAAAGAATTATGGAATCAGAAACCATTCCGGATACCGTGGAAGAATGGTACAGACGAGCAGTCAAGTTAGATCGACAATGGCGACAAGCAAAAGCTGAGGAGCAATATTATTCCTCCCGGACCAGTAACTCCGCTAAGAGGAGTGAAGGAGCGTCCAAAGGCCCGGATCCGGCAAGAACAGTAGTTCCTGGCCAGCCTAAACCCAGATGGAAATTTGGATCTGGATCAGCGCGTCAGGGGCAATTGGGAGCTGGAGCCTCCGGGAGTTCCAATAATACGGCAAATCGGCCCGACCCAAATGCAATGGATGTAGACCGCAATCAACGCCCGCCACTTCGATGCTATAAATGTGGAAAGTTAGGACATATTTCACGAAATTGCAGATCAACGCTGGACATTAGAACAATGACGTTCGAAGAAATGAAGGAGTTCTTTGCAAAAGGAGAAGAACATTTAAAAGAGCAAGAGGATCAGTGAGTCCCACACTAGATTCTCGAAATTGGTTCTCGGTACTTGATTCGGACTTTACAGTAGAAATGGATGTCTCGGAGAGATCCGAGACGTCTCCGCAGGAGGCGATCTCAAAGGTGAAACACTGTGATATAGCGCACAGCGCTGAAGGTGTCACTCCCCGCGAGCGCGGCAGAGCGGTTAAATCTGTGCTTAATTCCTCTTTTTCATTACCATCTACAAGTAAAATAGTACAGCAACAATGTGATATAGCGCCTTGCGCTGAAGTTGAAACTGTATTACCGAGAGAACCTAAGGGACATCAACTTTTGGTCCGAACCCTTGGCCAAAAGGATGAAATATTTATGGAAGTTGGATTGGAGACATTGGACACCCATGAGCAAACACAGCAAAGGGCTTTGCTAGATTCAGGAGCCACTGGATTGTTTATGAATGCCAAATACGCGAAGGAAAAAGGGTTCAGACTTATCCCTTTGACACGTCCCATTCAAGTACGGAATGTGGATGGAACGAATAACGAAGGAGGAATGATCACACACGAAGTTGATCTTCTGCTTTCCTTTAATGGTCATAAGGAACGAGCAACCTTTGAAATTTGCAAATTAGGCAAAACAAATGTAATCATTGGATCTACATGGTTACGAAAGCATAATCCAGAAATCAATTGGGAAACTGGACAAGTAAAGTTAACTCGATGCCCACGGTCATGTGGTCACAGGCAAAGGGAATGGACTAAACGTCGAGAAAAGAAAGTGCGCACAGCTGAACATTGGCAGGTGTTGCAATATTTGTGGGAACAGGAGAAGGAATTGGATTTCGCTCATTGGTTAGAGGAAAAAGAGGAGGAAGATCAGAACCTTACGTACTTGGAACAGATGAAACACCCAAGGGAATACAAATATGGGGATAAATACCCATTTTTACCTTTGTTTCCATCAGGATCCGCCGGACCCAAAGCAGGATCATCCTTACGTGTGCAGGAGCTAGCTAAAGTCACCGCTAGTGAGATGGTACCTAAACAGTATCATCAATATCTCCAAATCTTTGAAAGGAAAGCCTCCGAGAGGATGCCAATGCGGAAACCATGGGATCATGCGATAGAAACAAAGCCTGGGTATCAACCAAAAAAGGCTAAAGCATACCCTTTATCTCCGGATGAACTGCAGGAAGTACGTAACTTTGTTGATGATCAACTAAGCAAAGGATACATACGACCTTCAAAGTCACCACAAACATCACCGGTGTTCTTTGTGAGCAAAAAAGACGGTAAGAAGAGGATGGTGCAAGATTATCGGTATCTCAATGAGTGGACAGTTAAAAATAACTATCCCTTACCGTTAATCTCGGAGTTGGTGGATCGTGCAGGTAGTGCAAAATACTTTACGAAGTTAGATCTTTGATGGGGGTACAATAACGTACGGATCAAAGAAGGCGATGAATGGAAAGCTGCCTTTACAACACCAGAGGGTTCTTTCGAACCAGTTGTAATGTTCTTTGGGCTCACCAATTCACCGGCCACTTTCCAAACGATGATGAACGATATTTTCCGAGATATGATCAATCAAGGAAAAGTAATAATCTACATCGATGATATCCTCATCTTTACAAAGACAAAGGAGGAACACGATAAAATTGTTTTGGAAGTTCTCAGAAAATTGGAAGAGAATGATTTATATGTAAAGCCAGAAAAGTGCACATGGTGTGTGGAGGAGGTCGAATTCTTAGGCGTAGTCATTGGCGCAAAAGGGATTCAGATGGATACGAAAAAGGTGGACGCCATTGTTCAGTGGCCCACCCCAGGATGTGTCAAAGATGTGCAGCGATTCTTGGGATTGGCAAACTACTATCGACGGTTTGTCCAAGACTTTGCAAAAGTGGCACGACCATTGCATGATCTGGTTCGAAAAGATAAGGCATGGGAATGGGCAGAACCCCAAGAAAACGCTTTTAAAACGTTAAAAAAGATTTTCACGGAACAACCATTATTGGTGGCACCTGATTCAGATCGGAAATTCCGCATTGAGTCCGATGCGTCTGATTATGCCACAGGCGGTGTTCTCTCCATGCACTGTGATGACGACAAATGGCGCCCAGTCGCCTACTTATCCAAGTCTCTTAATGACACTGAACGGAATTATGACGTTCATGATAAAGAGATGTTGGGGATTATGCGCTGCCTCGAAACCTGGCGGCACTATTTGGAAGGTGCCAAGGAGACATTTGAGATTTGGACAGATCACAAGAACCTTGAGTATTTCATGGGTGCCAAAAAGCTCAATCGGCGCCAAGCTCGGTGGTCTCTCTATCTCAGTCGCTTTAATTTTGTGTTATTGCATAAGGCTGGGAGTTCCATGGGAAAGGCGGATTCTCTGTCCAGGAGGCCAGATCACAAAAAGGGGGTGGATAATGATAACAAAAATGTCACCCTTTTGAAGCCTGATTTTTTCAAGATTGCTGCTTTACAGCATGGTCATGTGCTCATTGATAGTTCAGAAAAAGCGTTACTGAACAAAATCAGAAAGTCAGAAGCACGAGATGAACAAGTAGTAAAAGCAGTGGAAGCAATGAAGAAAGCAGGTGTGAAAACCTTGAACAGCAGAGAATGGCAGTGGGAGCAAGGACTAATCCTCTGGCAAGGAAAAGTCTATGTTCCAAAAGATGAAAGTTTACGGATGGAGATAGTCCGTTTACACCATGATACACCTATTGCAGGACATGGAGGTCAATGGAAGACGATTGAACTCGTCACAAGAAACTATTGGTGGCCTGGTATCACCAAATATATTAAAAAATATGTTAGTGGATGTGATAAATGCCAGCGGAACAAGAACTTCCCTGAGCCTCCGGCTGGAAAGTTAATGCCTAACTCGGCACCAGCAAGGCCTTGGACGCATATTTCTGCAGATTTTATTACGAAATTACCAGAATCACATGGTCACAATGCGATTTTAGTGGTTTGTGATAGAATGTCTAAAATGGCACATTTTATACCCACTTCAGAAGAAACATCAGCCCAAGGGTTGGCAAGTTTATTCAGGGACTACATATGGAAGTTACATGGACTCCCTGAATCTATTATTTCGGATAGAGGTCCACAATTCGCAGCACAAATGATGAAGGAATTGAATCAGATGCTGGGGATTTCTACGGACTTATCCACTGCGTTCCATCCACAAACTGATGGACAAACAGAAAGGATGAATCAGGACTTGGAACAATTCCTGAGGATTTTTGTAGACCATAGACAAGAAGATTGGTCTGGATGGCTGTCTATTGCCGAATTCAGCTACAATAATAAGATACAGGCATCCACAAAACAGACACCGTTTTTCGTAAATTACGGAAAACACCCACGAATGGGAATAGAACCCAGGAGAGAAGGAAGTCATCCAGCAGCAGAAGAGTTTGCTCAGAAAATGAAAGAAATACATGAGGAAACTCAAGCTGCTCTCCGAAAATCGCAGGATGAGATGAAGCTGTATGCAGATCGACATCGGTCCGATGTTCCTGAATACAAAGTTGGTGACAGAGTATGGTTGTCAACCAAGGATCTACGGTTGACAGGTCGACCAACCAGGAAATTGGCAGAACGATGGATTGGTCCTTATCCAATCAAAAGAATTATCTCATCAAATGCTGTTGAATTGGATCTTCCTTTCTCACAACAAATACACCCAGTGGTAAATGTGTCTAGAATACGTCCTTGGAAACGACCAATGAGAGGACAAAAGGCTCAGCCACCTCCTCCAATAGAAATTGAAGGAGAGAAAGAATATGAAGTGGAGGAAGTGTTGGATGTACGATTAAAAAGGAACAAGTTGGAATATCTGGTTAGGTGGAAAGGATACACCGCAGAACATAATTCTTGGGAACCGAAGGATAATTTGAAAAATGCAAAAAGGAAAATAAAACATTTTTACGATAAAAACCCCGGAGCTATCAGAAGGCTTGATAAAGCCACCTTTGATGGATTAGCTTTCAAAACATATGAGAACTTCACAACATCCTCGGACAAAGCAGTGTCCAGAATCGATATCAATGCAGTAGCACCAGCTGCAGAATGGGAAAGAAATTGGCAAAAATGGAAAGGCAAGAAAGGCCTGGAAACCTTGGCAGAATCAGGAGAAGAGAAAGGACCATGTACTTGTAACATGTGTCTTCGACAACAGTTGCATGATATAGCGCAACGCGCTGAAACAACTACTCAGAAGCTCCAAGCCAAGTATACATTGCCAGAAACACCGCCGTCACGGCCATTATCACCCATCATCGAAGAAATAGAGGAAGAAGAGTCATCATCCATGATAGAGCGCAAGGCGCTGACGGATGATGAAGATAATGAAGTTTAAATTTGTCTAGGAAGCCAAATTCTAAAAAGGGGGTACTGTCATGACCGACTGAAAACTTCGTTTTTCACTAAGTCATTTTATATTCATTTTTCTCTTTATTATATAACACTGGCTGACTAAGCAAGCGCCTATCAGTCAGCGTCTAGATAAAAGATAGGGATTAGATCAGATTAGATAACGGATCACGGCAAGGATGAGTCAGTCTCTTGACTCATCGCACAGCAATGCGCAGCATGCGCAGTGCCTCGCCGTTACCCTCGTGTAGAGTACGCACAGACCATGTACCTAAGTATATAAGGAGTGCAACTAGCACCCAGAGTCCTCAGCCGAGTTCTCTTGGGTTTCATCCCTTCCTCCCCTCCTCTTCTCTTTAGTCTACTAGTGGGGCCCTGAGTCGTCTCGACGAAGGGATCCTGATATGAAACTTGAAAAATGCAAGTTCGCCACGCAGGAAGTCGAATTCCTAGGAATGATCATCACCCCTGGACGCATTCAGATGGACCCGATAAAGCTAGCAGGGATAGCCGATTGGCCAGTCCCTACCACCATCAAACAAGTCCGATCCTTCCTCGGATTTGGGAACTTTTACCGACGTTTCATTGGAAATTTTGCTGCCATCGCTAAACCACTTACGGACCTTACTAGGAAAACAGAACCATTCAACTGGACTACTGAACGGAACAATGCTTTTGAAATTCTAAAGAAACGATTTGCATCTATGCCGGTATTATTAATGCCAGATCCTACTCGACCCTTTATCCTCCAAACCGATGCATCAAATAAGGCAATAGGAGCAGTCTTGAAACAAGCAGATGAAACAGGATCTCTACACCCTTGCGGATTTATCTCACACGCATTAACACAAACGGAGCAGAATTACCAGATCTATGACCGAGAACTCTTGGCAATTATCAAAGGATTGATGACCTGGCGACATTTGTTACATGGATCACCCCACACCACTATAGTTCATTGCGATCACAAAAATTTATCCTACTACCGAACCGCCCAACGCTTAACGCCCAGACAAGCTAGATGGTCATCCCTGTTATCAGAATTTGACGTACGCATTGAGCACGTCCCTGGCACAAAAATGTTTGAAGCAGACGCCTTGTCCCGACGCCCTGATCATATGGGAAACAGCAAATTACAAGAAGACATTGTAGTCTTACCAGAGGATCGTTTTATTCGTCTTATTGCAGAAGATCTAGTCACAGAAATTCAGAAAGCAATGTCAAAAGACGATTTTGGACGTATTCTAATCGAGGTTATCACCACGCACCGCGCCCCACCGATCAAATCGAACATACAAGATTGGTCTTACACCAATGGCATTGTTCATTATCTCGGAAAGACCTACATCCCTGACCAAGATGGGTTACGAACCAAATTGATTAAGGAAACACATGAGGCACGATCATCAGGTCACCCTGGACGACTAAAGACCCTTGAACTCCTTAAATGTGACTACTGGTGGCCCGGAATGTTCAAGCATGTCAAGGAATGGATAGAAGGATGCGCCCTCTGTCAACAAATGAAGATTAACACACACCTGAATGTGCCAGCCCTTCACCCGATTCCATCGAAAGCTACCCGTCCCTTTCAACAAGTAACCCTTGATTTCATCACTGATCTACCCCTTTCCGATGGCTTTGACTCAATCCTGGTCACGGTGGACCATGGTCTTACAAAGGGGGTAATTTTCACACCTTGCAAGAAGACAATCGATGCACTAGGCACTGCGGAACTTTACGTCTCCGAAATTTTCAAACGGTTTGGCCTACCCGACGTTCTAATCTCAGATCGAGGACCACAGTTCTCCGCAAAAGTATTTCAGGAAATACGAAAAGCGTTAGGAATCGACCATAGAATGAGCACAGCCTATCACCCTCAGACTGACGGAGAAACAGAACGGGTCAACCAGGAATTAGAAGTCTACCTTCGAATGTTCTGCTCAAATGAACCGCATCTATGGAAACCGCTTCTCCCAATAGCCGAGTTTGCTCACAATAACCGACATCATGACACAATCAAAACTTCTCCATTCAGACTAATGTATGGGACGGACCCTGTTGCGCTTCCCACTGCTACCTCACGAATGACCACACCAGCAGCGGAAGAGCGCCTCCAGTTCCTAAGGAAAGCCAGAGAAGAAGCGCTAGCAGCACATGAACTGGCAAGACAACTAGTGGCAAGACGACGCAAAGACAAAGCAATACGATTCGAAAAAGGCACCAAAGTATGGCTTGAAAACCGAAATCTTCACATACCATATCAGTCCAGAAAACTAGCACCAAAACGAGAAGGACCCTTCGAAATCAAACAAGTGATGGGACCAGTGACATACAAATTGAAACTCCCGAAACAATGGCGCATTCACCCTGTGTTTCATACGTCACTCCTTACCCCATACAGGGAAACAACTGCGCATGGGCCGAACTATGTGAAACCACCCCCTGATCTCGTAAACGGACAAGAGGAATTCGAGGTTGAGGCAATTCTAGCTCACAGGAAACGAGGCGCAGGCTACCATTACTTGGTTAAATGGAAAGGCTACAGATCGAATGATAATTCTTGGGAACCCGCTCGCAATCTTGCAAACGCCACTGATATCCTATCAGAATATCAACAACGTCGACACCTCTGAACCATGACGCGATATAGAAACCGCCACGTCTTGAAACAAAACTACCACTATACAAAATGGAATTGCTCTACACTCTCTCGATATACTATAGCCCTTAAAGAAAAAACCGTCTATACCCACATACAATATCTTCCCTTCCAACACGCTCTTAGAGCACCGACCCCACCAGGAAAACTTACCCGAACTGTGGCATTAGTCACATGATATTATCGCACCCCTCGTCTCGATCACCGTCACCAGAAGAATCCTTCAGGGATAACGGAATTCCCCTGCAATAATGCCCGGAATTTTCTTCCCAAGTATCACAACCTACAATTTTCAACCAACGATCTACCCCTCTACAATAATAACCCACCTGCCTATCAACTTTTAGCAATCAAGAGCAGTGATGTTTATAAAAGCGCGCATGGAAGATTGCTATGCCCAGAAGAATATAAACAGATGGACGAAATCACTAAGCAAACACGGGAGTGCAGCGCACAGATCTGGCAAATTAGCCGAAGAATCAGAATACCAGGGAGACCTCGCCTTTTCATGGAAGACATCCTCGACGAACTTGATTATCTATCTCTTGCAATGGTACAGGTAATAGTGGATATCGTCAGGCGAATCAGAAAATTCCGAATCACACCGACAACGGAACCAGGGATTGAACATTTGAATTCATTAACTATATTCATGAGAGAAGAACGAGAACTCCTCACGGACCCTGCAATCGAAGACCCGTTGAATACAGAAAATTGGGACTCCGACACGGACATCAGCAACTCGGAACGCGTATAAAGTCTCCAGACATTGTCACCTAAAGCCAGTAAAACGCATTACAACCATCATGTTCACCTTCTTCGCTCTCGCCGCCTACTTTATCGCCCTGGCCTTCCTCTCCTGTGCCCATTGGCACATCAACGAAACCGCCGCCACCTTCTCACCCTTCCTTGCCGTCCCAGACCTCCCACTAGAGGTCTTCGTTGAAAATACGACAGTCGTCCACTTCGAGGATGACGACCTCCACATCCACCCCGCCGACCTACTCCCTCAGGTACATCCCGACGACCACCATCTTCCTCACTTCGCCCAATTTGTAAAAAGAAACACTACGCTCACCATCGTCGCCGACGCCCTCGCCGCTACCACCTGCTCCATCACCAACCTTTCATCCGCCACGGATAATCTCGCCGCCCTCACCCTCACCATCGACCCGCATGAAATGACCTACGAGGAACGCGATTCCTTCCTGCGGAACGCTCAAATCTGCACCG
>JAEBUO010000064.1:0-205665 GCA_023014395.1 Amanita rimosa
GTCCTTAAGACTCTAGATAGTTTCCTCTTTGCAGGTCACTGACTACTGTGTCTACAATCTATCTCTTATTCTCCCTCTACCTTTGAAGCTTGTGATTGTGTGAGGATTAGTCCTAACAGATACAAATAGGGCTTTTACAGCCTTAGTGGCATAAAATGGGAGGAAAATACACAAATGATGACAACAACTTGCAGCATGACAATTGGACCCTTGATTTGAGGAGTCAGGTGACAGGAAAGGGTTCTGCAGATCCCCATGCACTTAGCACTCCAACATGCAGAACCTGGTGAGTATTGTAACACAGCCATCAGACAGTAGCTGTGCATGAACCACTCAACCATCACAGCATGCCTTTGTGGTCCTGTGACACTTTTGTGTTCCTCTGCCATGTTTTCAGTGTTGTCTTCCCAAATTGTATTGTCAAGGATTAATCATTAGGAGAGTGTATGCAGGTGAAAGGGACAAAAAGGTGTAGCTCTCTGTCCAGAACAACCAAAAACCATGACATAATGATTCACTTCATTTTGACCTTACATAATTGGGGAACTGGTGTGTACAAACATACATGACACCAATTGCACGCAAGAACTGGCATTTCAATGATGTCGGAAAACAATCGTCGTGAATGCTATCAATACAATGGTAAAATTATATGCAATGTGCAATAATATGCTATTACGGTGCCGAGACTTTTACCATAATTCGCCGTCAAACCGGTCGAGCACTGCCGTCGAGTCTTCGAGATCCTTTTGTGCCTTCTTTCTCATGTAAAATATCGGACAATCCTTACTCGTGCACAAGACATCCTAAAACGCATCAAATTCAGTAGTGGGCAAACGGAAAGTTGGGTTGGATTGACCTGGTGCAGAGAGCCCTGACATCGCTGGCATTGAGTCCATAACCGCGAAAATCGCATTTGATAATCCGAAGTCACCGATACCTGTTTTTGATACAGGTCATTCACCTTTGGTCTGCAGTTATTGCAAACCGCGCCGTCTGCAGCGTGATTAACTTGCTGTCACCAATGGTTACAAGTAAAACCCCACTTTTCACGCTGTTAGTGTGTTTCAAAGGCGTCTTGCACCCGAGGCATGTTGTAGTCTTGACAGCAAACTTCATAAGACCACCCACGGAAGGTGTAGCAATCTGTATCGTTCTCGTATGATCGCCAGATACTAAAGACTTGGTATCAAAAGACTTTCGTGGTTGGTAAAAACGGACTAACATAGGGATGATGCCTTCTCTCCGAGAATAGGTTCAAAGATTCGCATAAGTGGCTTGGAGAGCTGATTTTCCAGGTAATATCGCGTGTCAATCGGCAGGCTATTTTCAAGGACATATAATGGGTCCTCAGATTTTTCATACGCGGCAGCACCTTTGTTTTTTGTTTCAACCACATGAAGAGCCATCTGATGCAGAACTTACCTTTGATCCCTTTTACAATCACATAGGCAACCCGATCTCCCAGAGCAGGTGCAGAGCCTAAAGTACGATATTATGGGGGATGACTTGATACAGATTTGAAAACTTGCCTGCATCTCGCTGTTTCATTCTCTCGACTAGTTCAGAATGGGCCTGTTTCCCACTATATTCTGCAGAATTAAGAAATTTTAGGGTGGGGTTTATAGCTTGTTAAACCAGATTCCTTACCTGTCTTTGTCAACGCCTTTGTGATGACCAGCTGCGACATGTCTACTTTGTTCTGCAACAAGTCAGCAATCGTCTGTTTCACATATCTGCACAGTCGTCAGCCATAAAGTACAACATCCTTGCCAGGCACTTGCCGTTCGGCGCCTTTGACGTCCTTATCAATCAACATCTTGTGCAGGCACGTCTCAATAACGGTTGAAACCAGGCGACAGTTGTCTCGTCGAACGGTCTGAGTATAATATCAATAATGTATAGGACACGGCCTCGTAAAAGGATATGCACCTCAATACCTTTCGAATCCATCTTATCATACTTCTCCGGTTTGGTCCAGTATAGACCTGCATATCTTTTTTTGCTTATAAGAAGATAGGGATAGTAAACCTTCTCAAACTCGAGCTTGATCGGCTTCACAAACTTCTGGGTCACAAAATCGGCCGCTTCCTTACCTGCAACAGAACATCACATTAAGGTCATAGCTCACTATTCTCACAACGTACCCATAGCCATAACCTCCACGAGATCTGCAGGACCAAACTTGACCATAACCGAATCTGTATCACCATAGATGACTTCTGCATTATGTGTACGTCCGTTTGGGATGGAATATTCCGCCTCTACCTCCTATTCGCAACTTCAACGAGGCGTCACGATTATGCAACGTCGTGGGCGACGCACCTGCTTCGTTCTCTCAATCATTTGCCGGCCATAAGCGGTGACGCTCGAGGAAATAGCTAAACACGGCAGTTTGCCTATTGTGGCCCCAGTGAATCCATAGACAGAATTTGCGCTAATCTGCCCAAGTTGAAATGAAAAATGTCTCGCCATTGTGTCTTTGCTTTCAACATACCTTTAGCGCCAGCTGGCGACCGTCCAGTACAGCGCGTTTGAATGGATCCTTTTCCAGCTTCAAATCCGCTTTTGCTCGTTTACGCGCGGAAATGAGATCCTCGAGAATGGTCGGCAACAGCCCTTTCCGCCTTGAGGACTTTACGAATAAGTCTTTAATGTCAAACAAGTCAAGTCATCAACAACCAGGATTGTCAAGCCTTTTTTTTTTTAGCTTACCATTGTTTGGCGTCTGGATGTAATCAACGTCTCTTACCAGTCCAAGGCGGTCGATTGTGCTTTTATCGAGCAGAGTAGTATAGCACAAGTTGTGCGCCATCATGATGGAGGGATACAGAGAACTGAAATCCAGAGTTGCAATCGGCGCATCGTAGTATCCTTTTTTCGGTTCAATTACTGTTGCACCCTCATATTGCTCATCCGTTCCTGAATGATCGCACCGTTAATAATTATTACAAGGGGATGAGATTTTTGCCACCTTCTCCCTTTAACGAAGGGACGAGGTATCCTTCTTCATTGGCCCTCCGGAATAACTGAGACAGCACCTTGATGGATTGGCCACGCGCCAACAGATAATTGAAGGGTACACCTGTTACACGGGCCATCTCAATATAATTTACAAAGCACATTAGCTTGTCGAGCAACCGTTGGGGGAGATACGCATCCTGCAATAGTTGAGCAATACAGTCATAACATCAACGATAGCCTTCACCTTCAAACAGTACACGGCCAATCGCCGTCTCGATTCTGACGTACCCATCTGCAGTTCTGTAATAACAGAATGATGGACATCTTCCTTTTGTTCTCCCAGAAACTCTGCACAGACAGAATTAAGAGTATAACTTCGTAGTTTGTACTCGCGCTGCATAAATTGCAAGACATCAAGTTGAAGTCGGCCGCTAAGCGAAGTTTCTTTGGACTCGCGCTGCCCATAGGCGCGGGATGAGAAATGAGAATTCTTCACATCGGTCCGTACATCTGACATCCGTCTTTAAAAAAAATTACGGCAGCCTTGAAGACAAAAAGACTCACTCTTAAGCCGCCCAAGGAATGTGAAATTGTTCAATTTTAAGGCTTTGGCTCTGTCGATCAAATAAGGAAAATCGAACATGGCAATGTTGTACCCAATCACGACGTCCGGATCGGCCTTCTCAACGAAATCCCTCCAATCGAGCAACAGCTGGGACTCGCTCTTGCATTGTATCACATGTGAACCTACGATATGTGCACACGAGTCGAGCGTAAAAATGTTCCGAATAAACGGTTGTTGATCACCTGCCAAAATGGTTAATTTGAGACAGACCTGTGTGATTGTAACGGGCGACAGACCTTGGCGCGTAACCATGTTTGCAATCTGGATAATGGGATCTTGAGACGCGTCCGGAAAAATACCCTTGCGGCCTGCACATTCGATATCAAAACTAAGAATCCGTAGTGGCGCGATTTTTGACCATTCTCCTTCTGGTGGATGAGAGATGAACGCGTCATATCTGACCCGGCTTGAGCAGTCTTGGATGGCCAAACGACAATTCACTGACCTCATAGTGATTTCCAGTTGACAATGTGACTTTTTGCTGTTCTCGCTGACAATCTTATATTTGCCAGCAGGTACCTGTATCCAATTCATACCAACCAACTAAGTCAAGTCAGATATATATATATACAAAGGGTCTTCCGCAATAACTTACTTTGGTATCGATCATAAATCGTAAAGTATAGACGACATTGCTCTCAAACGTCCGGATCTTGTCGTTAAATAAATTCTCAAAAGTGCATTCTCCTGCTTCAAAAACGCGTGCACAATAGGAAGATAAGAACAACGAACTACCACTTTTGAAGAAACAAAAAAGGACTCATCTCTGACTTTGGGCAGGTTACGAGCCTCGTTGACGATGATCTTCAAGAAGGGATGCGTATCATCGCCATGATACCCCCACAAGCTCCTTTTCTTTGTCCACTCAACTTTGAGGACGGGACTGTCCGGAACGAGAGTCTTGACTAAGGTATCACTTTACAATACCAAGGCAAAACAGAATGGGGGCTTACGTTCAGATACGTTGTAAACGCGCCGACAGCATCCTCGGTGAACCCTCGAGGTGCACCAATGTAAAAGTACGGCAGAAAGCCCGTGATGAGTGCCATAACGCTGTTCCCGTCCTGTCAAAAGTTTTTTTTTTTTTTTTTCCTCGTCAAAAAAGAAAGGAAAAAGGTTATAAGCAAGGCCACGAATACCTGTGTCACGCCGTACATCCGGAACCTCGCCCCACTGCCACCCCCATTTTCATAAGCCTCTTCCACATCAATCTGTTGAAATACTGGGCAATTGGGTATAAATAAATTCGCCTAAGAACGGGGGGGGGCGCTTTTGATGTAAGGAAAGCTCACTTATGTCGTCCTTCTTTTCGTTCAAGGGATGTAACAAAGGCCGTGGCCAGGAATTCTCACCGCCCTCTGATTCTTTTTTTTTTTTTTTTTGGCTTCAGAACCGTGAATCACCACAGCGAAGGAGATAACACACACCAATCCCGTCACTTGTTTCGTTTTTCAATCGTTCCAATACGACCGTAAACGAGGGACCTGGCGTTTTTTGACTGGGATTCTGTAGCTTGAGAGAAGGAGCAGAAGTCACTTTGCGGCGTTTTGGAGTAGGTTCCGCGTCCCCCGATTTGTTCCTACATGGATCGACTTTTCGTTAGTACGACGGACGCGTGAAAAGAAGACATAGATACCTAGGAAGCGAGCTCTGTTTCGGTTTTATTGGAGGCATTTCGTTATGCCTCAGGCGGGAAGCAGGTGAATAAGTACACTCGCGACTTCGCGTCAACGCGTGGTTTAATGTGATGTGTTATGTCACGCGTCTCCACTAAAGATATTGATATCGTGCTTTGTGCTACAACAAAACTAATCATCCTCGTCCCAGTTTCCAGCCTGCTGAGGTACCTTTGGACCTCCCGCAGGTTTGCTCATAATGATGCTGTCCACACTAAGAACAGATATTGCCGACTCCGTTGCCAGACGGATAGCCCAAGCCTTGGCAGCCAATGAATCCAACAGTTTGCGGTCAACAGTGTTAATCGTGCCGTCGGTCTGAAAGTCAAACTAGCCATTGGCATCATATCATGAACACTGTTGGAATAACAACAAAAACGCAAGAACACTCGTACCTCAATATCGATACCCCGCTCAGGCTCGCAGTCCACCTCATGCTTGTAAATCAGTCTATTCAGCACCTCGTTCACCTCTGCGCTGCCCATGGCACTTTCTGCCAGCGTACGAGGCACTATCTGCAGTGCACTCGCATACCGTTTCACCGCATGTTGCGCCAAACCCTTTAACCCGCTCCCATACTCACCCACCCTCTTTGACAGCTCTGCCTCCGTCGCTCCCGCACCTGGTACCATTCTCGGATCTTTAAGCAGACTCTTGATCACATTCACAGCATCATCCACCGCTCGTTCAAGATCATCCAAGTGGTTCGCCGTCGCTCCCCGTAGGACAACCGTCGCCGTCCTCGTCTTCTCCGCACTAGCCGTTGAATCGTAACCCTCATCATCTTGCGAGAGCTGGCGTAGGACCGTTACTCGATCTCCGCCGATCTCGACTGTTTCAAATACATCGACAAAGCCGGCCTCTTCTGGCGTTGGGGCGCCCATGCGAGCCAAGGGAGTAGCGTTGACCACTCGGCTTACTCTTCGCAGATCGAATTTGGACAAAACCTTGAGTACAGCAATGTTGAACCGGTTGAAATAATGCAGCGCAAGTTCTCCAACGGAGGACCCTCCAATAACCACCTTCACCCCGGAGTCCGCAATCTCTTTGATGTTCTAAGACATAAAGGTTAATAAATATTAGTGCACGAAAAGAGAGATCACCTTTTCCAGCTGTTTCTCTTCTCCAGTCGTAAAATTCAGCATCTCATCAGCATTCTTTATCAGAACAGTTCCTTTAGTTTCCGTTTGTGAGATATCGAGTGCGCTGGTAAAGATGGCGACTTTTGCTTTTGTCACCTTTTTGACCACACCTGAAATCCGATGAGTCTCCCCCTCTGTTTAAAAAGGTGACTTATGGCCACCTTCTGGCTCACGCCCAAATACCATTCCGTTAACGACCTTGCTCATTGAGAAATCGCCTCCCATGATCTTGACGACCCGGACGTTATCTACGTTAAAATTTTTATGATTCGAAGGCATAACAACCAGCGCCGCTTCTGCGACGAGCCGTGACAGCATATCTTCGAAACCGTATTGCTTTGAAGCTATAGCTGGCTTGAGAGCGTCCGCCAGCGTAAGTTGCGTTAGAGGCGTTGGTAGACTGTACGTCGATAATTCTAAAAGAAGAACGTGTTAATCAAGAAAGCGTAAGGAAGAACGATGGGGATGCGAAAACGCGTACTTTCGAGTTCTGACAAGGCTTTTGTCACCGCCAATTCGTATCCCTTGATCACTTCGCTTGGATGTAGACCCATGATAAGAAGGCTTTCCGCCTTTTTCAACAACTCGCCTGAGAGGATGAGAACCAAATTAGTGGCATCACCCATCTAAGGAAAAGTTGAGCTGATGCTCGCAAGTAACTAGAGCGAGGGGCGGAGAGAGAAAGAAAAAAGTACCTCGGCTTCCTGCGCCTGCGATGCCATGACGAGTAGCTTGGCTGCAGGATGTACGACTTCGATCTCGCGTATTATGGTGGCCGCGTCCGAGGTCACAAACAACCGTCCGAGATGGTTGATGACGAGTTTATTCCGACCTAACAAAGTTGCGGTTACCGCAATGAAAGTGAGGAGGCGGCCGAAACCTTACCCAGAGGACCAAAACTAGTCCGTACGAGATCAGATAGCTCCGCGACGGCCTGGATATTGCGAAGGACGGCATCTTCGAGCCCTTGGACTTGCTTGAGGGTCGATTAGGTGGACATCGCGGTTTTTTTTTATTGGGGTCAAAATACCTTGTAACCGTCTTTGAACAGCTGGATGTTGCTGGCTTTTGGGACTTTGAGCGACATGGGGATGTAAGTACGAGAGAAATCTAAGAGGGTGTTGCCAAGCACGCACAAATATTGGTACAGCCACTGAAATGACCGTCGTGTGAAAGTTTAGTAAGAACTATACAGTAGATCATCTGCATTACACACCATCACCACCACCACCACCACCACCACAACCACCACAACCACCACCACCACCAAAAAAAACACGATATGGCACCCTCAAAGAAAAGCAAGGCTGCCAAATCCACTGAATCCATCGCCGCTCGACTTGCGCTTGTTGTCAAGTCCGGGAAATACACCCTGGGCTACAAATCCGCGCTTAAAGAAATGCGCAGCGGCAAAGGTGAGCACCACATGAGGGGGGACTGGAGCGTGAGGCTGAGAAGGTCCCTTTGTTTTGGCTGACGTCGGTGTCTAGCCCAGCTCGTGCTGATCGCCGGAAACTGCCCCCCATTGCGCAAGTCTGAGCTCGAGTACTATGCCATGTTGTCCAAAACGACCGTCCACCACTTTGCGGGCACGAACGTCGCACTGGGGACAGCTGCAGGAAAACTTTTTCGGGTTGGGTGCGTTTTGGTCTCACTCCCTGGTTTTAGTTCTAACGCAGTTGCATTTGTTAGGGTGATGACGGTCATTGACCCCGGTGATTCTGACTTGCTGACATTTGCGGCGGGTAATACAGCTTAAATGTAAATATTTAATGTATTGCCAGACAGACTACAAAAGAGCAGGCGTCATCTCAATAATGGAATGAGGTCCTTTGGACGTATAATCCGCCTTGGAGACATAATTTCTCGCATTGGATTCGCCAAAGATGATCTGTCCGACGCAAAATAAGTCGGTGCTGAAACGGAGAGATGAACAGACGATAACCTTTGCGGTGATGCTTGCACCCAAGAAAGCGGCATATCCGTTCCCCGTCTCCCTGTACTCCGCGTAGTAATCGGGAACGGTCAAGACTCTAACACTGCGCGGTTGAATCTCCGTAGGGAAATCGGGTTGAACCAGGAAAGGGGCTAATCGAGACTGAAGCGCAACCGCCAGACCTGAGGATAGGCTGTCATACATTTTGAAAAAGTGAGACTGCCACCGCTACCTTTTACACGCTTGGTGATATCGCCAGTGACAACCAGGCCCTGCCAGATAAACTGACGTTGCTCAAGGTCTGTCAGGCTGACAGCATGCCCCACGACATCTTGCAATGGGCGTGGCAGGTCATCGCCACTCCTCGCCGGCACACCCACGACGCCGTTCAACAATGTCGGGTCAAAAAGCGGCTCGCAAAACCGATGGCGCTCTTTCCCCAATGTCACCGCCTTGCCACGGAACTGGATCGTCACCAGGTCCAAAGCCTCAATCTCGCGCGCGCGCGCCTGTTCGGCGGCAGACGCTTTTGCGTTTGCCTTTTTCTTCATCCCGCTTTCAATCACGGCTCTCTCTTTTCCTGCGACGACGACGGCGGCGATGTCGGTCACCCCTTCGTCCTCTGGCGCGGCCGTTTCACCGTCCGAGGGTACTTTGATCAGTCCTTCTTCGCATATCTGTTTCGCGAGCTCTAACAACGTCTGATGCAGGCTCTCCGGATCGAGAGGGTCATCCGCGGGTGAGAGGGCAGAGATGACGGAGGTGTTTAACCTGAGCAGATGGGCGAGATACTGCCGACAGTCTTTCATTCCGAGAGAGACCGTTGCGCAAGCAGGATAGTTGATAAAGTTTTCGTAAATGGGTGTAATGTCCGTCTTTTCTTCGTCAATGTCGACGACGATGCCTGTGAGGCTGTTGCTGGCGTACATCTGGGCTACGGGACGTTCTATGACGGCGAATGCGGGCACGTTGAAGCGCTCGAAAAAGATTTGACAAATCCGTTCGTAGGTCGGTCTGGAGAGGCCAGGTGGGACGGTGAGGATGACGGGCGACTCGTTCTGGGTGCGTCTGCGCTGAAGCTGGGTAAAAATGATGTGTTTCCTGGGGTGGTCAGGCGGGGACGGTTTCTCTACAGGCGAGAGGAAAGGTTACCATAAAGCCTCTGCCTGGGACCAGTCTCGGACATCGCCATCTGCAAATGGCCAGGAAATTCGGATGTCCTGGTCTATCGAGAAAGCATCGTCGAGCTGAGCTCCGACGAGCAAGTCGGTCCGTGTTGGTGAGGAGCCTACGCGCGCCGGGATTTCCTTTGGATGCAGGTTGGGCTCAAAAGCAAGGATTGGAGAGTCTCGGAGGGAACGTACGACAGTTGGGCGCCTGAGCAGCTCTGAGAGGCCGATGCCAGCGCAGACTCGCGTTCTGCAGGTGTCGATGATGATGATGTTGGCGTCCCGAAACGACATGCCGTCTCAGCCTCAGCCTCCCACCACAGACTTCTCCAGATGGCGTCTCCTCGTCACAGACGGCGGCAGACACACTTGGCACTACCTCAAATCAGACACAGACGCCAAGAACTGGCCTCAGAATCACATCGACAAGTTTTGGCTCGGCTTGGACACAGGTCTTCCCTCCCTTCCTCCCGCTAAAAATCCCTGGGAGGCCGCAAAGAATGGCTACTTTTTTTACAAGCATCTTCAGGCTCACGACGGCCACTGGCCAGGTGAATACGGTGGTCCCATGTTCCTCCTTCCTGGCCTCGTCATCGGCTCCTACATTTCCGGAATGGGGTTCAAGGAGGAAGAACGTCTCGAAATGATTCGCTACCTCATGAACCGTGCAAATCCAGACGATGGAGGCTGGGGAATGTGAACCCTTCCTGCACATACCTATATTCCAGCTCATCTGACGCGTCCCAGACACGTCGAAGGCCATTCCACCGTGTTTGGCACCGGTCTCAACTATGTCGCCCTCCGTATATTGGGTTTGCTTCCAGACCATCCCGTATGCCTCAAGGCTCGTGCTACGCTGCACAAACTCGGTATTATCTTCAATTTGACGCGTTCATAACCTCATCATTAACCTACTTTGCCAGGCGGTGCTGTTGCCATTCCAGCCTGGGGCAAGTTTTGGCTCGCCCTCCTCAACGTCTACGACTGGGAAGGCATAAACCCTGTTCCTCCCGAGCTATGGTGCCTCATAAAAAGAGATGTTTCATAAACTGCATGTCACTGACGACGCACTAGGATACTCCCGGACTGGGTCCCTTTCCACCCTCACAGATGGTGGATTCACACACGAGCTGTATATCTACCCATGAGCTACCTCTATGGCGTCAAGTTTAGCGCACCGGAGGACGATCTGGTTCTCTCTCTACGACAAGTTTGTATTCCATCACTTGGAACCATACCGAATTTGACGTGACTCGAAAGGAACTCTACACGGAGGACTTTGACAAAATCTATTGGCCTGCCCAACGCAACAATATCAGCGCAGCCGACCTATACGCCCCTCACAGTGCTCTTTTCGACGCCATCAACGTCGTGCTGGCAAGTTATGAACACTGTGTCATCCCACCTCTGCGCCGCTGGGGCATAGCCAAAGCATACGACCTAATCATCCGCGAAGACGAGAACACCAACTACCAGACCCTTGCACCCGTCTCAAAAATGTTCAACCTCGTCGCACGTGTTCATGCAGAAGGGCCAGACAGTGAAGCTTGGAAGATGCACGAGATGAAGCGCCAGGATTTCATGTGGCTCGGCAAGGATGGTATGATGATGTGTGGGACAAACGGCAGCCAGCTTTGGGATACTGGTTTTATTGCCCAAGCACTCGTGGAAACGGGCCTGGCTGAGCTAGAGGAGAACAAGGCAGGATTAATCCGCGCGTTGGAGTGGTTGGATGAATCGCAGATGCGCGAGAATCCGACGCACTTTGAGGTGCTCTATCGTCATGCCACAAAGGGTGCTTGGGGATTCAGGTAACGTGCGCCCTCCTTAGAATCAGACAACGGCTGACTGGAAATGGCAGCACAAAGGAACAAGGTTATACCGTTAGCGACTGCACGGGCGAAGGTCTCAAAGCAGTCATGTACCTCCAGAATCACCTTTCGTAAGGCTCTTGTTTTCTGTTGTGAGTATGCGAGATAGTGATGATTTCCAGCTACACGCCAAAACTGGTATCTGACCAACGCATGTACGATGCGGTCGACATCATGCTGTCTCTGCAGAACAAGTGCGGAGGATTCGCTAGCTACGAGTTGATTAGAGGTCCAAAATGGCTTGAGATGCTCAATCCTGCCGAGGTGTTTGGTGCGTCCAAAATACCACTAACTCGCTCTGCGGACCAACGCGTCATCTAATAGGCAACATTATGATCGAATATACTTATCCCGAATGCACGACCTCGGTTATCACAAGCTTGGCCATTTTCAGAAAATATCACTCAGACTATCGTTCACAAGATATCGAGTTGGGTCTTATCATTGTTACTTGTATCCGGCATTGCCTTAATGTTTTCCTTTCCTAGCCGCACCATCAAGGCTGCCATTGGTTACCTGCACAAGGCACAGAAGCCGGAAGGAGGCTGGGTAGGTTCGTGGGGAATATGCTTCACATACGCAACACAGTTTGCGCTGGAGAGTCTGTCACTTGTGGGAGAGACGTACGACACGAGCGAATACTCCCACAGGGCCTGTGAGTTTTTGTTGAAGAAGCAGCGTGCAGATGGGGGTTGGGGAGAGAGTTACAAGGTAACGATGGCCTCCATTTTTTTGAGAAAGAGTTGGGTTTGATGTTGTTCTAGTCTTGTGAACAAAGCAGGTGGATAGAACATGAAAACACTCAGGTGGTACAGACGTGCTGGGCTACTATGGCGCTGATGTATGCGCGGTATCCCCGTGCGGAGCCTATCGAGCGAGCCGTCCGTCTTGTCATGTCGCGTCAGCTGCCGGTCAGTCGACATCCCGTACGTGTTGTTGTTGTTGTTGTTCTTGACGTTGTTCTCCTCCAGGACGGCTCTTGGCCGCAAGAAGCGATCGAGGGAGTGTTCAACAAGACTTGTGCGATTGCATATCCGAATTTCAAGTTTTCGTTCCCCATCTGGATGTTGGGCAAGGCACACAAATATCTGGAAGAGTTGAAGGTCAAGGTATAAGCTAATTGGAATGCCATATCGGTCGATACCCTTTGTTTCCATATCTAATCTATTTCTTAATCCGGTTGAAGGGTCTATCAGTCTTTGTATTGAGTTGAGTATAAGATCCTCATGCTCGTGGCTGTCATGAGCAGTCCCTCACAACACACAGCCATGGTACACATGTTGGCAGCAGGCACCGTCGCCATCGCCATCGTCAAGCGCCAAGTCATGGTCGTCCAAAGTTCGTTCTAGCCTTTTTTTCTTTTTTTGCTACCTAACCCCCGTCCCTGACTTTCATGGTACTTTGAATGATAATAGCCGTCAGGCCGCACACGAAACATGACCAACACATCGACGTGCACGCCTATGCGCCATTTGGCGAACGCGTCTTCATCGCGACGAGTGTGCCCGAGGCGCGCATCCCCGCCTCCCACGTTCTTGTCGTCGTCGTCGCGCCACCGCTGCCGTCACCGTTATCTACGGACGAGGAGACACGTGCGGTGGTGGCGCAGGACATGCTCGAGCTGTCGTGCAGGGCATTTGCAGAGTACCGAAAAATAAGCCTCCGGCATCAAAAGAAGTATGAGCGAATGTGGTCCGCGATGATAAAGAGTCATTGAGTGTCAGATCCGTGCGATCCGGTCGGGGTCGGACCCATCCACGCATGGTTGTATCGTTAGTAGCACCCTTATATCACTACTTGTAGCGCTAGTTTTCCATGGATACCTGGAGGTTCAAGAAAGCTTGTTTTGTAAAAAAAATACATCACGACGGAAATTGAAACTCTTCTGCAACGCCTGCAGCCTCTAAATTCATGCAGTATCTTTCTAGCACAGTCGACCTATGAATCGATGCATGATATTTTTGTCAGCGCAGAGTCTTGACCATTCAGCATCTTCCGTTTACAAACAAAGGCCTGTGTCCTTGGAAATTTCGGTGCGAAAGTTTCAAAAATCCCTGCCTAACCGTAATACCAATTTGTGGGATTCGCATCTCTGGATATAATTTGCTGCGCTGACGCCAGTATCGAGGTCAGTTCCCCTGCTGCTAATGAGAACGGAACAACATAAATTGTATCCATCCATTGCATCTGATTCAAGAGGGAGAGGCGCAAAGTGAAGGGGTCCGACGTAGCAACAGATAATGTCGTAGGATGGTCCGATATCGTAGGATCCAATGTCGCCAATGTCGTACGATGCCCTGGTGTCTTTCATGACTTTGACGAGCAAGCCTCGAATGATGGGTTTCATCCGGACGTCGAACAAAATAATATGCCTGTCATCGTTTAGAGCCTCTTGAACATTGCATCTTGATATTGGGTGAATCGCCTCCCAGAAGAACTGAAAATTGACAGGCAATAGGATAATACCCCATTTACCCCACAAACTTCCATCCTCGAATGCATCAACCTCATTCCCCAGATTTAGAGAAATAGGAAGGTCAAATAAGTTAGATGGAAGTTAGGCGAATGGACCAGTTGGACAGGCGGCATTGTGGAACAACTGATCCTGTGAGATTCTACCGATTTCGCAAACTATCTGCTGATACATGCTACGCTGGTCGTCGGCAAGAGTTTTTAATTCAACAAATTGACCAGCAATGATAGCACGATCACGCGCCCAGGAAGTGAACCTCGGACCAAGAGCTGCCAAGACATCGTTGAGACTGTAGCGTGCGTCTGAAATTTCGTATTTCCGCAGAGATTGGATTGCTGCTGTGGCTACCTGACGAGACAGCGAAGACACAGCGGCACGTCGGGATACAATATCATCGTCTAGGTTCTTCAACACGTATCCTGTCCTCCCTCTGGCACTGAAGAGTACCTCCACCTTGGATGATCTTGCTAGCTCCAAAGCCGTCCAACCCCTCGTGAACCAATTAGACATGACAAGCGCAAACGCAGCATGATTGCCGTCAACCCATTCTGACATGGCCAAACAGACATCGTGCACTACGGTGCATGCTGCTCGAGAATAGTACTCGTGCATATGATTGATAGCCTTAGCGCGCGCATGTTTGTCTTGAGGAATGCATATGGAATCCCACCATAACCCTTTGCACTCCAACTTGCGTGCTATGTCGCAGAAGAAGTCGTACATGCATTTGTTAACCCTGCCACTCCCGCCTGTACCATCAGACCAAACGTGAGAAATGGCCATATAGCGTTCTCCAGCTTCCAATGGACGAAGCTCGCCATCAATTGCCCAGGCCGTCGGTCTGTTTTCGTTTGCCGCTTGGTCAAGCAGACGAAGTGGAAACCTTATCCTTCGACATTTTCCATGACAGGTAGGCCGATGGCATTGTACGATGTTTGTGAAGTTGACAGCGGAAATTTCGCAGTAGTCGTACGTGCAATTTTTGTGGGAGAGGCCAGTACTACAATAATCATGCTCATAGGAGCAGAGTGAGTGTTTGTAGGGAACGAGATTAAATACATTGGACTCTTGGCCAGGCATACTGGAAGCAATAGCCCATACACGATGAGGGCATAAGTGTAGTTTGTGAGCACGTGAGAGGGCCTGAGCCATGGCTTTATTTCGGGATTCATTGAATTGGGCGAGTTCCGGCCTGAACACCGACAGATTCCAGTAGCTGCCCCGTAATAACCAGGATAACAAAGCAATCACCTCGAAAGGATTCACTTGTCGTGCCCAATCGGCGAAAGGTGCAAGGTTTGCGCTGTAGGACATATCATCTGGTGCTAATCCGAGATGGAGACCGTCTTCGATAGTGATTATGTCGTGGAAGGCATCAATGTATAGATTACTGACTTGCCCTAACGCAGTAACATGCTGCTACCTGAAGAGCCCACTGTTCAACGTTCAAGGCCGGCCCATGAAGGACATGGCGGCATTACCGACCTCAGATCGTCCACGAAGGCAATACAAGCTGGATGACTGCACTTTCGAACACCGGTGGAACGACAAGAGTGAAAGATGAAGAGAACAAATTTCAGCCCAAACGGATACTCAGGTGCATCAGACTTGGGAGTGCCAAGAGTTGAATGCCACTTGCTGTTAGCGCAGAGTTGTGTGCTAGGGTTTGACTCGGATATGAGAATATCATTGAATTGTGTCTCGAAGATCTGCGTCGTGTAGTAACTTGAATAATTTCAAGGACTTGGTGTACAAGGAACTTACATCAAGAGGCTCACTGGGTCTTATAGAAATCCCGCTCAAGACAGGTACTGCGATGTTTGTATCTGGCTCCGAGTATTTAGCTATTTGATGGATACTTTTGTTTTTCTTTTGCATCAAACGTTCGAATTGCGCCCTTGTAAGAAATACATCACGACGGAAGTTGAATCTCCTCCAGTGCAACGCCAGTCCAGTAGTGCCATCTTTCCAGCATGCAAGCCTGTCAACCTAGTAAGTCCTCTGTCTCTTACTAACTCCTACGGACTAGTGATCTGCGGAATATTCAAATAAACTTGCTCAAACTTGTTAACTAGACTCGCAAGAGGCGGGCTTCCCACAAGCTTATCACTCCATCCAAAAACTTTGGACCATACAGCAACCACCTTCGGGGAAGTCTCTGCTCGCTCAGACCAGGCATTCTTGGCGCCCTTCCAATCGGATCCCATTGGTCGCCATGCGTTTGCTTCATGAAAGAAGTCCCCAACGGGAAACGGTTTATCCTCGATGACTTCAACGAACGTCGCATCATCCATATTGAAAGGTGGGATATCGTCCTTTGGATGTTTTGGTTTGGGAGCTTCGACCCGTATCCCTGTCAGCATATCTCTGACAGTTGAATCATCACACTTAAGGAGGTCCCCTGGTGCCCCTCCATGGGTGGGGTCAGTGTCAGAATCATCTGCAAAATGAGAATACTTATTAGATATCTACATCAGTCAATGACTTCGGTACCACTTACACTTGCCCCAAATTGCAGAAGGAACATTCTGAGTCATTGGATGAAACATAAATCCCCTCACATTCTGAGATTTCACTGTGTCCTGAATTACAATCTTGAGCTTTGACGCCATAGGTGTGGTCATGCGCATGGGCTTCGAATAGACGGAAACTGGACTTTCGTGCGCTATCACAGAGTTGGACTCGACAATGTGCACAGCGAAGCGGCACTGAATATTGAATCTGAATTGATTGGCGGTAACGATCCACGGTTGACCAGGTTTGGGCGTGACTTCCTTGTTCTTTCCTTGGACATATCCAGACTCTACCATAAGGGTGATTCCAGTATCATGTCCAGTGTTGGATCGGTTACTTGATCGAGATAACAAATCCCAAAATTCGCCAAGGGTCAATGCAGGCGGAGGACCAGGAGGACTTCCAAAGTAGATATCGAATCCAAACAGCCAAAAGTCGACGTGAGCATTACCCCCGAACGGCGGTCCCTCGAGATGGAGTGATGCAGAAATCTCGATGTCAATGTTGTATGTCCAGAATAAAAATCTACCATGGTACCCGATACCGACGGACACACCAATGTCTCCGACGAAGTGGAAAGGATTCCATACCATGAGGAACTCGGCATGGGCGTCCAAGTGGGCTCGGAGTCCACCAAGCTGTAATAGGATAGAGAGCAACCCGCCACCCATGCAAACCTTGGGCGTGATGGCGAAGAATGACTCTCCAGTAATACTGAGATTACTGTCAAGCTGCCATGAAATGGATAATCGCTGAGGTCGAGGATAGTGAGATGGTGGCGTGTAAGCAGGATGGTAGCCGCCGAGCTTGGTGAAACAAATGTGGTCAGTAATGCTTAGGAATTCAATTACCATTAAATGGACGTACAGTAAAAACAAAGTCTCCATCATAAGGCGACGGATCGAACCAATAGTAAAGCGCAAATCCTCCAAGCAAATGACAGGAAGGGTGCAAAATGAATGAGTTGGGAGATAGCTTGCCGTCGATGCTGAAAGTGCCAGTCTGAATATCCACGCGGCAAGCGATTCCAAGCTCCACATAAACAAAACTTCTTTCGCGAGGCAGTTTCGGAGGAAGTGAACACACTGCATTCGCAAAGATGCCGAGACTGACATATTGGCTAATCTCAACGATCGCCACAGCTCGGACATCAAGAACCTGAAAGGCGAGTACTCCAAGTCCGGCCGCAAACCAAAAGGAATCTATCTGGGGCGTTACCCATGTTTTGAAGACGTCATCCGATAGGATATCAAGGGCATTCGAACCAGTAGACTTGGCGCTCACTCCTTTGACCAACGGAAAGTCCAGAACGTCATCGCCACTAGGCAATTTGATATGAGAGTTATAACTGCAACACACCACTGATTAGCCAGTGGCCCCAGTGAAAGGTAATATCATACCCAAGACCGAGCGAAACGCCATTAATGGTTGCATATCCTAGCTCGAAAAGAGGTCCAACAAGCTGTGCGAAAAAGAAGAAAGTTTTGACTTTTTGAATTGTCCCATACGATCCAAATGCCAAAAAGCTGTACGCCTTGATACTCATGGCAATGCCTCCAGCAAAAAGTGTATCATCGCCTTTGGACAAGTCTTCAAAGAGGCCAGCAAGAACAATAGGTGGTTTGCTCAATGCAGCCGCAAGACCGCGAAGTTGGACAGAGAAATCGGATGGTTTAGGATCAGAGAATAGGGTTTTAGAAAGCTTCAAGCCAAGGCCAAATCCGAGTAGACCTAATCCAATGGGCCCAAGGATAAGAGAAGCGTCTACAACGATGGAAATCGTCGAATCTTTGTATTGCAATCCAATGTTTGACAGGGACAACGGCCCGACGGACTTATGAACGGCGACCCTTGACGATTTTTCCCCTTCTCCAGTGGACGCCGTGCTTGTGATTGCATTATTTTCCTTGTTCTTTGCGTTGGAACCACCAATCTTGTAATCAAGAGCAGCCTACGACACCACAAATGAGTCTCATCAAAACAAAGAATACACAACGAGTCATTTCTTACCGTTACCTTGCCAGAATCCTTTATCAACAACATGAAATGACTTCCTGCAGTCAGGACAATGTCGGATTCGGCTGCAGCTTTAGCAGCCTTGCCTTCCTTGAAGACAATTCCCGTTTCGCCTTCAAACGCAACGGCATTGATCTTGGCGACTTCATCTCTCGTTAAACCCGCCGTCTTGCTTTTGTCTTGTATCCAAACAAATTCGAGACCATCAACTGGGTTATCAACTTTACCGATCAATGGTATGTCAAATGAAGAAAGGAAATTGCCCAAGGAAACCAAAAGGATGCGTTTTTTGACAGTCTGCTTTTCAGACTGTTGACTGCTAATTTGTACAAGACTAAATTGGATCTTGTCGAGCTTAAATCTGAGCAAAAATATGAATGGAGAGTCATTCGAAGACGGTCTGGAATATTCCAGGTAGACTGGCGAGTCTTTAAATGACAGTTTTGATCCATTGTCATGCTGAATATTGAGCCCGATGTCCTTGATGGCGTCCGGAATGTCGATGGAATCGTCACCACAAATTGATTGAATTATGGTGCCCAATGTGCACTCGTTCGCAGCGCTCAAGCCTCCTTGAATCTTCCATCCTTTACCATCTCGATTATATGCAAAGTCGAGCTCCAGCTGCGCAATGTTAATGGACCCATTAAATTCGAAGGTGGCCGGCTCTCCTTTGCCTCCAAACTCGCACTTTACAAAAACCGAATGAATGGTCACGTTTCCAAGGATATCAACCAATTGGCTCTTCTCGTCCTTGTGGAAGAATATAGCCAAATCTCCAAAGTTGATACCTTTCAAACTTCCCGTCAGTATCCACCTCTGATCCGTATATTCTATGGATGCATATAAAAAGCTAGGATCGTCCGTACACTCAGGTTCTGGAAGTGGATCAGTGTTTCCATGAGGCGGTGGATGGAGGCTGACAAGGGCGTCGATGTACAATGATACTGCCTTGTCCGCCCAGTCGAATGACAAATTTATCTCCAATTTATCAAACGAGACAGGTGGAAGTGCGGTACCTTGAGATGGAGATTCTGCTTTCAACACACCTTCAAGTATGAAGGAAGTGGTGTCCACTTCGATCGCAGCATGCGAGATGAGAAGAGGTATTCCCTGAGGCGGTGTGGTGACGCCAGGAATGAGATCCAAAATAGAGAGGCTCGATACGTTACTCGAAGGGCCAATGATGGGCTTGAGCTCGAGTAATTCCTCATAGGATGGCATCAACTTCTGCCACTGTGCATCGGACGTCTCCGGGACATAGAGTTTCCCCATAAAAATGAGCCTTGGCCACACAAAACTAACCATAATTACGACATTTTTCGTTTTGGATGATGCCTCTGGAGTGCTAATCTTGAATCCCAGCTGTGCATCGATGCTAACTTTGCGTACGTTGAGCTTGCTGCCTCGATCGATCTCAACTAGAACACGCAGTATTTTGCATGTGTCGCTAATCTTATCCAGCACCTCCCCAAACTCTTGGCCAACAGTGTTGGACCTAGTAACGTTGTTAAGCATTTTGACAATAGCATCGCGGGGTCCATCGGAGTCCTTCCAGTATATCGCCAGCGTGTACAACTTCTCTCCACATGATATTCTTGTTGAGAATGAGTGAAAATCAAACGATAGAATCAACGCAAAGTGACTGATGTTTTTTTTAGGAGACTCGAGAGACAGTCTCGTCACCGACTTTTTCGCGACGACAGTGACTGACGACGGATCAATTTCATCCCATAAGCCTAGCTCGCTGAAACTCTTGAGAAAAGAAAGCGTATCTAATGCCCCACCGGGTTTGAGATCTGCTTTAGCTTGCAGACGAAGCGTGCAAGTATAATCCCCTATTACCGGCGAGAACCACACGGCACTGCTCCCTTCCAGTTTAAATTTGATATCAGAGTCGAACACGACGCCGCTGCTGATTTCTGAAAACTTGACAAGATCGCCAAACGAAATAATAGAGCCAACCGATGAATCAGCGAGTTCGAATCGCAGAAAATCAGTAGCAGGTTCGAATGCAGCATCTGTATTGCCAGGTCCAACCACACGCGCCGGACCGAACGTCAGTGACGACGAACCTAGATCTGAAATGGTGAGGCTGAAATGATCAATGGTGAGCTCCTCGCCCGTCACTGATCCCGTCACAAAAATCTGGACCGACATGTGCGAATCGGGGGATATGAGGGTGGAGGCGAGCCACACCTGCCATTCATCTGTCTTGTCGTCCAAACGAACCGTCTGGGTCGTTGACTGAAGCTTGTCCACAAGTGCGATATATCCGTAAGATAGAGTGGATACAAGTAGGTCCCATCGCTTTGGGACATGAGCGCAATGCCCAGTGCCAGGATCGACTGCAGATGACATGAGATAAAATTTGCTGCCCTCACCATCCTTTTCGCTGATGGGAAGTACCACTGGCATAAGACCAGCGCCATAATCGAGATCTACATGCAAACGACATAAGAAAAGAAAATTTGTCAGCATCGTACACTTTGCTGCTCGTGATCACATTACGTTTTTTCTTCTTGGGTGCGGTGTCATTGGGACTTGGGTTATGTGCAGACGATGACTGAATACTTTGACTGGGAAATCCAACTTCGTAGTGGTTCACCGTGACAGGGTCTCCTAACACGAACGAAATGTACGATACTTTGCGTAAAATCGAGAATGTATTGTAGTTGATTTCAGTGCATGTGGCAAGAATGGTGTCCTTGACGAAATCTCGAATCCATTTTTCCTTACTTAAATTCCATTCGTAACGGAATACCAAGTCCTGATCGAGTTTCTTGATTTGTTCCAGGTACTTTTTTGTCACATCGAGATACTTCGCGTCGGCGTCCTTGTGAATTCTCACATGAGTCTTCTCTATCCAATATGGAAGAGAGGTCAAATTGATTAGGTTATCACTGGCTTTTGTGTCTCCATGTAGCCATTTGTAGTACGCGTAGACGTAGAGTATAACCTGCCACGCTTCGTATGACCGTCAGTGAAACCAAGGGAAACGTAACTCAGCTTACATGGATGGCGATGTAATGTCCCAGCAGATATTACGAAATGCTTTGGTTTGTATGTTTGACACATTGTGACTGGAGTGGACGTGGTGGCACCGTGGTGGCTCGCCTTCACGATAGGTATCCTGTCCTTGTATTTAATGGGGTCGGTCGGTTTCTGCATAGTTGTGAACCCCGTCCAATGCATGATCTTGACCTCCAGGTCTTGAAAAGCATCTCCACCGAGGTAGTGAGTCACATTACCATTAGTCTCGATAATCATGCAGACAACGGAACCTCGATTGCGCTCGGTGGTTGTAATGCCTTTTGCTCCTTTGTTGATCGATGTTGAACTCTTCAAGTATCGATTGTTGGAAGAGACACAGTATAATCCTGGCATCTTCGCTTTATGAAGCTTGACAAGATCTTTGGGACTCGTCGCCGATCTCATCTGAGCGAGGGAAGGCCGCTTGCCTGTGAATAGATTTCGACCAATGAGTCTGGATTCGTGTTGGAGATCAAAGGTAATCATGTCTTCACGATCGGCTTCATCCGGGTTCCATGCAAGTGGATCCCGCTTTAAAAGAGCTTCTATCGGCTCAGGCATATCTGCGTGATACTTGCAAATGGGAGTTTCATTTACGAATCCGAAAGTTCCAATGCCAAATGGATTAGGTGCCGAGTAGTGGACCTTGTAGTGGCCGAACTGGCTCTCCACGTACGGCATATAGAGGATTGACTCCGGTTCGCCGTTTGCGTATTTCAAAAAAGTGCTAATCTGGCCGCTTTTTTGAAACTTTTGCAATAGCATCAGTACACCTTTAAAATGATCACTGTCCCAGTGGGAGATGACGATCGCATCCAGCTGGAATTTTCCATATTTATTATTTAGATCTTGGAAGACCTGCTTGATGTTATTCACGGCTATCTTGGTATTCGAGCCACCATCGATCATGACAGAATACTTCACAGTTCTATTCTCCTGTCTATCTTCCTCCAGCAGGAGAACGAATTCACAGTCTCCAATATTGATATTAACCTAGATATTGTCACAAGTCCAATGTGTACCCGAGTAAGAGGAACCATTTTGACCTGAACGTACTCGACGATATAGTTATACCGTGACATTGGTTCGATATTCTTCTGAAATCACGGCGAGAGTGGCGTTACTCTTACTGCGTTGCCCCAAGGGATACACGACCTTACTCACCTAACGTCAGCGCAGGGTGCTATCAGAGTTTGTTGGCGCTGAAGTTCTCATGTCCGCTTGTGTTATAACGAACGTCCCTGCTCTCCGGCCCGAAACTCTAGTACTAAAGAAAGCGATCAAGTCCTTGAACATGGAATGGCAGCAACGTGACGTGGTGCCTGCCCGCTAGGGATTGGAAGCCATACCTGTCCTGCCGTCTCTTCATCAACGATGTTGTGGCGGGGACCACTGGTGGCAGATGGGGGACTGCGGCAATGATACACATACAACAAGATTTCTTATAATTCACATGATATAAACACTATCAAGAACAAATGCTATAACAAGTGTTCATAGCGCTCATCAATTGCCAAAGTCAAACTTGTTAATATGGCTTTCGGCGATTTCCTTCGCTAAAAGCAAAAGCCGAAAAACAGTCAACACAACGCTCTCATGAGTTATCGATCATCACCCATGCTCACCTGCGTGTTCAGCCCTTTTCCTATCCAAAAAGTCATGCTATGATATGGACAACGTTTAGGGGGCAGAGCCTATCAGCAGTGGCGTACTTACGCCTTTGGTCTCGACTAAACGATCGATACCAGCACCAGCAAAGGCAGCACTAGAGTTCAAATCATCAGCAAGGGGGGGAAGGACCATATATATGCACAGCACGAGAGCCGCTGGCGATGCACTTACAAAAGTTCCTTCGCCTTCGCATGGTTGGCTGGTTTGCCATTCTTCTTGCAATGATCATTGTATGCCTTGGCAGCCTTATCGATGCATGTTATCGCACCATCGCGCAATATCTCAAGGTGGTGAATCTTACCTCGTAGAAGACAGCGCCCGCGATCAGCTCGTGAGATACCTTAGCTTGATGGCCAGCGTTATTGACCTATGATACAATATATGTTCAGGACAAAGGGCAAAAACAATCCACCTGGGCAAAAGAGACCAAGATGTTACCTTATCGTAGCTGTCTTTGTGGTCGTCGTGGTGTAAAAGACCCATTGTGAAGAAGAATTGGAGAGAAAGGGTGGGACGACGGGGGCTTGGCTTTTATGCATCTGAAAATGGATCCGTCTCCATCTCCATCTCCAAATGGAATAGATCGATGGGGAGACTGTGCAAGCCGCTGGCAGTGGATAGCAACCAGTGTCAGGTGATAGATCCTTATGTAAGTGTCGGATCGCGGAAAGTTTCCGGCTCACCAGAGCATTGCTCTGCACGGCCTTGGCCTTGGCCCATGATGGTGCCATCCGCAGCACCCGCTCTCACCATCCGTCATATGGTGGCAGCGGCGTATAATCAGCGCCGGGTCGGATAATCATTGAACCAGGTGATAATGACCTGATGCCATCTACAACTTGATCCATATGTCAACTGTTTCTGCCGCGATTCGACGCCACAAGATGGGCCGGGTGCAATCCTTGACAAGGGCCTAACTTAAGATGGAAACCCAAAAAAATCTATTCAAACAGTCACATGCATCACATGTAGCTAACTTGTTACAAGATACTACTGAAGTGGTCCTGGCCATGCTTGGCCACTAAGAAGAAGAAAAATAAAATAAAATAAAATCAGTTGTGTGCCTGTTAGAGCGACTCATTTGGCTCACATTCGTGCTTAATCCTCTCCCTATCGATAAAGTCGAGCTGGAAAGCAGTTTCAGAATCGCCGTCGATAATGTCAAATGACGTGGAATACTCACCCCCTTGGTTTCGATCATGCGATCAAGGACGCCACCAGAGATGGCCGCACTTTGAGCGTCATCAGTCTGGAAGAAAGGCTATGATATGAAGCAATAACAATAAGCTCACAAGATTTTAGTCGCCGTCTCGTGGTTGTTGGGATGACCATTCTTTGCACAGTGTTCATTGTATGCCTTGGCGGCCTGTTCATACATGAATACTACGTTACGCTGATGGTCTGATCACGAGCGAATTAATGGTTACCTGGTAGGCAGCAGCAGCAGCGATCAGCTCATGAGAAAGCTTGGCCTTGTGGTGTTCAGGCTGGTGGTGGTAAGGTTGCTGTTGGTAAGGTTGCTGTTGGTACGGTTGCTGTTGGTAAGGTTGCTGTTGGTACGGTTGTTGTTGGAAAGGTTGTTGTTGGTAAGGTTGTTGGTAAGGCTGCTGCTGATATCCCTGAGGGTAGCCGCCCTGCGGGTAATGAGGGTATGGGTTCTGGAACTGCTGGTATTCTTCGAACTGCTGGAATCGCAGAAACTGCAGAAAAGAGTTCAGCGCTGACCGGGACTAGCTGAGAGAGATCTCGTCAATACCTCTTCGTACGCCCTGGCATGTTCATCGTTGAACCTAAAGTCATGGCCGTGACGATGGTGTTCGCGCCAATGCCGCTCGTGGTCGTGGAACATTTTCACAGGTGTAGAAATGTGATGTGAGGTTGGCTGGCCATTTACCCGCCTTTTATGTATAAAATGACAGACGGCATCAGCACAGCACTGGCGCCGGCATCTGGCATCTCACTTGAGAATCTCGCATATATTCACATGACCGTACAGCTATTTCTAAAATACATTCAAACCCTTAGAAAATACCATTGAAATGATCCTGGCCATGCTTGGCCACTTTGAGGAGAAAATTTAAAAATTAAAAAAAAATCAGTTAACCAACTCGTTCGCCCACTTCACAACTTACATTCGTGCTGAATCTTCTCTCTATCGAGAAAGTCGAGCTAAACGGCAAGTTCAGAATCCCCAAACGATGGTGTAATATAATATATGCGTGAACAACTCACCCCCTTGGTCTCAACCATACGATCAAGGACAGCTCCAGAGATGGCAGCGCTTGAGATGCCATCAGATAAGATAAAGAACTCAACCTAAGGTTGATAAACTCACAAGAGTTTCGTCGCTGTGGCATGGTCGTTCGGATGCCCATTCTTCTCGCAGTGTTCATTGTATGCCTTTGCAGCCTGTACATACATTAATGGCTTGTTCTCATACTAATGAGTCCAGCGTAATCTTTGTTACCTCGTAGGCGGCCGCAGCCGCTAGCAGCTCATGGGAGAGCTTAGCCTTGTGGGGTTCAGGAGGCTGGTAAGGTTGTTGGGGCTGTTGGTATTGCCCGGGTTGTTGGTACTGCTGGAACTGCCCAGGTTGTTGGTATGGCTGAAACTGTCCAGGTTGTGGGTACGGCTGAAACTGTCCAGGTTGTGGGTACTGCTGGAACTGCTGGGCTTGTTGGAACTGCTGGAACTGTATGTACTATGAAAAAATTGTTAGTACTGAAGTACTGACGCACTAGGAGAGAAACCTCGTCGTACCTCTTGATACGCCCTTGCGTGATTATCATTGTAATCAAAGTCATGGAGGTGACGACGGTTCACGCGCATTGCTGAAGCGAATTTGAACTAGCAGGGAAGTTGTGTGTCCGATGAAAGTGTCGAAGTCGACAGTTGAGATGATATGCAACGACTTGCGGGAGCTCTCTTATATGCGGCCAAAGTAAGACATCCGCATGACCAGGCACAGCACAGGATCTCTGATTCTGGTAACCTGCGGGCTAAAAACGCTTCACAGAACACCTACAGGTGTACTGAAAACAGGATCTATTTCAAAACAACTTGTAACCGAGTCCACAGGGCGCTCCTTTCGACGTACGCCCTCGTCAAAGATTGAAAAAATTGAGGCTTCCAAGTGCGAGATGCGATTCAATCCTGCATAATACGCCATGCCAACCAACCGCTTGAGCATCAGAATAACCCCCCCTAAATATAGGAGACTATTAAAGCCACTTGTCAGGTGGGCGCAGGCACCGCGGCGCCACGAGATAAGGTTGTACTCACCATCGCCGAAATCAAAGTCGTCGTGGGGTTCTCTGAACCATCCATCGGTTTTGCAAGTCTCCGACCACTACGGCAGGGGTCAGTGGATGAACTCACGATTTTTAAAAAATGGCCGTCTTTTCAAATCTGTTTTTTTAGAATCTATGAGTGCGGTCACCGGCGCCATCAACTCTTCTGAAAGCAAGTTCTGCACTTGGGTTGTTGCCAAGTCAGAGTCCGCCAGCCATCTCCAGATGGATTTGCTCAAAGGGGTAGTACGAATGTTCAAACGTTTCCCACAGCCAGATTCTGTTCAGAATTTCCTTGCCAAGGATATCCTTCAACGTCGTCCATGTTTCGACGAAAAATAATTATATATTCATATCATCATTAAAATATTTACCTCCGAAATAAAACGACTCGACAACTAGTGCTTGCTTGCGGCGGCTATCCATATGCGTACAGTACTACTTAGTTGTTCCCATACAGTAATTGAATACACATAAAATAAGGGTTGAAACGGGCGCATCGACTACGCAGCAGGAGTAGCCGCAGGATCACGATAAATCTATAAACAGGAATCATGAGCAAATTATACTCTAGGACTAGACCTAGAGCTTGGACAAAACGCTACCTTTAGGCCCCAAATGTCACCAGCCTTCCGCCCTATGTCCTCGGCGTCATCAGCATTGTTGACTTCGAGCTTGAGTCCCTCTTCATTCGCGAGGTGTAACAGACATATGAAACAGAAACTTGTACTTATTTCTTCCATCTTCTCTCGCGGATATGACTTTTGCAAGCCATCAATAACCTGTGCAAACGCACGCCCCTCTGAAGGATCAGTGGGTGGACTTTGCGACGCTTCATCCACATCCTAGGAATGCCAACAGTCAGCAAGTCCCTTTGAGTATACATGAAGATCAGAAAGCTTCACCATTCCATCCTCACTTTCTCTCGGCGCTGTTACAATATCAAGACCCTTCCATATATTCTCCTTGAGCTTTCGCACATCAACACGCTTTGCCCGTTTCGCGTAATTGACAAACTCGGGTCGCACGCGGCGTGTCTGACCCGCTGTTGCAGCTAGGAGGTCTTGCTCTCCGGCATCTAGCACGACCATCCCATCACCATCATCAATATCATCGAAACCAGGTCCATCATCATAGTCATCATGGAAGAATTGGGTAGCGAATGGGACTGCAGCATTCGTTTGGTCTAGTTTTAAAATTAGTGAAAATCCAGGAATCATTCAGAGAAACAACTAACCAGCCTCATTACCTTCACTGTCGTTTCTTCCCGCCGCTTGATCAGCAGCTGCTTGCGCCCAGAAATTTTCGTCGACTTCTCCATCCCCAGCTTCGTTAAACCGCACATTGTGTCCCCGCATTTTGAGCTAGAGCACACTGTAAGCACTCATCAGCAACCAAAAAATAAACCGACTCACGTAAAACTTTGGCTTGAGGAATAGAGTGACGAGCTGACGCGAAGAAAAGTGCATGTCATCTGGCAGCCTATGATCATCCCCTCTCTCCTTCTCCGTCGTTTTCTTTTTGCCCTTCTTTGCTGACGTTGTACTTGTCCCGGGCAAATTTATACTTGTGCCTTTAGTAGCTGGTGCAAAAAGCTCTTTTGTTATATCCTTCAGGCTCTTTCCATCTTCGACGGGTGTTAAGAAATCAATTTTGAATGCTTCCTTCTTTTGCCGAGGCTTGGCAGCCGCTTTGTTTGTGTTCGCATCCGCTTCAGCTAGACCCATACTGGTTATTATTTAATTCAGATTGGATGCATGGTGAACTCACGTCTCCGAATGACCTTTTTCAACTTCCAGTGTTCAGGACCGGCCCAATTCTTAAGGAAATTCTGGTCAAAATAGTCCATCGTGCCTCCATCTCCGTCTGCATCTGTCATGGCCATGATAAGATCGCGTTCTGTAGGCAAACGGCGTGGATCGAATGGAACGAATTGTGCGGGTCTACCATCACCGGCTTGGTGGCTGTCAGTAGAAGGGGATTCATTATCATTTGGGTCATCGTTGTCATCTCCCCCCAGCATATCGCCGCCAAATTCATCTGCCGCCGCATCAGCCCCGACAAAGAAATCCTCGACTGGTGGGGGACCATCCTCGTTTGCAGTACCAAACGCATCACCTCCTAAATCGTCATCATCATCGATTCCATTTTGACCAGAATTATCTTTGAGGAAATGGTTCGTGTCGTCGAAAGAAAAGGCGTCCTTAGAAAATGAAAAGCCTTCCAGTGAATGTGAGATAGCCATGTTCTCTAGCACAGAAAGATCGGGTAGAAACTGCTCTGAGAAAATGGTCAGTTATAAGCTGGCGTGGGTATAATTTTCTGCCTTACTTCGAAGGCTTGACAAGTCAACGTCGTCTTCAGGTTCAATCAAATCCTCATCTTCTTCATCGTCGGCTTTACCACCAATAGAGTCACTAGCGTCGAAAATGACTCGCATTGCTTCGTTCCCCATACCAAGGTTAAGATGGTTCATGAGTAATCCCTGAGCGCCTCCTTCGTCAAAGTCGGCACATGTCTTCTTGAAGAGGGGGTCAACGCTGAATTCCAGTTCCAACTTCTTGCTTTTTAGTTGAGCGGAATCCTTAGCAAGCGTAGCCCCAGGCCGATGTGACTTTTGCTTCCTTTTGGCCTGGGTGGGATCAGCTTCTGGATTATCGAAATTCTCTTCGTCGCCATCTTCATGCATTCCACCAGTAGCGATGTTGTTCAACAGCTTGCCTGTTTCGGCACCGACACTGTCTACACGGCTTGTCCAGATTTTGACACAGCCGTCCAACGTGCACGATGCACGTTGAAAGTTGATAGAGTTATCATCGATATTTCGCAAAAGTGACATGTCATGGAAGTAGTCGATAAGGGCAAAGCTCCATGAGTTGGCGGCATTAATTTTCTGCCTCCGTATTCGTCATGAGAAGAAGCATGCTTTAAAACCTGACGCACATTGTCCGTTGCCATCTTCATCCATTCCTCAAAGTTTGAATTCATCACGTCAAAGGGGGTATCGGATATTTGAGGTGGGGCGACGGTCTTAAGCTGCTTCTGTTTTCCAGCGCGGACAATCTCAGGATGGTCATGGTCTGAAGCCATTAGGCCCTCTGAAGAAGGACCAGATAGAGCGTTGTCGATGACGTTGAGTTTCGTGCTTTTTCGCCTTTTACGTTTTTCGGCCGCATCATCATTGATGTTCACTGATTTGGTCCGCAAGGGTGGCCGACCTGACTCTGGAGTAAAGCTAGCGTCGTTATCAGGGGCGTAAGCCTCGCTAATACGCTTCTTTAGTCTCTGCGGTTTCGGAGTCTCTTGTTCATTGTCTGTTTCCGTGTCTCCTGCATAGAGCGACTGGGAATCTTGATGTGAGCGCGGACGACGCGTGCTGGACATTGGATGTCCTCAACGAAGTTGGAGGACACGTGATCTGCACGACGCGTAACGCGTAACGCCGTGACAGCGTCGCGTTGCAATGTTTTTTGTACAAACAAATAGCCACTTGGCCCAAGTACTTGAAAGAGAATGTCCATCCAAGCTGCCAGAGAAAGCCTGGGTCTACCTCCTGCCCAATCATCGCCTGCATTCTGGGCGCACGTCCTAGCCAAAGATAAAAACACATCCTCACAGCAGGCCCTCCCGCCATTAACCCCGCTTGACAAGAACGCAACGTCAACGCGCCTCTTGCTGTATGACACCCAGGCTAATCTGGAGAAATTCTCGGCAAAGATAGACAAGCTACTGACAGAATTCTCGGAAGCAAAATCAGAAGTCAAGCTTGTCAAGACACTCTTCGAACGCGACAGGGAGAGTCTTACTAATGACATTATCGACCTTGGTGCGTCTCTTACCAAACTTGCCTCCGAGGAAGATATATGCACGCATACATATAATGGGACTAGTCAATAGATGCCAAACCCAAATCCAGAAAACGCTCGGCTCTCCGGCTCAGAGTTTTGTACTCGACCAGCTCTCCAAGGAAGTCAGCCAACGACTAGAGAATTTGGATAAAAGACTCGACGCCATTCAAACGGTAGCTGAGGAATATTTAGTCCTTTGGATCTTCTCAGTTGTGATCTCTAGCTTTCTCAAACGCATGCTCAAAGCCTTCAAACTCAAATTCGGGCGATACAAGCTATCCAAGAGCAGCAGTGTACTATGCTCTCTTACTTGACTCCTCTCATGCCCTTACTTCAGGCTATACCACTAAACATTGATTCGGCCAAGAATTCCATCTTGGATACTTTACAGAAACAAGCAGCTAGCTGCACAAAAGCCACTCAAACATCCCCTATAGCGCAAATACCTTGTATTCAACGTCCTAGCAAGCGTTCCCGTACATTATCTCCCGCAGACAACCCGGTAGCTTTGACGTCCCGAACAAGCAGGAGGCCTTACGCCGAGCCTGATCTTTCAAGTATAAACTCCATTAACTCCATGACTCGCACTCCGAGACCTAGCTCTAAAGGACCTACCTCTAGAATGGTATTTAACCGCCCTAGTACGCCAAATCAGAATCTCGGCACAACGCCAGTGATAGACCAAATCATTGAATGCGAAACCATGACCCCTGGAAGGCTCGCAATTCATCAGGCGCAATTACCTGCTTTAGGAGATTGTACCAATAGCTTGCGCCCTGACTTGGGTTCTATACTCCCTTCTAAAGACTCGCTGAATAGGCTGACCAGCGTAGGACGCAACAAGTCGATGCAAATTATACGAAAGCCGTCATCGACAATTCGTTTCGGAGCACAAGCTACGCCCTCAAGTATGAACAGAGCAGAAAATCCAGTGCTACAAGTCCCTGCCTCGACAATACCACCCCAGCAGACAAAGAATTTCAGTGACCCGAAGAGATCGTCCAGCCATATACCGACGTCGCAGCTCAAGACAGCACAACTACCGAGATCCCAGGTATCGCTCTGCATCCACTCATCTGTACCTAACATGACGTACGCAAACTCAGATACGCCAACTTATACCTGCTGCAACACTTTTGCCTTCAAAAGCGCGTCTTAGGCCTCTGAGAAGCAGACGCTCTCCTCCCGTATGTCGTAATAGTTACCTCCATCTTCCTAGTTTGACACTTTCTAGAAGGAAGGACGTAGATTTATCCCTTTGCTGGACTCGGACGACGAGGGTTCCATTGCTTCTCCATAACTTTATGTACCGTTTTAGGTATCACGATCATCAATGTGCATAGGCTTCATCCATCCGTTCTTGTCTATCGCTTGACCTATCCATATCTCTATCGGTTCACCTCCTGCCCCTTGTATTTGTCCTACAAGAATAAGAGCAAAATTTGTCTCTCGCCCCAACATGTCCCATAGAGTTCGTTCTGAGGCATCTCGTTTCTTGTAACTCAACAAGATGAGCGGAGGTTTGTCGCAAAGTTGCGTGAGGTTGGATATCGTTCGCACTAAGGAAGGAAAAGAGGCCGTGTTATACGCTATGTCTGCCATCCTGCGTTCGTTGATTATTGAGGTCAAAACATTACCTGTACATGACTCACACAATGGCATCAAGGCCCTTTTGTCTCAAGATAACCTGAACACGGTCCGGTATCGCTTCGGCATCCCAATCTAAAACCATTGCTTCTGGTTTAGCATCGGGAAAGGATGTCGCAAATTCATTGATATTGTATTCAAGCAATGGCATTGCGGATTCTGACCGTTCGCCAGTTAGCCCTGGAGCACTGTCACGAACAAATAATGCACCAAGATCTGTGGTGATGATGTGACTTTTCGACGTCTCGTCCGCACTTGGCAGAGCTGCGCGTAGTGCTCCAACTGTTAGCGCAACGATACCAGCACCTAAGCACGCATGAAATTATTAGGAACGTTGACTTTCGATGGCTTGGCTTTTCTTTTTTTTTTTTCTCTCACCTAATTCCAAGACGCATCTCGGCTGTTCAGCAAACATGGCATTTCTGAGTCTGCCCAGCAGTTTTCTCTTGGACTGTGTATTCAGATCTAACAGATCTGTTTCAGGTGAACCTTCAAGGGGCTCGTCGAGCTGCTCAGGGTTCGTGGCAAGTTTAACTAGCCACGAGCCGAGTCCTACGCCACTATCCCAGACTTTCTGGTTGCATCATCATTCTGAAGCTTCATCGTAGCGAACAAAGACATCCAGAGCTAACCTTGTCAAGGTCGAAAGAGGTCTGCTCTGTCACCTTGATGAACGTTTTTGGAGGGTTCGAGCGCGCGATGACGGCTGGGTGGCCATCCTGCTCGGCGTGGGGTGCGCTACTCCCACTGTCTTCGCATGGGGAAATCGGGAGCGGGAGCACGTACACGCGCTCGATTTTCTCTTGCTTTGCGACGGGGCCTTTGCTAGGGAGGATGCGGGCCGAAAACTGGATGGGCATGGACAAGACGGGAAAGGGCGGCGCGCTCCCAAAGTGATCACTGCCAAAGTCAATCGCGTGGTAGTGGCCGCTCGCCAAACCGCTATCGCAGCTCAGCACGAGTCTCCACGCTTGGCCGTCCTGAACTCCCGCAGGCACAGGAACAGGAATCTCCTTGTACGCGCTGGCTTGCCTCCACGTCGTTAGCTTTGTCGGCCGACAAACTATCTGACCCGTCCCTCGGATTTGCTGCCAGGAATAGAAAATGTCTCGTTCTACATTGTCGTATTCTGTGCGTAAATCATTTGCAATCTGGGGCGTTATAGATATGGTCCCAACTGGTCGTGCTTGGGTGGGAGGTGGTCGGAGGAAGGATAGATAGTAGAACATACCACCATCTTCCCACGGGGTTCCCGCAGGGGGCGCCTTTAACGCTAGTATCCCATTCATTTTTATATAACGACGGTGGTGGTGTTTAAGATTCATTCTACGTCTACGACTTTATTGTCACCTCTGCTTGAAACGTCCGTCTCATCCACTGCCAAAAGCCTGGTCCATAATTGTAATACGCGAGCCCAAAAGCAGCTCCACCAAGATGTGCCCAATGGTCAAATAGCCTTGAAAAAAAAAAAACAAATCTCAGTTGCCAGTTAGTGTAAAACGTAGTTCCGCGGCTTCGTACCTCCACCCTCTGATAACGCCCACAATATCGAGTGCCACAAGCCCACCAACGCCCCACTGTATGGGTATTGGGTATGATGGTGGAATGAACAATGCGACCTGCGATTCTGGAAACGCAAACGCTGTCATTATCACACAAGAGTAAATAGCTCCAGAGGCGCCGAGCGACGGAAGGATGCTCGCCGTGGCTTGCTTCACGGATTCTGCTTTTGTCGAGGCCACCGTAGAGGATACGGCAGATGCCCATGTTTCTGTTTTTCGAGGTAGAGCAGCGGCAGGAGAGGCAAGTTGAGCGACATATTTCGGATAGCGGAACTTGGTGCTGACGATGTGCGATACAAGACTGGAAAACATGCCCGCTGTTTGACCGGTACGGTCAATCGGTATAAAATATCACATCAGTGGAACAGAGCTACCCATACCTGATATGAAGAAAGCAAGGAAGTGACCGTTTGCGCTTGCCTCAAGTACAGGAGGCGTGGCTTTGCCTTGCTCTCTAACCAAGTAATAATACGCGGCAGACCCTATTTGACAATTGATGTGAGCATCTCATAAAAATCGCGCTGGATGAACGAGATTTCGAACCAAAACTCTCAAGAGCAAGACAGTTGAATAACAAATGCAGGAACGACTTGTGACTGATGAGAATGCCCGTCAAAAATGATGCACAACCTAAAATAAGAAGAAAATACCTGAACGTGCTGGTCAACATGGTATAAGACAAGCCTGATAACGGACTATGCGTAAAGCTTGACATCATAAATGGTTGCAGTCGCCTGAGTTTCCAAAAGCCATATATGGCTGCATTAAAAAGACATATTTTCCAGCAAAGTCTTTTCCCCTCCGTCATGTCTGCGTATGGCTGCATTGCTGTTACATATGCCAGAGAAATCCATGGCTTGATCAGAGCTGGAAAGTCTCGTATGTTGGTGTTAAGTTTGGCATACCAGGCCTTGAGTCTCTACACGAATAAACCCGCGTTCACTCTTTGTGGTCAAAGAAGGGAACTGTTACCTTTATTAGTTCTGCATTCTGCGCCCTTCTTAAATCTGTGCTTGTAATGGCCTCCATATTCCAGACGGGAGACAACGCAACGAGTTTCTTCGCCATATAGTCCGTCTCTATGCTCGTGTGGATAGCGGCAATCGTGAACGCTGTACAGGAGCCAACCACAAAAAACTGATTCGAACCAATGTATGATGAGATCAATTACTACAAAAAACACTTTGAGTGATGCGCTCACCAACACTTGCTTTCTAGCTCCTGGGTTTCCAATCTTTTCCGAGAAAGACTCGGGAAGCTTCATTCGCGCTACTGCGTCTCCGAATGAACGAGGTTCTCTAGGTTTCCAAAGGGCCTTGGTAGGAGTAATGCTGCTACGACATCGCGAGTAAGAGAAATGCCGTCCTGAAGCAAATGGCGAAGAAGGTATTAGTGGCGCCAGACGTCGGTGGAAGAGGACGCGCAACATTTGTGTATTTCAAGCCGAGTTCGTGCCGCGGCGCGGCGGCAGGCTCTTGTTTAGGGTTAAGGTTCGCTCAGCCACATGGGTGACACCAGACCAGCCATTACCATCGGAGCAATACGATTACCGCCCGGCTCTGAAGTTGTTACAGATGCAGACGAAGAGGTACTAACAAAGACATGTTGCAACCACCAACCATGCGCAGAATTGAATACTAGAATTTAGGTTTTCATAATTTATTCCTTGCTTCAATCCAAGCCCGTGGCATCTGATAAGGACAGCAAGTTCCGTGGATTAGGACATGTCGATTCTCTCAGAGATGTACTGGACATAGACTTTGAAGTAAAGTTACCTTCAAACGATTGCCCAGAGGGAGGAGGCAGAGTGCCAGGTTCGAAAAGAGCGCGATCGCGCAAAAGCAAAAGACATGCCAAAAGTAGCGAGAAGGTGATACACGTTACACTGGCCCAAGACAAGACAGCCCTCCGCACGCGTAAGGGAGACACTGGAAGTGTATTGTGGAAAGCAAGGTAGCTGTTGACTTTTATACCCCTGGCATGCGCTATTCAAGATGAAGTTGTAGTATCGACTTTGCGCAGCTCGTCCTCGAACAAATTCACTCAACTTCGAACGATTCATTACTGGATCCTAAGAAGCTGCAAGAGGAACACATTTTGGAATTAGGGTAAGCCAGGTCGCCGTTTTCAAAAACTACGCTGTTTATCTCTCCCCCCAGATCAGGAACAGGACTTCTCAGCGTGGTATTTGCCCCACTAGTAGGCCATTACACAGCGACGGATCTTAGTGAACTGGTGCCCCTCATGCGCAAAAATATCAGCCTCAATTTCCCTGGACGGTCTGTCGACAATGTGTCTTCAGAAGAGCTCGACTGGATCAGTCTCTCCACTGCCAGCATCGCTCAGCGGAAGCGAATCGCTAATTTCAGACCTGTGGACATCTTACTCGTCGTGGATTGCATATATCACCCTTCTTTGTTACCCCACTTGGTCGAAACAATTGATTACCTCTCGATTGCTGAAAGGACCGTTGTCCTAGTTCTTGTGGAACTTCGCGCCGAAGATGTCATCCGCGAATTCCTGACTATTTGGTTGAACAAGCCGATGTGGCGAATTTGGAGAGTCGGCAGTGACACATTCCCCATGCCGTATGTTGTCTGGGCAGGGCACAAGGAGCCGCCGTTGTGATACGGCAGCACTGCATGCACTTTCTAAAGGATATACAAACAGTAACGGTACTAGTCTAGTGAAGTGGGCAAAACTGGCCTTTTGGTACCTCAACGCCGTCAGATCGTACGCCCACAGAAGATCACCGATGGACATGTGGAAGGCCCGGAAGCAATGCGGGCAATCGCTGCTCGTCGCGACAATACCCGTTCTCGCATCACCCGGAAACATAAAGGAATGAAATTTCGGCTCGCTCGCCTCCTTCCCCAGTGCCCCTTGCAGAATTTATTTACGACTACCATTTACGTTTATTTTATGGCTCCAATGGTTGTATAATATCCCCATGAACGCCTCTTTCTACGGATGGCCTAATAAATCTATGTTTAACCGATTACTAGTTACTTTTAACCGAGGGTCCCTCGACATACGATGAGCGCTTTACAAGCTCTCCCCAAAGTGGCTTTCGAGCCCAGCGTAGACGGCGCAGATGGTAGACTTGACGGAAGACCTGCGTTAGTTCACCAGAATATCATCGATGACTCGTTAAGAAAAGAAAAGAAAAGCACCTAGTACAAACAAGTACGAAATACATTTTCGCATTGGACTTACTTGGTAGGCTTGAGCTTGAGTGCTTGAGCGAGCGAGTAAAGTTCCTTGTCAAGGACTTGACACGCCTCGCACATCGTCACTGACAATACTGACTCGGACATAGCCCGTCCGATAATCAAGTAATTTCCCTTTTCTCAGCTCAGTGGCGTCTTACAATATGCGCTCTATTATCTTATTATCAACGATATCGTTAGACACGATGAACGCGGAAACTGTTCCAAAAAAAAACGCATTTTGGCATGAAAATGATGGTGTTGGTCAGGAAAAGAGTTGAGAAAATAACCTGCAAAGTGTATCGCGTTACAATCAACCATAACAGGTATGGTGAAGCATTCTCACCTACTTTCAGCGCTAGCAGGTGTGTCCTCTTTCCTAATGTCACTCTATCCAGGCAAGGCAGACAGACACATTTAACGACCAAAGAGGTAGTTGACCGCTTGTCAGCCTCAGGCATAGTCAGAAAGAATATTGATTTTCATCCACGATACTACATGTAATCTGCTAACTCCAGATATGATACGTCTCTCTTCTAGAAGCACTCTTGAAACAAGATCAACATTAAATCACATCGTTCAGAATGACGTGGGACGTACTGCGGTGAACAATACCAGGACCAGACTCGTCGTATTCTTGCTTGGAGCACCATAAATTCTGGAAGGTGCTGAGCGACGCCAAGATAGAACCACCAATCCAGACGGAGTATTTACGCTCGGGAGGAGCAACAATCTTGACCTGTTGACAGGTTTAGCTGACCCAAAGAGATCTGACATGAAAGTCCACTTGCCTTCATGCTAGACGGTGACAGGGACGTTAGTTCCTTCTGCATACGGTCAGCGATACCGGGGAACATGGTCGTTCCTCCGGACAGAACAACGTTGCCGTAGAGATCGCGACGGATATCCAAGTCACACTTGAAGATCGAGTTGTACGTTGTCTCATGGATACCTGCCGCTTCGAGACCCAAGAAGGCAGGTTGGAACAAGGCTTCAGGGGCGCGGAAGCTAATGGCAGGGTCAGCAACACACATTTTGTGCCTAGTGATACTGACCGCTCGTTACCGATGGTAATGACCTGACCGTCAGGCAATTCATAAGATTTTTCAAGGGCCGATGACTGGGCCGCAGTCTGGAGTTCCTGCTCAAAGTCGAGTGCAACGTAGCACAGCTTCTCCTTGATGTCACGGACAATTTCACGCTCGGCTGTTGTCGTAAATGGGTACCCGCGCTCCATCAGGTTCTTAATCAAAAAGTCGGTCAAATCACGGCCCGCAAGATCAAGACGAAGGATAGCGTGGGGAAGAGCGAAACCCTCATAAATGGGTACGGTGTGCGTGACACCGTCACCCGAATCCAGCACGATACCAGTTGTACGACCAGAAGCATAAAGGGAGAGGACGGCCTGAATGGCAACGTAGAAGGCGGGCGCGTTGAACGTCTCGAACATGATCTGGGTCATCTTTTCACGATTAGCTTTGGGGTTGAGTGGGGCCTCGGTGAGCAAGACTGGGTGTTCTTCGGGTGCAACCCGAAGTTCGTTGTAAAAAGTGTGATGCCAGATCTTTTCCATATCATCCCAGTTGGTGACAACACCATGTTCAATGGGATACTTGAGGGTGAGAATACCACGCTTTGATTGTGCCTCGTCACTGTGATGGAGCTGTTTGCGAGAATGGAGAGATGACCAGTTGATGACGTACCCGACGTAAGAATCTTTTTGGCCCATTCCAACCATCACACCCTGATGGCGTGGACGACCGACGATGGAACTGAAGAGAGGTGAGATGAGCGGCTGATATGGGCAGGGAGAGGTGGTGGACGCACGGGAACACAGCACGGGGCGCATCGTCGCCTTGAAGGAAATCAGTAACAGGGAAGAGGAGTTATCGCAGAATCGAAATACCAGCGACTTGAAGATCAAGTAAAAGAGAGAGTTAGCTTTTTGGGGGGCAGAAGAGCAAAGAGATTTGACGTACACCCTGCCTTGCACATTCCTGAGCCATTGTCAATAACCTACAAATGATGGTGAGAGGGCGGGAGATGAGAGAGAGAGGAAACGGACGAGAGCAGCGACTTCTTCCTCCATTGTTTAAAAAGTCGGAGAGACGAATTTGCCGTTATATATCATTCACCTGCGCAGCAAACAAGACCAAACATTGGCTTCACATATTGGCTTCACATATTGGCTTCACATATTGATGATGCTCAGATGCTCACCAGGTGATTGATACATGATGCATGATGAGTTAGCCTCGAACTCTGGGTATCTTAATTTTGAGTCTAGCACATTCCAGGAATGCGGCACTGCCATGCCAAGTATACCAGATATATCTGTAATATACACTTCCATACACTAGATTTTGTTGTTTGGCTTTTGTTCCATAACTTATGACATCCACCACTCTACTGGTCCCTCTGCACGTCTCATACATCCAGAAACTAGGCCAAGTATTCCTCCCTACCACATGTATCGAACCTTACCTCAATGACACTCACCAGACCAAAGATGATCTCGCCTATCACTTGACGGCGCACCTCCGCCTAAATGCCATCTACTGGGGCCTGACGGCTCTATCGATTATGGGACACCCAGATGCACTGGATAGAGAGGAGATGGTTGAATTCGTCATGAGCTGCTGGGACGATGAAGTAGGTGGGTGATTATTGTAATAACCTGTTTCTTGTATCCTCCTTAATTATCACCACCCCCCCGCAGGAGGCTTCGGCGCCCACCCCGGCCACGACGCGCATCTCCTCTCAACTCTAAGTGGGATCCAGATCCTTGTTATGCAAGATGCATTGGATAGGTTGAACGTGGACCGAGTAGTCCAATGTCGTTCATATCAAACTTGAAACTGATCGTCTTGGCTAACGGAATCCCTCTCTCTCTCTCTCTCTCAGTTATCCTATCGCTACAACAACCGTCCGGCGTTTTTGCGGGCGACTCGTTTGGAGAAATCGACACGCGGTTCTTGTACTGTGCCGTTAACGCGTTATCACTCCTGGGAAAGCTCCATCTCTTGGATAAGGATAAAACAGTAGCCTACATCGAACGATGCAGGAACTTTGACGGGGGTTTCGGGAGTTGCGTCGGTGCCGAAAGCCATTCTGCTCAGGGCGAGTCCTCATCCATGGGCTTTGTGCGATGCAAACTCAAATTTTATCCAGTCTTTGTCTGTGTCGCCGCATTGGCCATCCTCGATCGATTAGATGTGATTGACTACGATACGTTGGGATGGTGGCTGTGTGAACGCCAACTGCCGAACGGAGGACTCAATGGGCGGCCTGAAAAGCTGGAAGACGTGGGTGTGCAACCGTCGATTCTCTATCATGGTTTGACTCACTCGATGCATTGTAGGTTTGCTACAGTTTCTGGGTATTATCTGCGATGTCAATCTTGAATAAGATTCCGTGGATTGACGCCGATAAATTGACCAACTTTATTCTGTCGGCACAGGTAATTCGTTCCCTATCACCCTGAGATCAATTCCCAATCGTACTAGGATCCAGAAGCGGGAGGGATCGCAGATAGACCTGGTGATATGGCTGATGTTTTCCATACCAACTTTGGTGTTGCAGGTGGTGTATAGGACTTGTTCTTGCGTGGGTTAAACTCACTCTTTTGAATTGAAGGACTATCCCTACTAGGATACCCAAACCTTGTGGATCTTGACCCGGTATACTGCATGCCAGCTAAAGTTATCGAAAAGATGGGTCTAAAGAAGGGATGGAAGGCGCTTGAACGACGACAAGCAAACGTAGAGTAGGACTAGGCAAAGAATAGCAACCCAAAGTTATTGCATTACTGGCATCAACTTAGTGAAATGAGCTGCCACCGACAAAGCTTATCACTTTGATTTTGTGCTAAGGATTTTTCACCGTGGATCCCGTCGATCGGACAATCTGGAACTTCCAGGACGCAACGTTTCACTAAGGATCTCAGAGGCGTGATTGACTCAGAATTGGTCATCTTTGGGGTTGCATTCTCTTGACGCCATCGAAATACTGGGACCTCTACCAAATAATCACTCAAAGGTAAATGAAATGGCTTGCCGCCATCTGAGTGAGCCAAATGAAGTTTTACATTTTTCAATCTCTCACTCACTCCAGATGCGGACAGAAAGAAGAGTGGTGGTATCTATAGTTATGCACATGCAGAATCATCCTCGATGTTTGTATTTACAGTAAATGGTTTATTGAAAAACTCAAAGGTACTTCCAGAACCACTCAACGGTCGCTTTAAATGCCCCTTCTTTGCCCTCCTTGACCTTGGGGTCGCTGATATCTCCACGGACGGCAAACCCGTGAGTGCAGCCATCAAAGTATTCTCTCTTATAACCAGGCGCGAATTTGCCCTCACCCAAGATCTCGTCTGCCTTGGCTTGCGATTCAGGAGGGAATTGGTGGTCGAAAGTGCAACCGTTGATTAAAAGCGGGGCTTTGGAACTCGATGCGTATTTCTTGCAGAGCGGTTTTTAGCCTTAACCGTGTTATACATGACACGTGCGCCAAGGCGGTGTACTCGTGGAAATGGGTGGGTGGGGGGGAGGATTAGACTCACCTCAAGGTCGCCGGGAACCTGGAGCATTGAAGAGTGGGCAACGGCCGAAACTTTGATAATGTTCTCAATAGCCAAGTCGAACACAAACCGCGCTATATACGCTGCTCGTCAGCTACGTTTTAGCAAAAAAAAAAAACAAAAAAAAAGAGAGAGAGAGTATCCCACTCCAGCGTACTGGAGAGTACTCACCGCCATAACAGTAGCCGACCGCGGCAAAGTCTTTTATACCTCGCTCCTTGAGCGCATTGATAACATTGATAACGTGTGGACGGCACTCATCAGGTCCATGCTTAGACCTCCATCCTGCCATGTCAAAATCGGGTCGAGGTCCTTGGGGCTGTACAGCACGTGTAAGCAAGAACGAAAAATTATTCTAAAAAAAAAGAGGCTTACGCCAAAAGCATCCATGGGGATAGGATCTCCGTCAAAGTAATCGGGGGCGATGGTCTGTTAACAGACGTTAAGTAGGACATGGGGTCAATATCATCTACGTGTTACGTACCAACAACCCATTGCTTGCAAAGTCATCGCAGAGAAGCTAACAATGGCGGGTGGAGGAGGGTTCAATTGACTCTGACCTGACAAAGAACACATACTAGGTTGTTCTCCAAAGCGAGACCAAAGGCATCGTAAAGGTAAATGACGGCCTTGTCTTTAGGAAGAAGAGAGTCAGGTGTAGCGGACGGAGTGGCAACGTAGCATTTTACGCCGCCGATCTGTTCAATCGTTCCTGTTGGTTAATGTCGTCAATTCCATTGGTATGATTTTTTTTTTTTTGTGGAGGGGGGGCAACTGACCAGCTGGGGTGCCTTCGTGCCTAACACCTGACTATCGGTCAGCATCTCTAGTTCGTAACATACGTATCGATATCAACTAATTACCTTTGAAGCAATCTGCACAGAAACTCATGGCAAAAGCGATGTTTGACTTCCTGATAAGATAGGAGGAGACTTTTATAGACATCGGAATCCGTTCGAAAGGACATCCGGAAGAGTAACCGCTGACGCGGAAGTTGAGAGTAATCCTTCCAGGTATTTTGGGATTTATCTGTATCTTTGGACTAGAGGCGATGGCTATCAGTTGATTGCGCAAGTGTGCCGTATACAGTGGTGCCGTCCGACCCGTTGTTGTCAATCAACTACCTGTCTGGCTAAGTGGAGTTGATTGATAAGTAATGGAACGGACTGCACCGGCCTCTTGCGGTGGTGCCATCCCTGGCACAGGATGAAAAGGAGAAACGTGTTTTGCACCCGACAGGTATGACGACCAAAATAGTATGCACGGCATGTACAGCCCTTCCAGCCACGTTGCACTGGCATTTTGAGATGGATAATAATGAGACGCTTCGGTCTTTTCTAGCTTCACGGAGGTCAACAAATGTTCGGAACGATACTAATATTAGCAGAGTCACGTGGTATGAAGTGATGGGTTGGACGCACGGACCGCCAGCAGCAGCGCTCGAGCGTCAAGGTCAAGGTTTTCCGACTGTCTCGTTTGTTGCTTGCTTCCGAGTCCTCCTGATTCTCGAAGCAAAAGAGAAAGAACGGATATGCCGCCGCAGCCAGGGATGTTCTCGCTACCCTACCCATCCAAGCCGCGTCCCGCGTATGCCGCGGATGTCGAAATTGGTATAGGAATCGGGTACGGGCATGCGCATGGACATGGACATGCGGCAATCGCAGGGCCCAGCTCGAGGATACACGGTGTGTGTGTGTTTTTCGTGATTTTTTTTTTACGGCGAACATTTGCTTGTGCGTGTGTTTGCTTTTAGCGAGTGCTGACGACCATTTTGACATGCAGGTGCTCTGATTGATGACGCAAAGAAAGATAGAAGAAGAAAAGAGATTTCGGGCAAGCTAGGCAAAGAGATGAGCGATAGGAGAGAGGAGTGAGTTCTCTAGCTCTCTACGGTCTGTGGTTGAGAACTGAGTGAGAGACATTGTCGTGCTGCTGTAGCGGACGACAATACACAGAAACGCTAGGGATATTGAACAATGCAGCAATTCAGTTATCTACCAAACCCGAAGACCATCCCATGTATGCGCTACGACTGTTTCCCCTCACCATTGAGCGGTCAGCTACCCTGGCTCAGCTAGACATGCAAGAACGGTATTCTATTGAAGGTGCACAGACGGCATACGACGAAGAGAGAGAGCGGGTGGAGGAGGAGTGGAAGAAAGGAAGGGAGAAGGTACGTGAGCGGCTTCTAGAGGGCATCGAAGAGCGAAGACGGCGGGCGAGGGAGGACAAGGACGGCGAGGGCACAGTGCGTTTGTTTGTTTGTTTTTTTTTTTTTTTTTTTTTTGGCTCGGCCTCTGCTGCAACAGCTCACTGCGACGTTCCCACTTGACAGTACGCAGATGGTTCACTTGATTCCCAATCCAGACCGCATATAACTCGAAAACTGCGCAACAAACTAGGAACTTCGCCACCCCCGACGCCGCTGGGCAACTCCAATGCCACCTACGTGAACGGGAACGGCCTGAGTAGCATCCCCATCACAAGCGGCCCTGTCCTTAACCCGCATTCTCTGTCGGTGGACGAACTGCCGTCACCGTTCCCACTGCCACTCACGGCGACGAGCATACCCAATGGGACTGGAGCAGGCGGGGGAACGGGTGGGGGGGCAGGGGGCAGACGGCGACCAAAGGGAGGAGCACACCAGAGTCAGGCAGTGGGCGGGCTGGGGAAGAGCATCTCGATGCTGACAGGGGGACGGGAGACGGAGATTGAGTATGATCTTGGCGAGATCAGACGCGGCAATAAGCGACGGCGAGCTGCGGCCAAAGCCTAAGTGCTTAGCTTGGATACTCTTCAATATTTCAATATTTCAATATTCAATAGCACTGATGCAAATGCAAATGTTAGCCATCTGCATCAGGTTACCCCCTTACTCCTACTTCTTCTACTTCTTCTACTACCAGTACTACTAGTAGCATGAGTTTGTGTCAAGACTGCATCCAAGGTGTTAGGCATGAAGGCACCCCTTCAGGTGAGAACCACCTCGCTTTTGATAATAATCACTTCATTCACCTCCAAGGAAAATTCGAAAAGATCGCTGGCGTAGATTGCTACATCGCCACTCCTGTTGGTGATTATGACCATTATAAAGTCCTTTTGTACCTCGCAGATGCCCTTGGTCTTCATATCAACTCTTACGTATGTCTCAGAGACAATCATCGACATCCTTTTTAACGGTGTTTTGAATATGTTTAACATGCTCACCTATACAGCTCCTTGCTGATGACTTCGCCAACAACGGGTACAAGGTAAACCTTCTCCCGTTCTCTCAAGTAATACTGCTAATTGCAGTTCCCTTGATCAGACTATAATCCTTGATTATCTCAACAACGACCCGGTCCCCGAGAGCTTTATGACATCGCCTGTGAGCTGATACTAGCCGTTTTTAATAATGTTATTGATTTTTCAAAAGCAAGACTTTGATGTTAAGAAATGGATTGCTCGACATAGCCGAGAGGTGACGCGACCTGTTCTGGACAAGGTCATCGATGCACTTAAAGAGCAAGGCATCAAAAAGTTTGCCGCCACTGGGTACTGTTTCGGAGGTGAGTACTCTACAACTCAGGAGGGAAAAGGGATTGATTTTACATTTTTGGTTTTGCATCCCAGGACGATACGTCTTTGACCTGGCTTTCGAGCACGTCATCGATGTTGCTATCGTTTCTCATCCATCTTTGTTGATCAGTCCGGATGATTTGGAGGTGCATTTCGGTTCATCCCAGTTTGGGTAGAGTTGCTAAACCCCTATTTCCCCTTCTTCCCCGGAATAGACATATGCATCAAAAGCAAAGGCCCCGCTTCTCATCAACAGTTGCACCTTTGATTTTCAATTCCCTCTCGAAGCACAAGCCAAGGCCGATGAGTTACTTGGGAATGGACAGTTTGCTCCTGGATACAGAAGAGTGCATTTTGAAGGAAACAAGCATGGATTTGCTGTCCGCGGTGATATGAATGATCCAAAGGTCAAAGCAGCCAAGGAGGGTGCATTCAAGTCTGCGGTTGAATGGCTCAAGACTTATATGTGATGTGACTGAAGCTTGTGATTACTATTTTGTCATATTACGTTAGACAATAGTCACGTGACCGTGTTCCGCCGCTAATTCGACGAATTGCCGAGCTCTGGTCTAACGCACATGTCCGTTTGAGCATTGCGGCCAATGGAAGATATGCACCAAAAGGCAGCAAGGTCAGGGAGGTCCTTCAACGTAGAAGACTTGCCAAGGCTTGCCAAAAGGCCGTCAAGAGTCAATACCTTTGAGGATTTGGGCTCCAGTTTTGCCAAGACAGTTGGCAGGACCGGGCCCGACGCGAATAAATCCACGCAAGGTGCATATAGGCGTACAACGAGACAATCAAAGCCACCTGCAAGGTCTCAGACCCGCCGGGTGCTTACGAATTCAAGCGACGACGAGATTAATTTCTTTTCTGGCTCGCAGGCTTCTAGCATGGCGGATGACGGGTCCAGTCCCCCCCGGAAATCTTCTCAACCAACGGAGAAACAAGATTATATGTCTCGGTTTATCAAAGAGACAGAGACGAGACACCAAGTTCTGAAGGGGATGAATTTCAACAAAATCAAGCCGGGCCCGGTGGCTCGCGCGTCGTCCCTATCCAAACAGCCCTCCAAAACATTAAATGCAGTCAATGACACTCGCGCCGTCTCGTCCTCTAATCTTCAACGTCATGATTCATTCATCTCTGAGTATACCCTCGAGAAAAACCTCGAGGAAAACCTCATTTCTGAACGGCCCAAGCCGCGCCCCGTCAACAAGGGCATCACTCGGAGGCCGGAGTTGGAAGAGATTGATGTCAATGGCCAGGTTACCTCCAAATCTCGAGCAACGCGGAAAACAGGGGTCGTGGAACCAGAATCAAAATTGGTTTCGTCGTCGCAAACTGGCAAGGAAAAGGCCCGAAAGCCTGTTACGGATATAAAGCTTACTCGCCATTCGACGCTCGTCCGGGTTATGACTATTAGAGAAGAAAAGGATGAGCCAGTCGTGCGACACACGCGATCGACCACCAAAGACCATCGTTCAACAATTGTCACCTCTTCTTCTATGCCGATGACGAGAAAACCTAAATTCGGCCGCACGGCAACTGAGCTGGTGCAAATGATGGCCTCGCCGCGGACGCCTCAAGCTTTTCCTTCCCTATCCCCGCTTTCCGTGCAGAAAGACACTCATATACAAAAGAGCCCCTCTATGCCGAATCTTAGACCGAAGCAGCGCTTATCAAAGGTGGGCCAGTCCCGATCGCCGACCCTCCAACCAAAGGCATTTCCGATGTCTTTTAATGAAGAGTCCAGCTCGGCCCAAGACAATGCTTCAGATGATGATGGGAGGACGAAGAAGATGAGTATACCTAGGCCTCGACCAATCAAGAAGAAAAAGGTCAAGAAGGCCGATAGCCTTTTCGGTAGAGAGAGCGGCGGAGATGACGACGAAGGGACTTCTCGTCCGGCTTTGCAGCCTTTCCCGATGACAAAGAATAAGGTCAAGAAGGCCAATAGTAGAGAAAGAGAAGATGAAGAGACTTCTCGTCCGGTATTGCAGCCATTCCCGACGAAGGAAAAGGCTGGTAGCCTCTTCAGTGGAGAAAGCGACAGAGAAGACGAAGAGACTTCTCGTCCGGAATTGCAGCCATTCCCGATGAGCACGCAGATGCTAAACAGTATTAGTGCAGAGGATCCTCCAGAACCCTCTTTACTTCGGAACAGCGGTGCACGTCAGAAACAACAAAAGAAACGAAACGGTGGCCTGGTGTACGTCTCACATCGTCCCTGTCACAACGTCTGTCTAACTTCTCTATCAGAGTGCAAACTTTTTCCCCCTCAGATGAGAGTCGTGATGATAATGGTTATGGTTGGGACGACGACGATCGTATGTTTTCTCATGAGTATCTTAGCATGTATTCTGTCTTTATACTCAACCGTCGAAACAGTTTCCATGTCTTTGACAATGGACCCCAAATTGCTTTGCCCATTCTGTGACGCCTTGCTTCCAGCGCCTGCTACACCTCATCTTAAGAAGCTGATAAGAAATGCTCTTAAAAAGTCACGTCCCGACCCACGCCCCAGTAATGCTCTCGGACGAAAGGCGCCTTCCGCCGTTTTTATCACAATATGTCAAAGACATCAGTTTGAAAGCGAGGAGCTACCAAGGGCTGATGCTAATGGTTGGCCAAAGAGCATTGACTGGGACAGACTGGGAATCAGGGTTCAGAATATGCGTCAAGATCTGGATGACCTCGTTTCTAACCTCAGATTCGGCGGGAACGCCAGCTTTTTTTGGAATGATGTACAGCAAGAATTGCAAAAGAAGGGTTCGCGGGCGGTGACGAGCGTCCAAGGGCAGTTTGCCAATTTTGAGAAGGGCCAATCGGGATAGTAAGTTTTCCTCTCTCTTTTTTTCTCCCCCTCCCCCCGCTCCCCAACTAATAATAATAATAATACCGCAGTTACGGAGAGCTTGGCTATGCCATCATACACCAGACGCTACTCGATCTCTTCCCTCCTACCTCATGCGAATTGGGTTTCATTGAGCCATTAACTCCGAAGCAGTTTGTGCAACGTGTCCTCGTCCCGGAAGTAGCCATCAGGCTGATCCAGGAGGACATGGGTGCTTCGAGTCTATCGGAGGCTATCCAAGTGTTGCAAGACAGTTCAAAGTTTGGTGTTGCCATGTTTCCTGATGATAGTGCTGAAAAGGATGATGATGTGGAGGATATTGATCGACTGGGAGTTGCTGATATGATTGCGATGGAACGAGCTAGGAAGCGGAGGAAAGAAATGGAAGGGGAGGAGATGAGAGAACAAGTGGAAGAGATGCGACTGGTCGAGGAACAGAAAAAGGAGAAACGGACTAAGAAGAAGAAAAGACCTACTAGAAGAGAGAAAGAGATGGAAACGGAGAAAGAGAACGGATCGGACGATGGGCAAGGAGCAAGGCAACCTAGACCGCGACCAAAGGCAAAACTCTGGTCAACAAGCCAAGAGAGCCTTTCATGCTCCGAACCGACCTTGCCGGGAGATACCAGCGATGCGTACATGGGTTATGATCTATCGTTCCCTTGGTCATCTCAGGGAACGGGGAAAGAACAATGTCGTTCTGAGCTTGAGCCCCCCGTGTCTGAAGACGTCATTTTGGCTCCTGACAGTGACCTGGGCGAAGGTGATGGATTTTCACCATTTACTCCGACATACGCGCGTCGTTCCCAACCACCACTACCACTACGGCTGATGAGTAGTCAGTCTGATCACGTCCTCGAACCAACATCGTCGTCCGAAGACGTTGAAACAACACCGTCCGTGGACGGACGATCTAAAAAGCGTCGGGGTCGCGAAAGCGAAGATGAAGGAATGACACCTAAACCTACCAAGGTCGGTCGAGTGGGGTTTCGAGGATCTTCGCCGAATAATGCACACCCGCTGCTGTTGGCCCGGGAGAGAGGGCGGCCACTGCGTACCATCGACGAGTGAGCGTTTTGAATATGCCAAAACTCCGATGCAGCAGACTGTTTTTTGACTTACATAGATATAACGACTCCAGAGGTTCCCAGATGTGGCTTGGAAGCATGATACCAACAGGTGATGCTACTGGCAGGATTGATGACGATGACAACCATCACTGGCTCTTGAGTGATAGCGATGATAATAAATGGTGACAATGCGTTAATAAGGACGATGATGGAGTTGGATTCCACGCCCGTGCGGCCGTGTTTTATCGTACAGCGGGTTAATGTCAAATCATGTCATGTCGTCTCGAGGTGTAGCATCTTGGATGGATGAACAGTTAGTTGGCCATCACCTGGTGCATCAGCAATTTCCGGGGTCAATCTAGATCTCCGGAGTATTCCGTAGCGACATGGCGCGAGTCAAGTTTTACTGCCAAAGCTAAGCGCTAAGCGCCAATAGTTGTCAGGCCCTAGGCGTCATTTAGTCAATATCATGCGAAAATAAAAATGAAATGGCTATCCTGCTTGTAGCTGCTCAGTTTATTACACATGACCCGCGGCGTGTCATTCCCTATACAGTATTCTCTTTGTGTACTTACTTTTTCGACAATATCACTATGCGGGAAAAAAATTGAAATGGCTAGTTCTAAGGCTTTGCTGGGTCACGTGGTACATACTCAAGAACTCACGTGAGTACCCTTCGCCTTAGCGGGAATGTCCCAAGTCGCGGCTTATTCTTTGGCGCTTTTGGATCTAATAGATGAAAATTATAAATCCACTGGACAGCTACCCCTAGGAACTGCCAGACGTATCGGTGTAGAATCCTCAACATTCAACTTACCAGCACATAAACTTCTACAAGCCCTGATCACCCACATCCTATCGCCGGAAAATATCGCTAAAGAGTTCTTACTTGAACTTGGAAAGTGTAGAGATCCACTTGTAGCAACGTTGGGTGTGTTGCTTCGTTGATTTTTTTTTTTTTGGTCTGAGCTGGATGTGTTTCAAGCCGAGGAAGTGTATAATGAGGTTCCCACTTTACCCGCAGATGAATGGGCACAAATTGTCCTTCAGAAACTCCAAGAGTTTGGTGGAAACCTCCCGGAAGTCACGCAGCTGGCGAGTCACTACTTATCTTATCTTGTGATCCCATGTATGCGTGTCTTTTGCTGCAGGGTAGCCAGCTCGCATTGACATTCTACTTTTTCAAGTTCGAAATCCTGGTGGAAGACGGACACCTCAAGATACTGTTCACCCTACTCCAAATCTTAGACGCATCGAGGAAATCGAGGAGTTGTTAACACAAGCTACTAGTAAGAGTAGTCAATCGGCTTTAAGGGACCTTGCAAGTCTGACCATTTGACTCACTGGATACTAAGGCTAAGATCTATTGTAGGTCATGCTCCGTGATGGCGGCCGCTGTCTACTCACAGGATTTTCTTACTTCTTTCAGGCTCCTGTGATAGCCCGCTGTGTTCATATCATCCCGTTTTCCATCCACTCGAAGGTAACTCTATCCGTCGGATGACCCTTTCCTTATTTATATATATATCTAGATACAAACACATACTGCAATTGAAGTGTTTACGGGCACTGCTTTAGACACCAAAACCATACATGATAACATAAACCATCCATGCAATGCGCTGAATCTTCAGGGTGATGCTCACGATTCGATGGATAAGTACCTGGCCTGGGGAATCGAAGCGATATTTTCTGGTGGTGGTGTAAGTAAAATCTTTCATATTTTTGGTTGTGATCTTGAATTCACATATCACATAGTACAAGTACTATTATAGAATTGTTCGACCGGGGTGGCCGTCACCTACTATACGGCTGCAGGATGGTGATGAAATACATTTTGGGGCAGGCACTGGTGGTCATCAAGTTCCATTGCCCAACCCGAGGTTCTGCAACCTCCACCTGGCAATCTGTCGAGTGTCTTATGCTTGCGGAGCCTCTGAAATCTTTGATCAATTTCTTTGGGATGAAGACGATGATGGATTCCAAGTGCCTGTCTACTTTGGTGGTCCGTTTGTATCGGATGATGTATTAATGCGCAAGCTTGAGACGTTAGTTTGTTAATGTAGGCGCTGATCACTCTCTTTGCAAAGTCCACACATCAATTACCACAGAACTTCCTCCTCAGATGAGAGTCGTGATGACGACGGTTATAGTTGGGCGACCAGAACATGCGTCAAGATCAGGATGACCATCGTTTCTAACCTCAGTGGAAGTTATTTTTGGAATGATATACAACAAGAACTGCAAAAGAAGGGTTCGCGGGCAGTGACGAGCGTCCAAGGACAGTTTGCCAATTTCGAGATGGGCCAGTCGGGATAGTATGTTTTCCTCTCTGTTTTCCAGGAAGTGATTCGACCTCTAGAGAGGCCCATCAAATCCACCGGAGAGCTTGGCTATATCATCATACATCAGACGCTACTCGATCTTTCCCCTCCTACCTCATACGAATTGAGCCATTAACTCCCAAGCAGTTTGTGCAACATAGGAAGTAGCCATCAGGCTAATCTAGGAGGACATGGGTCTTCGAGTCTATTCAAGTGTTGCAAGACAGTTCAAAGGAGAAACGGACTAAGAAGAAGAAAAGACCTACTAGAAGAGAGAAAGAGATGGAAACGGAGAAAGAGAACGGATCGGACGATGGGCAAGGAGTAAGGCGACCTAGACCGCGACCAAAGGCAAAACTCTGGTCAACAAGCCAAGAGCCTTTCATGCTCCGAACCGACCCTGCCAGAAGATACCAGCGATGCGTACATGGGTTATGATCTATCGTTCCCTTGGTCATCTCAGGGAATGGGGAAAGAACAATGTCGTTCTGAGCTTGAGCCCCTGTGTCTGAAGACATCGTTTTGGCTCCTGACAGTGACCTGGGCGAAGGTGATGGATTTTCACCATTTACTCCGACATACGCGTGTCGTTCCCAACGACCATCACCACCACCACGGCTGATGAGTAGTCAGTCTGATCACGTCCTCGAACCAGCGTCATCGTCCGAAGACGTTGAAACAACACCATCCGTGGATGAAGGAATGACACCTAAACCTACCAAGGTCGGTCGAATGGGGTTTCGAGGATCTTCGCGGAATAATGCACACCCGCTGCTGTTGGCCCGGGAGAGAGGGCGGCCGCTGCGTGCTATCGACGAGTGAGCGTTTTGAAACTGTTTTTTGACTTACATAGATATAACGACTCCAGAGGTTGCCAGATGTGGCTATAGTTGTTAGGCCCTGTAGGTCACTATCACTTGTAGTGTACTTCGTGCTACGTATATAGGACATCCGTTGGGAGGTGTGCTGTGTCGGTCTGTCTGAGCGGGTGATGTTATGCATAACACCTATCTTCAGGTCCAGTTCTCGCTGCAAGCGATGACTGCGTTGCACCTCCGCCTTTACTGTCGCCCTCATCGTATGGGGTACGACGCTCTGTAACGCCCTTACCAAAATGTATCGTTTAATCATTTTTGACACCAATCAAGAGCATTTCACGCCCTTCCGAAACGATCTTCTGAGCTATCATTCATGGAACTGGTTCGGAAACGTCGTCATCCGAATAGCTTTCGTTCGCGCTGCACTCCGCATATACTCCGAGTCCACCGTACTTAGATTGTGATCAACATTGTCATAGCGTACTTACTCACAATGCCTGTCGTCCACTGGACGTGCCTGCATTCAGCAGTCAAACAGCAATTTGTTGCGGGTGGCGTACTTAGCGTTCACGTTCACACACCTTGCTGGGTACACACTCTCCACCTTTAGCCTCTGCGACACATAGCGTGAGGCAATGCACCGGGAATGTCCCAAGTCGCGGCTTATTCTTTGGCACTTTTGGATCTAATAGATGAAAATTATAAATCCACTGGACAGCTACCCCTAGGAACTGCCAGACGTATCGGTGTAGAATCCTCAACATTCAACTTACCAGCACATTTAATGCTACAAGCCCTGATTATTCATGCGCTATCGCCAGAAAATATCGCTAAAGAGTTTTTATTTGAACTTGGAAAGTGTATAGATCCACTTGTAGCAACGTTGGGTGTGTTGCTTCGTTGATTCGTGTTTTTTTTTTTTTTTGGTCTGAGCTGGATGTGTTTCAAGTCGAGGAGGTGTATAATGAGGTTCCCACTTTACCCGCAGATGAATGGGCACAAATTGTCCTTCAGAAACTCCAAGAGTTTGGTGGAAACCTCCCGGAAGTTACTCAGCTGGCGAGTCACTTCTTATCTTATCTTGTGATCCTGTATGCGTGTCTTTTGCTGCAGGGTAGCCAGCTCGCATTGACATTCTACTTTTTCAAGTTCGAAATCCTGGTGGAAGACGGACACCTCAAGATACTGTTCACCCTACTCCAAATCTTAGACGCATCGAGGAAATCGAGGAGTTGTTAACACAAGCTACTAGTAGGAGCAGTCAATCGGCTTTAAGAGACCTTGCAAGTTCGAGTAGTCGACTCACTGGATACCAGGGTAAGATCTATTGTAGGTCATGCTCCGTGATGGCGGCCGCTGTCTACTCACAGGATTTTCTTACTTCTTTCCGGCTCCTGTGATAGCCCGCTGTACTCATATCATTCCGTTTTCTATCCACTCGAAGGTAACTCTATTCGTCGGATGACCCTTTCCTTATTTATATATATATCTAGATACAAACACATACTGCAATTGAAGTGTTTACGGGCACTGCTTTAGACACCAAAACCATACATGATAACATAAACCATCCATGCAATGCGCTGAATCTTGAGAGTAATGCTCACGATTCGATGGATAAGTACCTGGCCTGGGGAATCGAAGCGATATCTTTTGGTGGTCAAGTCAGTTTTTTTTTTACATTTTGGTCGTGATCTTGAATTCACATATCACAGTACAAGTACTATTACCGAATTGTTCGACCGGGGCGGCCGTCACCTACTATACGGCTGCAGGATGGTGATGAAATACATTTTGGGGCAGGCACTGGTGGTCATCAAGTTCCATTGCCCAACCCGAGGTTCTGCAACCTCCACCTGGCAATCTGTCGAGTGTCTTATGCTTGCGGAGCCTCTGAAATCTTTGATCAATTTCTTTGGGATGAAGACGATAATGGATTCCAAGTGCCTGTCTACTTTGGTGGTCCGTTTGTATCGGATGATGTATTGATGCGTAAGCTTGAGACATTAGTTTGTTAATATGTATAGGCTACTTGCATTCTCTTTTTTTGATCGTAGGGATGGTTTGGGTCGTAGAGGCATGTAACTAACGGAAGTAGTAGCCGCGTTCAGCGGTAAAGCAGGCAAGAAATACCAAGCTACCGGATTCGAGTCCCAGCTGCATGACAGTGGTACAGGTGGTGTACGTCCGAGTCAATTATTGGGCCGTACGCTTACAGGACCTTTCGATGTTGTCGTTTTCCATTCAGGGAGTACTGAACCCTGAATGCTTATAGGTTCACCGGACGATTATGCATCGCCTGCCAGATATTTTAGAGGCTTAGCTTATGCCCACAGGTACTTATGTCACCAGGATTAGAATAGAACTTACCTCGACGCACCCGAACGGCACTGCCGGGATGGCCCACCCTCGTACTAATATTTGTTGATATGTTGAACAATGCCCAGATGGACGGGACTAACCATTTGATATGAAAGTCATATAACCTATAGTGACAGCATCCTGACTTCCTCCTGAATTATTCCTGCATGGCAATCCTTCCAGCGAGCACTCATTTCCACCTTTGTGAACCCAGGATCATGTGCAAAATGAACCACATTTACGTCCATGTCAGTCAACCAAACAGGATGATAATTATTCTGCCGAGTGAAATGAACAACCCATGCTTCATCTGCTGAGAGAAGCGCGGCATAGTTAGGAGTTTTCCGAATGTGAGACTCAACTGAACTTGGTTCTCCTGTGGCCAGTAGCTCAAGAACAATTGTCCAACCATCCTTCTTGAGCACAATGTCGGAATACTGGTGCCGCTTTGAATCGTCTTCCATGTGCCATTGGCCAATGACTGACCATTGATACTTCCGAAGCCAGTTCGCAAGAATTCTCATGAGCTCGGTATCGTACACACTTTCTCGGGGAACATGGCGGCCATGTGGGCCGGGGATATGCACTTTCGATGTCTTATATGAATAAGATGATGCATCGAAAATAAGAGCTTTGTCGAAGAACTTGAGTGATTCGACGAGTACGCTCAAAACGTCGACATTCCCTGAGGATCGAAGGGGGAGGGATGATGACGGAGCGTTCGGAAATTTAATTGGTATGAGTTGGTTTCGGATCAGTCCATCCACAAGGGCCGAAGCCATTCGGTAGCACGCCATAGTCGGTTCTGGTTTTACCAATACACCTTCGGATGTCAACTTGTCTGCATCCTCCTTCGCTTCTTCGTCGGTCAGTGTCACACGATCGAGAAAACCGGCGAACTGAGAGCGGAGAAGGTTGACGCATGAGGAGGCTTCTGCACGGGAGAGTGATCGGATCATGGAATGAAATGTACTGTATGCCGAGATCTCGCTATAAAGTCTCTCCGCAGGAAACTGTTTCCAGCGATTGTAAGAGATGGTCTGGGATTGGCGACAAACCAATGTTTGCATGTTTCTGTAAATCGTACGCCCGCAAAGGCAAACCATTCCGGGGTGTCTGTTAAGATTTTAGGAACTATTTACTAGTCAAGTTAGGTGACTAACCCATTCGATTTGGTCCATACATCCTCTATAACGGCATCATCGATTGAAAGGCCTAAATCCTTCGCAAATTCAAGGAAAAGCTTCCTGGTCTCCTCAATGGTGAAGAATGGGCACTGGACAATATCGGTAATGTTGAATGGCGAGACTGCACTGGTCGATGAGTTCAAATAAAAAATGTTAAAAGTTCCAGCAGCAATAAGGCACTTGACGGCGTGACCCAGACGATCGTGTCCTAAATGATCGTGTCCTGGACGATCGTGTTTGAGTCCTCGGAAAGCCATGAAGCAATCATTTCGAACATTTTCTTGAGCTTGATACAAATAGCTGAATTCATCGAGGAGGAGAACGACTTTTCGATCCCAAAGGTCTTCGCTAAAATAAGACTTGAGATCAGCTCGGGACAATACAGGTGCACTGAGACTTGGGAGTGATCCACGACACTTGACAGCAGCTCTGTGAATTGCATTGCCGAATGACTTCCAAAAGTCCTCAACACTTCCCTGGTACAGTATGTCCTCAAACGTTACGCTTGTTGAAACCAGTTCAGATCTTGACTATCAGAGCATGAGAGCTACATACTATAAAGCCCAATAGCCCATCGCCTGGAGCTTTTGCTGTAACCATAATAACCGAGTTGATTTTCCAGACGCTCGGGAACCTGCGAGAAGCAGATATGTGCCATCTGACACGGCACTCAAACAATGCAAAGTTTCATCCTGAAAACTAGGATCCACGTAGTATCGGTTATTCACTTCGTCCTGACCAATTACCCCATTGACAGTCCATCTTCTCAAGGGACTAAGGAATAAGTATGGTGCAACTCGCATGGAACGTGATTGAAACTCACTTGGTAGTGTTCTCTGTTTCATCATACGTTTCGGACTTAGCCATTCCTAGATCATTGAGACGAGGGCGTTTTGAAAGAGGTTCTGGGAATACCGGAGACCAGTCAATGCACAGCAAGCAGAATTTAAGATGAGTAAGCATGGTGATGAGTTCAACAATGAACCAGCAGTCCTCACCACTTGGACTAAACGGTACAGACCCAGGACACTGAACCACAATGTGGAGATGCATTCGGGAAGGCAGTTCAGGAAAAAGCTCCCCTACTTCCTGTGTACTGGCCAACTTGTACGCGAAGTTCGCCACTTCGCCTCGCGACTTAATACGCTGCGCGAGAGTATCTTCTGGATCTATAGGTTCAGGCACAACCAGCTGGAAAGCGATAAAGGTCGAGTCAGACTTGCTCTGTAGAATGACCTTACCTTCCAAACGACAATACTGGCAGAGTCAACACCATCAAGGCTACGTTTCTTAAACTTGATTTCTGTCTTCAAGTCGTCGATGTCATTGCGAACGGACATAACAACCTTGGTTGGTCCAGGATGACCCTCGACGAGACACCAAAGCTGCCTCACGTCCTCACCAGCTGGAATCATGATGGATGGAGGTAACAGGGAGTAATACGGATACGATGGTATTCGTAAGTCGTTCCCCACGGTGAACGAACGAAAGCTGGAGTTGGATTGCAAGCGTTCATCGCAATAGCCTGACATGGTCGGAGTTTGAATGCGGCCAAGATTCCGCAATTAAAATGAAATAAAAAAGTCGCTGGCAACCACTGTGGTTAGGTCTACTCGCCTCCACAGGAGCCCACCGTTAGAAAACCAAACAGATGAACATAAGTACATATCATAGGGTGACAACGGTACGACGCTACTTGAAAAGCCCGCAAGTGTAAATGAGATTAGTCACGGAATGTCGTCAAATGTGGGCTCGCTTTCAAGAAGGAAATTAAGCTGATGTAGTTATTGTCAGTATGTAGTAAGGAACGAAAAGAAGAGAAACATTTTGTATATCTAGGGCACAGGCATATGACATGCTCGCGAGTCTGGCCTTTGACGGTGGACAAACGTGGCAGCCGGCAGGGGACGCGGGGGAAAATCGTTGTCAATAGTCGGCAGACGGCATGTGGCCAGGGACAAGGCGCGTGAAGCATGTAAAGAGTGTCGGCGAGTTGTCGCAGTTTCTGATAGTCTTGCTGGACCCAAGAGTTGGTTTCAGGAGGCGGCGGGAGGCGCAATAAGTTGTTACCTCGAAAAGATTGAGATTATCATGCCAGCCACCAATGAAGGCCAGCCGTTTGACGAAACCGTCGAAAGGCTGCAAGCCGGGACATCTAGAATGGTTGAATGTCGGGAGGATCTATCATCATCCAACCAGGGGACAGTGAAGAATCTTCTACAAACATGTTCTTGTCTCACCACCATGAAGGGGAGATTGAAGATGCTGAAAATTCTGCCACAGAGAATGCAGAAGAACTTATTCCTGTGCTAATGTCAAATGAAGAACCTGATTCAGAAGGAAATTACGATTATGACTCTGATTGGCTTTCGGCTGAGAGTGAAGGTGAAGCAGAAGAAGGAAATAAAACAGATGAAGAGGAGCATGGAGAGGACTCAGAGTCAGAGCAGGAAGTCAACAAGGAACATGGAGAGCTGTAACTGTTGAAGCAGAGCATGACAGGGGCGCAGTAGAATGGGTAGAGCTGGTGAGTAAACACTCACTTGTAGCTGTAGTTTTAGTCACTTAGGTCTGCTTGTGGCGATCACCTAGTAGAGCAGAGAACTGAACTGTAGATTGACAGCTACATACACAGGTATATATACTATCTATCTACATGCACGAGGTCAGCAATATTAGTATTGCTGACTGATGATTTATATTGCGCTTGGTAATGCGCAGTCATTGCTGTGTTCAATGCTGTGTGTAATACAGCTTTGCACAGTCGTGCACATGGTGCACTTATTGTCTGAGTATGACATGTGTCAAACTCTATAATATCTGTCCAACTCTATAATATCTGTCAAAGATACTTTTTGTCCCATCACCATATTATCTACAAGGGGAACGGACTATTCTGGGACAGATAAGATAAGATCAGCTAAGATCGGAATGATCCGAAATGTTATCACAATCTTTACAAGATTGTTTCAACAGTAACAGTTGCATAGCCAGATTGATGCAATATAATTAAATGGCTGCTGTTGCTGGTGCAAGTGTGACCGATAATATTGTGACACAAAAGTGACAACCATGAAAGTGTGTGTGCATTCTGCACAGCTGATGCTATGAGTATGCTGAATAATTGGATTTTGTTAAAATACATATGGCTTATCAACAAAAACTGCAGATAGCAAGAAATGTTTGTGGGTCCCTAGTGCAGCAGCCACTTCTGTCCCATTGTGACATTGTGACATAAAGTAGTGTGACATTATGTCTTATCATAAACTGAAATATTAATCTTAGAAGACTATTCTTCTTTTGCCTATTTGGCATTGCTATGATCTAAATCTGACACTTTTAATGCAATAAAAGCTTATGTTGTGTTCACTGAAAATCAGTTGAATCAAAAGCTTAAAAGTGTGCATTCAGATCAAAGGGGAGAATTTGTCAATAAGAAGTTGATTGACTATTTTCAAGAAAAAGGTATTAACCATGAACTTAGTGCTCCACATGTTCATCAACAAAATGGTTGAGCTGAATGATTAAATGAAACCATTCTAAATTATTAGAATCTGGTTGTCCTAAATCATGGTGGTCATTTGCTTTTGAAACTGCAGTCCACACCATTAAGAAGAACAAAATGGAAAACACCTTATGAAAACATGATGATAAAGAAACCTGACATATCACATTTTAAGATATTTGGATGTTTGGCATATGTTTATAGAATGACATAAAGATAAATTATCACCTAGAGCTGAACCAATGATATTCATTGGGTATGAAAGTAAATCATACAAGTTTGTGAATGATAAAAACACAATAGTCATTGCCACACATGCTATCTTTGATGAAAATATATTTCCCAAGTTATCAAAGACTACAAATATTCACAAACAACAACAATACCCAACTTTAGAGTCTGACATAACAATTCCAACAAACAAACATAATCATTCTAATCATGACACTACAAAAAATGATAAAAGGCTATCATTTCATGATAATAATGATTCAAGTGATAGTGATTTGTTGGATTCAGAGGATCATAAGTCTAATAAAAAATGGACAATCATTTGAAAGACAGTACTTCAAAACATAGCAAGGAAATAACAAAGACAAAAACTGTCAGAAAACTTAAATCTAAAGATAATAAAAAGTTTGATAAAGGATTTAAGAAATGGCAGATTAAAAATCTTGGTCATTATAATCCTAAACTGGATAATGATGATGAATCAGCATCTGATCATTCAAGTTATCATTCAGATTTGATTCAAGAAGTTGAAGAACCTATTGAATCTTCTGCAACTATTAATAAAGGAAAAAGAAAACAAAGAGATGATCCTCCTTCACAATCAAAATCATCTCATAATAATCCTGATGTTGATCTTGGAGAAATTAAGAGTATATTTGACAAATATGATCAAAGTCCTTCTAAAAATACAAACATTAATGATCAAATAAATAAGGTCATTAATAAATCTAAAACAACATTTCCTAAATCAAAAGTTGTAATCCCTAAAAGTAAAGTATGCTTTGCTAATGATGATTTATGGAGAGACATTCAAAAAGATGTCACACCTATTCATGAAATATATAGGAGTCAACAATTAATTGATAGTCAAAGAGATTACTTGGTACCGACAGGCAGTAAATGCATTGGTAAAAAGTTAGATCTTACAGCTGCAAAAAGAGATAAACTGCAAGCTGGTAGACCTAAGTTAATTCAGAAACCTAATGTTCCAGATCAATCATCACATCCATTTGGTTTTAAAGAACAAGAAAGAGAAGTTATACAGCAAAAACTAGCAACTAGAAAAACTGCTAGGAGACCAAAAGTTAAGGTCATTGCTGATAATGTTTATGGAGATAAACATCCTGTCATGACTGACTAAAAAGCTTTGCATTTTTCACTAAGTCTTTTTGCTTTTATTATTTATTTTCTCTATATTATATAAACATATGCTGACTAAGCTGGTGCCTATCAGTTGGCGCTTAGATAAGTAGATATGATACTGGAGCTCAGTGTAGATGATACATCTGTATTACTACATGTGCAGTTGTCTGACTCATACTGTGCTATTGTAACAGATACATTGTCTTTGACAATGTATCTCTTTACCCACATCAGAAGAAACGTCAGCACAAGGGCTGGCAAGTTTATTCAGGGATCACATTTGGAAACTACATGGACTCCCCGAATCAATTATCTCGGATAGAGGTCCGCAATTCGCAGCACAAATGACGAAAGAGCTAAATCAAATGCTGGGGATTTCAATGGACTTGTCCACTGCGTTCCATCTGCAAACTGATGGACAAACCGAAAGAATGAATCAGGACCTAGAACAGTTCCTGAGAATCTTTGTGGACCATAGGCAAGAAGACTGGTCTGGATGGTTAGCCATTGCCAAATTTAGTTACAATAACAAAATTCAGGCATCCACCAAACAGACCCCATTCTTTGTCAACTATGGCAAACACCCCAGGATGGGAATTGAGCCCAGAAGAGAAGGGAGTCACCCGGTGGCATCAGATTTTGCTCAAAAAATGAAGGAAATCCATGAGGAAACTCAGGCCGCCTTGTTAAAATCACAGGGTGATATGAAACTGTACACCGATAGAAACAGATCTGATGCACCAGAATACAAAGTTGGAGATAAAGTATGGCTGTCAACCAAAGATTTAAGGTTAACAGGCCGACCAACTAGGAAATTGGTGGAAAGATGGATTGGGCCATACCCAATCAAGAAAATAGTGTCATCAAATGCAGTAGAATTGGACTTACCCTTCTCACAACAAATCCATCCTGTAGTAAATGTCTCACGAATCTGCCCATGGAAACAACCAATGAAAGGGCAAAAGGCACAACCTCCACCGCCAATTGAGATAGACGGTGAAAAGGAGTATGAGGTAGAAGAAATAATCGATGTGCAACTAAAAAGAAACAAAATGGAGTACTTAGTTAGGTGGAAAGGATACACCGCTGAGCACAACTCCTGGGAACCATTGGACAATCTACAAAACGCAAAAAGAAAAATAAAAAACTTTTACGATAGAAACCCCGGAGCCATCAGAAGGCTTGACAAAGCAACCTTTAACGGGTTAACTTTCAGACCCTATGAAAACTTCACCCAATCTTCAGACAGAATAGTGTCCAAAATCAATGTTAATGCAGTAGCACCAGCTGCAAAATGGGAGCAAAACTGGCAAAAATGGAAAGGAAGAAAGGGTTTAGATACCCTTACAGAGCCAGGAGATGTGGAAGGGCCATGTCAATGCAACATGTGCCTACGACAATCGCATGATATAGCACCTCGCACTGAAACGATTGAAGACTTCATCCCACCTGCACGCCCACTCTCCCCCATCATCGAGGAAATAGAGGAATCATCCATGATAGAGCGCGATGCACTGAAGGATGACGAAGAAGTTTAAATTTGTCTGGAAGCCAAATCCTAAAAAGGGGGTACTGTCATGACCAACTGAAAAGCTTCGGCTTTTTCACTAAGTCATTTTCATTTTATTATTTATTTTCTTCATATTATATAAACACATGCTGACTAAGCAGGCACCTATCATTCAGTGCTTAGATAAAGCCATAGATAAGATACCGGAGCTCGGCACTGATGACTCATTACCATTACTACATGCGCAGTTGTCTTACTCATACCGTACTATATTTAGAGTAGGGCTTAGGGTAGTGCACAGACCACCTGTCATAGTATATAAGGAGTGCAATTCAGCACCCAGAGTCCTCAGTCGAGTTCTCTCGGGTTTCCCCTCCCTCCTCTCCTCCTCCTGTCTTGTCTGCTACTTGGGGCTCTTAGGCGTCACGCCGAGGGAGTCCTGATACTTGTCCTGTCATATCCCAGGCATTATGGTGATCCTCAGCCTTATCATAGGCTTCTTGCATCGTCTTGATCTTCCTTTGGTCCTGTAAGATTGTCCTAGCAAGTTCTAAGGGTAATCCTTTGACGAATGCCTGCAACTGAGTGGGTATTCCAGTGAGTCCAGAGGTTCCTATATCCATGCAAAATTTTCTGATGTATTCTGGGACTGAAATGCCGTTTCCCACTCTTAATTTGGATAGATTGTTCAGGGCTCGAAGGGCGCTGTTGACTTCTCCCCAGTCATTGATGAAACGTGTTTCAAATGCTTCATAGTTGCCCCATTTGAATGTGGCTGCGGCACTGCCTTTGTTGTCATTCAATTCGCTTCAAATAATAGTTTTCTAGTCGTCTAGCTCTGGTCCCATGCATGCAAGCGCATATCTGATTTTCTTTTCATCTTTTCCTTCATAGTTCTGTTTGTTGAGGGTAAAGTAATCCTCAAGCTGTCCTAAAAATGACCTTGCTTCGATTCGTTTGCCTGTGAAAGGTTGTATAGGCTGCGGTTTGATATCTCCTTTAGAGCTAGCACTGGTTTCAGATGCCATTCTTGATTCAGGAGTGATTGGTGGTTCGGGGTTAATTGGCGGTTCAGGGGTTGGTGTTCTGGTGATCGGTTTTGGTTCTGGAGTAGGGGTTCTACTCAGAGTTCTGGGTTTCGGAGATGGGGGTGGTCCTTGTTTCGAGTAATCTGTATCAAATGGGTTTTCCTCAAGCTTGGCTTGTTCAATTTGTAGTAATTCCTCCCACTCTGCTAAAAGGCTAGCTGTGATTCCGTGTCGGTTGCTGTCTCTAAAGAATTTCCTATAGAGGGTTCTTCCTGGGTCGTTTTCTGGTTCCTTAACAAGGTAGAGCGGCTCTCCTTGTACTTCACTACCCCAGTCTAGGTAGATTTGATTGGGTAAATCGAATTCAAAAGCTGCTGAGTAGAAGTCTCCTGAAAAATATTTGTCTGGGACTGGTTCATTTCGTTTCCGTCCTTCTGTAATAAAATACCAGGTTTGTTGGTGGAGAAAAACTTCTCATTGTCCAAGGTAGTATTTCCCCTTATAGGTGACGGATCCGTTTGGGGGTCGTTCCTGAGAGCTGCGGGTCTCAATGGTGTCGGCTAGGGATGATACCCTGAGCTAGTCCTGAGTTCCAACTTATGTTATGGTTGATGTCCACAATGTTGTTCAGCGCCCAAGTCTACAGCGACAAACAGAGTCTCAGTCTGTTCCCAATCACTGGACAAGGGTTCTAGGCACTAAGTCTGACGACAACAAAGGCTAGAGAGAGAGCGAGGAGAGCGGTTGAGGCGATGAGCAAAAGAGCATTCAAGTTATGGATAGGATTCGACTAAGTTGGAACTAAGGAACTACAGTACATGAGTGGGGTTTATATACGTTGAAAGAACAATAGGAACTAAAGGGGAAAGAGCATAGCTATCTGAGAAAGGAAAGGTAAAGGTAGCTATAAAAGGAGATAACATCCAAGCATAACTATGGGTTTGCAACAAGTAAATGTAGTCCATTAACAAAGGGAAAAGAGAACTGTAACAGTTGAGGCAATTTCTTGGATTGTTGTTTGATGAGTAGCAACCATTATTTTTGCATCCTCAACTAACTCATTTGCATCATATGCCATACACAAGTTTTTATTGAGAAGTGTGGAATCACTTCTCCTATTCTTAACTACACGTATTTTATTTGGGGATACTCCCAAATTTACAAAGGCAGTGGCAATATTCTGCCACTCTGAAGTTTGGTGTGCCCATCTGGCACATTTATCTCACATCTCTCCTTCACTGTTCCCATTATTGGGTTGTACCGAAAGCGGGTCCTCCTTGATTTCCCACTTCGATGCATCGGTAACAACCCTTGCTCCCCATGTGGCAAGCCATTTATCATGGCGCCTATTCTGCTCTGCAGCAGATAACAAATAAACCTTGTTAGGATCTTCGTTTTTAGGGAAGCTAATGGGACCACGTACTATCTCCATGCCCTTTTTTGCAGTGGTGGCATAAGTGGTCCTAGATGGACCAGGAACAGGAATCGGTGTCCTGTTTTCAGTATTCCCTATAATGGGATAGGGAGTAGCGGGCTTATAATTGCCACTGCGAATAGTGTTAAACAATTGCTGTAGGCAGAGCATCACCACCAATTTCTTTTACAGGAACTGTTGTGGGTTTTGTATATTTACCCCTTAGTTCCTTGAAACGGCAAAGAGATTTCTTATTTCTGAGGGATTGAGCCATATTTCGCTCATGGTCTTGCACTCATTTGTCATGACCGACTGAAAAACTCCGTTTTCACTAAGTCATTTTATATTCCTTTTTCTCTTTATTATGTAATACTGGCTGACTAAGCAGGCGCCCATCAGTCAGCGCTTAGATAAAGATAGGGATTAGATAAGATTAGATAGCGGATCACGGCCAGGATGAGTCAACGTCTTGACTCATTGCACAGCAATGCGCAGCATGCGCAGTGCCTCACCGTTACCTCGTGTAGTGTACGCACAGACCATGTACCTAGGTATATAAGGAGTGCAACTAGCACCCAGAGACCTCAGCTGAGTTCTCTCGGGTTTTATCCCTTCCTCACTCCTCCTCTTCTACAGTCTACTGAGTGGGGCCCTGAGTCGTCTCGACGAAGGGTTCCTGATAGTAGAACTTGGCTGTTCATCCTCACCGCCCCACTCGTTTCTCATACCCGGATCACAGGGTTAAGTGGCAGAGATCAGGGGAATTCACACAGTCGTACTGTTAGGAATCCATCCTAATGCATCTTTTTCTTCTTTTTATCTTGCTAGTGGTCTGGGACCACTCTGGGACATCTATACATGGTCTGGGATCATGGAAGGGACTATAGGAACACTTCGCGTGGGTTAGCGCATGGGAGTGCTCACTAGAAGATGAGACGATGGTTGGTTGGGCCAACCACCTACATACTAGGAAAGAGATCGCAACCCTGGGTGGCAGTGCGCGCGGATCACATCAGCGCATCAGTACATCACCCCAATATGGCATGGGATCAGCGGCAATGCTCGACAGCTTGATATGGCAACAGCAACTCCCTGTTGGGGATCACGGGAGGCCTGTGAGCAGTCTGCCTCATGGAATAGGGCCCAGATGGAGACTGTGGGAACGCCAGGCTGAGGGGAAGGTTCTAGGCCATGGGCGCATGTGGAACTGTCAAGGGCGCACAGCATCGCTAAAGATAGATGAAGTCCAGAAGCAGCGCTCAAGGGTCTGGAAGCAGCGCTCAAGCAGTATGAGTCACTGAGGCTGTAGAGGTGCCAGTGGGAAGGGTCGCAAGGGGTCTTAGTAGAATAGTATATAAGACCAGCTGTAGGTAGTCTTGGTTCCCCAAGACTTAAGATAGTTTATCTTATGCTCATTGTATGGGCATTAGATTCTGTCTAATGTAGTCTCAATAACATTCCTTCTCTCTGTTCTTATCCTCCTCCCTTCTCTGCGAGGCTTGTGGGTTTGTGTTGAGCGTGAGCTCATAACATAATCTTAAGTCTTTGTGCCACACCCTTCATCATGAGTCACAGCGATGAGCCCATCCCCCTCATTGCAGATCACAGTGACAAAGAGTTAAAACCTGCTTCAAAACCTATCGCCTGACCTCACACACATCGCACCATGTGCCTGTGGGCAGCCTCGAGGATCTAGGCGACTTCGACACCAACAACAGATAGACTCATTTGACCGTTGTCAAGTGACTACTACCATTTATGGTTACTGGCAACAAAATAGTATTGAACGAGAGCTTGGAGCGCGCTGTAGTTGACCGGGCAGGGTCTTGCAGGCACCGGCATCAGTACTACGGAAAAGACAGTGGAACTGTTGAAGAAAACCATTTGGCATGCCATGTATCAAGGGTGTACAGTCTAGAGATACCAATCATGTATTGGATCTATTTGATCTGAGCACGAGGACACTCTAGTGAAGTCCCGGGCATCATGTCATTTGGTCAGTTGTTGGAATTAAATCGAAGACTCAAGTGTGGGTGCGTTATTGACCACATTGAGCTGTGGTTGTGTTAGGAAGCACAATCACTGATGAAGAGGCAGCATCCCTCCTGTCTAGGAGGCGTCACTACGTTTCAGGATAAGCCAAAGGAAGAGATTGATTGCTGGTGGAGCGCCCAGGATCAATTGAAGATGAAGGAAAGCAGATGTCAACTGCTGTAACAAATGGACATAGTTCTAGTTACCACAATCATTTAGTGGAAAGGAAAGGATCCGATGCAGCCCCAGTAGTTGTTGCAATATCCAGGAACACAAGAGTCACACAGAGCTCCTCACGCAGTAGAGCGATATGGTGATGAGTGGAATAATGGATCACTTGGGCAATACTGGTTGAGCGCTTGGATTAATTTTGGACCAATGGAAAGATGGATGCCAGAGAAAAGAACATCGCCACACAACAATCAGTTGTAGAAATGCAGAAGCCACCTGCAGAACAAATGGGGCATACGTCATTTCATCAGGGAGATGGCCCTGGATAAGAAACCATCAAGGAGGGTTGAATAGATCAGTCATCAGGATCATCAGCCAAGGAACGATAGCGCCAGTAAAAGACTATCCTAGGAACCGGGGTATTAAAAGTCAAGAGAACCCTGAAGGGGCAACCTGAGGGGAAGGTTGTCTATGATCACTGTCATTAGGAGTGTGACATTAAAGATAGACTCTAGAACAAGGACCAGGACACCATACCAGCGTGTGGGTCACAGTTGCAAGAAACCCCAGTAAGGCACTGGGATATCAAAAGCACAGTTCTCTTTTCAACTTGGCAATGGACAGTAACTTACATGTTATGTATGAACAACTCAAATTGTCAAGTCTACTATCAAACAGGTCGATCGCGTGCCATCAGGGAGGAGTTAGCCAAACTGGTCAGATCAACATCGACTTCGGGCGATTCGAGATTCTAGATGATAGCCTCTTTGTAGGCTATTGACTATTGTGTCTCAACATGGAGCTGGATATCTCCTTAAAAGGTCTACTGGTTGGGAACACTCCAGTTGGAAAAAGTGCAAGCATGAATGATTGCCAGAGATGGATCATGACCCAGTGGACAGATTATCTTGGCAGTTATCTCGTCAGGAAGGATTTCATGGAACAGAAATTCCTTCAGTGTTGTATAATGGAAATGCAGGCGCCAGTAAAAGACCGCAGTGGTTGGGAGCTATTCAAGTCAGAAAGCGAATAGCAAAAGTGGCGGGCAATTTAATTGGCATAAGAAGTAGTCTGGAAGCCAAGGATAGGAGCAGGACAATGCTCTCTTTTTCATAAGAGATGATATTCAATGTATCCAAGAAAAGTCCGCAGAATTACAGGACTAGAGTTGCCGGAAACAGTTGCAGTCACAGGATCAGGGCAGAGACTGACTGCCAAAACAAAGTCGCCAGCTGAAGGTTAAAAGCTGAAGGAGTAACCACTCAGGTCCATCAGGATCGACAGGAGTAAAAGTCGATCAAGCAAAGGATGGGATCAGGCCTGAGGGGAAGGTTGACTCATTATTGTCAAAGATCAGAAGATCATCAGAGTCATAAAGCGATGACACCCCTTGATCAAGGGTGGGATGATTTATGTGGAAAGATCCTGGACATTTGAATGTCCACTTAGGTTCAATCGATGAGGAAAAAGGTTTTGTTGCTACACCTACACCAGTGGCTGTATGCACAGACCAAGAACTCAGGAAAGAATACATGGACAAAAGGAAATTGTCAGCAGAGGATCACTGGAGCTATACAGGAGATTTAGCAGAATGAAAGTAGTTGACAGGACAAAAAGTCAATGAAACAGAAAGGGGTTGCTACCTTATAGCTATGGAAATACCAAAAATTGCGGAATTTTTTTCTCTCCTCAATGTTACTCGCTCACCCTTCTCTGTGGGGGATGGGGGGTTTTGGTAGGATGGCTGTGTTGTGGCTGTCCTCCTTGGTGTCGGCCAGCCTTCACACACCATCCGTCGAATGTGTCTGGAATCCACATTTTGAGGTGAAGGTAAAGAGGGAAAAGGAGACGAGATGAATGGAGGCAACCCGAGGAACTCCAAGGGCTTGCTGAACGAAGTGTGAGGCAAGACGAGGAGGACTGAGGATTGCGGAATGAATGAGTCTCCGTTAACCCTCCGAAATAACGGCCCGAGGGAAAATTTAATTTTTTCCACCATTTGATTTTTGGGATCCAAAACCCAGTAAGGCGCTGGGTCATCAAAAGCAAGTCAAGGAGAAGTGCCGAGTTATCAGGGCATTTGTCATCCAGTATGCGCTGGGTTATCAAAAGCAAGTTCAAGTCTATGACAGCGGGAGCCTTAAGCGAAGGCACTTAGGAAAGGTTGCTTAGGAAGAGCCGAGAGGATTGCAGTCAGGATGATTGGATCAAGTGCCAGAGGAGCAGACCAAGAATTTGTCAAAAGTCATACGATGTCCAGTAGGGGGCTGGAGTATCAAAACTCAACCAAAGCAAACTTGATGGATTAGTAGGAATCCGCATATTGGGATATGGATTCTTCTATGGAAATCAAGAAAGCTAATAGACCGACGTCCAAAGGTCTTTAAAGAACAACAGTTAAGCAGTGGGGCAACAGGGCTAGTTGCACGCTGGCTTCTTGGGACAAGAAGCCTTGAGGAGAAGGTGATGTTAGGAATCCATCCTAACGCATCTTTTTCTTCTTTTTATCTTGCTAGTGGTCTGGGACCACTCTGGGACATCTATACATGGTCTGGGATCATGGAAGGGACTATAGGAACACTTCGCGTGGGTTAGCGCATGGGAGCACTCACTAGAAGACGAGACGATGGTTGGTTGGGCCAACCACCTACATACTAGGAAAGAGATCGCAACCCTGGGTGGCAGTGCGCGCGGATCACATCAGCGCATCAGTACATCACCCCAATAAGGCATGGGATCAGCGGCAATGCTCGACAGCTTGATATGGCAACAGCAACTCCCTGTTGGGGATCGCGGGAGGCCTGTGAGCAGTCTGCCTCATGGAATAGGGCCCAGATGGAGACTGTGGGAACGCCAGGCTGAGGGGAAGGTTCTAGGCCATGGGCGCATGTGGAACTGTCAAGGGCGCACAGCATCGCTAAAGATAGATGAAGTCCAGAAGCAGCACTCAAGGGTCTGGAAGCAGCGCTCAAGCAGTATGAGTCACTGAGGCTGTAGAGGTGCCAGTGGGAAGGGTCGCAAGGGGTCTTAGTAGAATAGTATATAAGACCAGCTGTAGGTAGTCTTGGTTCCCCAAGACTTAAGATAGTTTATCTTATGCTCATTGTATGGGCATTAGATTCTGTCTAATGTAGTCTCAATAACATTCCTTCTCTCTGTTCTTATCCTCCTCCCTTCTCTGCGAGGCTTGTGGGTTTGTGTTGAGTGTGAGCTCGTAACACGTATGCCGACTATAAAATTGCGGTATTAGTTGCCGGGCACTATAAAACCGAGCACCTGTGGCCCTGCCTCGTGGCCCTTGACTAACTTGGCACTACGTTCCCGGTCTACGCAAACCGAAGGACCTAACCCGGTCGATAGGGTTACCTGTGCACAGGACACCAGTGCCGGTTTTGTCACACGATACGTGACATGCATCTAGGGACCAGCCTCGCCAGCCCCCTAGCACATTAAATTGCCCTGGCCTAGGCCCTTGAAGGCTATACAGTAAAATACGTAATTACCCTTTCCCCTTACACCTCGGAAGTAGCCAGCGCTTGCTCATGCGCTTCTGAGAGAGGACCGCACCCGTATGGTGTAGTGTCAGCAGGACAACCATTCAGCCCCTGCTTAGATAAAACTTTCCATGTCGTCGTAATCCGTAAATACCGTACCTATATTGTAGCACTGCAGGGAGGGTTGTGGACCCTGAGTGCACCCCATATGTACATATTTGTTCTACCCAAACTGGTGACAGGCCAAGACCTCCCTCACCTTAGAAGAAGATACGATTACATGCTTATCTACTCCATTCCTTTTCAATAAATCCTTTTCATCCATCATGGCCCAATCACAGAGTCTAATGGCATGCTTACACCAGCGTTTACAAACAAACGCAAACATCATTCAAGCCCTGCAAACACAAATTCATCAACTGCAGGCAAACCAGGCAACTGTCACAGCTATGCCACAGCCACACCCAACACCCATAGTTCGCATACCGCCTGGGACGGTATTTAATATTCCCACACCAGATGACAAAGATGAAGAAAGTCTTGTTGCACCGCCACCGGTTTTCTCAGGTCAGATAACTGAGGTAAACAAATTTGTTAATGGATGCTGAATATATTTGCATTTTCAAATGGCAAATACTACAGAAAAGGAAAGGATTTGTGCAATCCTATCTTATATGTCAAAAGGATTGGCAGTAGATTGGCGAGATAATCTACTTGAAGCAATAGCAGATAATGATAATACAGTTCCACAAACAGTGGAAGCTCTGTATCAAAGGATAAAGGAAGAATTTGGAGATATGGATGAACAGTCATCTAAGATCTCAGAACTTCGTCTAATGGAGCAAGGATCTAGCACGTGTGAGGAGCATATACAGAAATTTAAAAAAGTAGCACGAGGCACCGGTTACTTTGGAAGAGCATTGATCAAAGAATTCAAGCGCAGCTTGAATAACATGTTACGGCAAAGAATTATGGAGTCAGACACTATTCCAAATTCGGTAGATGAATGGTATCAGCGCACAGTCAAGTTAGATTGACAATGGCAGCAAGCAAAAGCTGAGGAGCGGTATTACTCCTCCTGGACCAGTAACTCCGCTAAGAGGAGTGAAGGAGTGTCCAAAGGCCCGGATCCGGCAAGAACGGTAGTCCCTGGCCAGCCCAAACCCAGATTAGATCTCAGATCTGGATCAGCGCGTCAGGGGCAATTGGGAGCTGGAGCCTCCAGGAGTTCTAGTAATACAGTAACTCGGCCCAAACAAATGGAGCAGAAGCAACGCCCACCCACCAGATGTCACAAGTGTGGGAAGATAGGTCACATCTTACGCCACTGCAGATCAAAACTCGACATCAGAACAATGACGTACGAGCAGATTAAAGCATTCTTTGCAAATGGACAACAAGCAAAGACCAAGGTATCAGTGAGTCCTGTGTTAGACTCTAGGAACCGGTTTTCGGTACTTGATTCGAACATTACAGTAGGAAAGGATGTCTCGGAGAAATCCGAGACGTCTCCGCAAGGGGCAATCTCAAAGGAGAAACACCGTGATATAGCACCCAGCGCTGAAAGTGTCTCTTCCCACGAGCATGGCAGAGTGGTTAAATCTGTGCTTAATTCTCCTTCTATGTTTTCTACTCCGAAGAAAAGTAAGGAAGTACAGAAGCAACATGATATAGCGCCTCGCACTGAAGTTGTAACTGTACAACCACGAGAATCGAAGGAAGATCTACATCTGGTCCGAACTATTGGCCAGAAGGATGAAATTTTTATGGAGATTGGGTTGGAGACGTTGGACACTCATGAGCAAATGCAGCAGAAGGCTTTGCTTGACTCCAGTGCTACTGGATTGTTTATGAATGCCAAATACGCAAAGGAAAAAGGGTTTAGACTTATCCCTTTAACATGTCCCATTCAAGTACAGAATGTGGATGGTACAAATAATGAAGGAGAAATGATCACCCATGAGGTCAATCTTCTGCTTTCCTTTAAAGGTCATAAGGAACGAGCTACTTTTGAGATTTGCAAGTTGGGCAAAACAAATGTAATCATTGGATCTACATGGTTACGAAAGCATAATCCAGAGATCAATTGGGAAACTGGACAAGTAAAGTTAACTCGATGCCCACGGTCATGTGGACATAGGCAAAGAGAGTGGACCAAACGTCGAGAAAAGAAAGTACGCACAGCTGAACATTGGAGGGTGTTGCAATATTTGTGGGAACAAGAAAAGGAGTTGGATTTCGCTCATTGGCTTGAGGAAAAGGAGGAAGAAGATCAGAACCTCACATATTTGGAACAGATGAAACATCCAAGGGAATACAAATATGGGGATAAATACCCATTTTTACCTTTGTTTCCATCAGGATCTGCTGGACCAAAAGCAGGATCATCCTTACGTGTGCAGGAACTAGCAAAAATCACTGCTAGTGAGATGGTACCTAAACAGTATCATCAATATCTTCAGATCTTTGAAAAGAAGGCCTCTGAGAGAATGCCAGTGTGGAAGCCATGGGATCATGCGATTGACACTAAGCCTGGGTATCAACCGAGGAAGGCTAAAACATATCCCCTATCTCCTGATGAGTTGCAGGAAGTACGTAACTTTGTTGATGATCAGTTAAGCAAAGGGTACATACGACCTTCAAAGTCGCCACAAACATCACCAGTGTTCTTTGTAAGCAAGAAAGATGGAAAGAAGAGGATGGTGCAAGATTATTGGTACCTTAATGAGTGGACAGTTAAGAATAACTATCCCTTACCATTAATCTCGGAGTTGGTTGATTGTGCAGGAAGTGCAAAGTACTTCACGAAGTTGGATCTTCGCTGGGGATACAACAATGTACAGATCAAAGAAGGCGATGAATGGAAAGCTGCCTTTACAACACCAGAAGGTTCTTTTGAACCAGTTGTAATGTTCTTTGGGCTTACCAATTCACCGGCCACTTTCCAAACTATGATGAATGACATTTTCCGAGATATGATTAATCAAGGAAAAGTAATAATCTATATTGATGATATCCTCATCTTTACCAAGACAAAGGAGGAACACAATAAGATTGTTTTGGAAGTTCTCAAAAAATTGGAAGAGAATGATTTGTATGTCAAACCAGAAAAGTGCACCTGGTGTGTGGAGGAAGTCAAATTCCTGGGTGTCATTGTTACGGTCAATGCCCACAACATCGTTCAGCGTCCAAGTCTACAGCAACAACAGAGTCTCGGTCTGTTTCCAATCACTGGACGAGGGTCCTAGGTACTAAGTCTGACGATGACGAAGGCTAGAGAGAGAGCGAGGAGAGCAGTTGAGGCGACGAGCAAAAGAGCGTTCAAGTTGTGGATAAGATTTGACTAAGTTGGAACTAAAGAGCTATGGTACATGAGAGGGGTTTATATATGTTTAGAGAACAATAGAAACTAAAGGGGAAAGAGCATAGCTATCTAGAAAAGGAAAGGTGACGGTAGCTATGAAAGGAGATAACGTCCAAGCATAACTATGAGTTTGTAACAAGTAAATGTAGTCCGTTTAACAAAGGGAAAAGAGAACTGTAACATTACCCCCTTTGTATGTGAGAAGTCACCAACTTCTACCAGCCAGAAGTTGTCCAACCGTGATCCGTTCTAGACTTGGCCCATTTGACAGCGTTGTCTAGTTCTTTTGTCGATGTCTCCACCTTCCACTTGAGAGCTTCAGCAGCTCTATGCAGGTTTTGCGCATTTCGTAAGAAGGAGTTGCGTTCCTTGTAGGTCATCTCGTGTGGGTCGATGGTGAGAGTGAGGGTGGCGAGGTTATTGGTGGCTGAGGATAGGTTGGTTATAGAACAGGTGGCAGCGGCGAGGGCATCCGCGACGACGGTGAGCATGGTATTTCATTTAACAAATTGGGCGAAGTGGGGAAGATGGTGGTCGTCAGGGTGTACCTGGGGAAGCAAGGCGGCAGGGTGGATATGTAAATCGTCATCCTCGAAGTGGACGACAGTGGTATTTTCAATGAAAACCTCTAGTGGGAGGTCTGGGATGGCGAGGAAGGGCGAGAAAGCAGCGGCGGTTTCGTCAATGCACCAATGAGCACATGAGAGGAGAGCCAGGGCAGTGAAGTAAGCGACAAGGGCGAAGAAGGTGAACATGGTTTTTCGATGTGGGTTTTGGTGTTAGGCGGTGATACTTTGAAGAATTTATATGTATTCCGGATCACTGATTTCCATGTCTGAATCCGAGCTTTCTATGTCTAATGGATCTTCGATGTCAGGGTCAGTAAGGAGTTCTCGTTCTTCTATGATGAACCTGGTTAGCGAATCTAGATGTTGGATTCCTGGTGTTGTTGTTGGGGGTGACTAAGAATCTTCTGACTCTCCTGATGATGTCTGCTATTACCTCTCCCACTGCAATGGACAAATATTGAAGCTCATCCTGGATGTCTTCTATAAGGATGTGAGGCCTTCCTGGTATTCTGATTCTTCGGTTAATTAACCAGATTTGTGCGCTACACTCCCGTATCTGTTTAGTGATCTCGTCCATCTGCTTATATTCTTCCGGACATAACAGTCTTCCATGAGCGCTTTCATAAACGTTACTGCTTCTAATAGCTAGAAGTTGGTAGGCAGGTGGATCTTTATTATAGGCAGGTAGGTCGTCGGTTGAGAATTGTAGGTCATAGTATTTGGGAAGATAGTTCTGGATGGCATTGCAGGGGAACTCTGTTGTTCCTGAAGGGTTCTTTTGGTGACGGTGATCAAGTCGAGGGATGCGGTAGTATCGTGTGACCAACACCACAGTTCGGGTGAGTTTTCCTGACGGGTTCGGTGCTCTAGGAGCGTGTTGGAAGGGGAGGTATTGTATGCGGGTGTAGATGGTCTTTTCTTTAAGAGCTATAGTGTATCGAGAGAGTGTTGAGCAGTTCCGTTTTGTATAGTGGTAATTTTGTTTCAAGATGTGGCGGTTTCTATATCGAGTCATGGTTCAGAGGTGTCGACGTTGTTGATATTCCGATAGGATATCGGTGGCGTTTGCAAGATTACAAGCGGGTTCCCAAGAGTTATCGTTTGATCCGTAGCCTTTCCATTTAACTAGGTAATGGTAGCCTGCACCTCGCTTCCTGTGGGCTAGAATTGCCTCTACCTCGAATTCCTCTTGTCCATTTACGAGATCAGGGGGTGGTTTCACATAGTTTGGGCCATGCGCAGTCGTTTCTCTATACGGGGTAAGGAGTGACATATGAAACACAGGGTGAATGCGCCATTGTTTCGGGAGTTTCAATTTGTATGTTACTGGTCCCATCACTTGTTTGATTTCAAAGGGTCCCTCTTGTTTTGGTGCTAGCTTTCTGGACTGATATGGTATGTGAAGATTTCGGTTCTCAAGCCATACTTTGGTGCCCTTTTCGAATCGTATTGCTTTGTCCTTGCGTCGTCCTGCTATTAATTGTCTTGCTAATTCGTGTGCTGCTAGCGCTTCTTCTCTGGCTTTCCTTAGGAGCTGAAGGCGCTCCTTTGCTGCTGGTGTGGTCATTCGTGTTGTAGCTGTGGGAAGCGCAACAGGGTCTGTCCCATACATTAATCTGAATGGGGAAGTTTTGATCGTATCATGATGTTGGTTGTTGTGAGCAAATTCGGCTATTGGGAGAAGCGGTTTCCATAGATGCGGTTCATTGGAGCAGAACATTCGAAGGTAGACTTCTAGTTCCTGGTTGACTCGTTCTGTTTCTCCGTCGGTTTGGGGATGATAGGCTGTGCTCATTCTATGGTCAATTCCTAATGCTTTTCGTATTTCCTGAAATACTTTTGCAGAGAACTGTGGTCCTCGATCTGAAATCAAAACGTCGGGTAAGCCAAACCGTTTGAAAATTTCAGAGACGTAAAGTTCCGCAGTGCCTAGAGCATCGATTGTCTTCTTGCAAGGTGTGAAAATTACCCCCTTTGTAAGACCATGGTCCACCGTGACCAGGATCGAGTCAAAGCCATCGGAAAGGGGTAGATCAGTGATGAAATCAAGGGTTACTTGCTGAAAGGGGTGGGTTGCTTTTGACGGAATTGGGTGAAGGGCTGGTACATTTGGGTGTGTGTTAATCTTCATCTCCTGACAGAGGGCGCATCCTTCTATCCATTCCCTGACATGTTTGAACATTCCGGGCCACCAGTAGTCACACTTAAGGAGTTCAAGGGTCTTTAATCGTCCAGGGTGACCTGATGATTGTGCCTTGTGCGTTTCTTTAATCAATTTGGTTCGTAGCCCATCTTGGTCAGGGATGTAGGTCTTTCCGAGATAGTGAACAATGCCATTGGTATAAGACCAATCTTGTATGTTCGATTTGATCGGTGGGGCGTGGTCCGTGGTGATAACCTCGATTAGAATACATCCGAAATTGTCTTTTGACATTGCTTTCTGAATTTCTGTGACTAGATCTTCTGCAATAAGACGAATAAAACGATCCTCTGGTAGGACTACAATGTCTTCTTGTAATTCACTGTTTCCCATATGATCAGGGCGTCGGGATAGGGCATCCGCTTCAAACATTTTTGTGCCAGGGACATGCTCAATGCGTAGGTCAAATTCTGATAATAGGGATGACCATCTAGCTTGTCTGGGTGTTAAGCGTTGGGCGGTCCGATAGTAGGATAGATTCTTGTGGTCGCAGTGAACTATAGTGGTGTGGGGTGATCCGTGTAGTAAATGTCGCCAGGTCATCAATCCCTTGATGATTGCCAAGAGTTCTCGATCGTAGATCTGGTAATTCTGTTCCGTTTGTGTTAATGCATGTGAGATAAATCCGCAGGAATGTAGAGTTCCTGTCTCGTCCACTTGTTTCAAGACTGCTCCTATTGCCTTATTCGATGCATCGGTTTGAAGGATAAAGGGTCTAGTAGGATCTGGCATTAATAATACCAGCATAGATGCAAATTGTTTTTTCAGAATTTCAAAAGCATTGTTCCGTTCCATGGTCCAGTCAAATGATTCCATTTTCTTAGTGAGGTCAGTAAGTGGTTTAGTGATGGCAGCAAAGTTTCCAATGAAACGTCGATAAAAGTTCCCAAATCCAAGGAATGATCGGACTTGTTTGACTGTGGTAGGAACTGGCCAATCAGCGATCCCTGCTAACTTTACTGGGTCCATCTGAATGCATCCAGGGGTGATGATCATTCCTAGGAATTTGACTTCCTGCATGGCAAACTTGCATTTTTCAAGTTTCAGGAATAGATCGTTATCTTGTATCCATTGTAAAATTTGTTTTGTCCGCTCCTCCAGCTGTTCTAGTGTTTCCGCACAGATTAACATGTCGTCCATGTAAATGATCAGCCATCCTTCATTGATCATGTCTCTAAAGTACTCGTTCATCATAGTTTGAAAGGTTGACAGCGAGTTGCATAATCCAAAGAACATTACTGTTGGTTCGTAGAGCCCTCGATTGGTAATAAAGGCTGCTTTCCATTCGTCTCCCTTCTTGATGCAAACATTGTTGTATCCCCATCGGAGGTCTAGTTTGGTGAAGTACTTGGCGCCTTGTAACTTGGTCATGAGATCAGAAACAAGGGGAAGGGGATATGCGTCTTTGACAGTCCATTCATTCAGATATCAGTAATCCTGACAGGGTCGGAGTGCTCCACTTTCTTTCTTTGCTACAAAGAAGAATGGTGATGCCTGCGGTGATGTAGATGGTTTAATGTATCCTTTCTTGAGTTGTTCATCAATCCATTCATCTAACAGTCCTTGTTCCTTGACTGATAGAGGGTAAAGTTTACTAGCTTTTGGGACAAAACCCTCCTTTGTATTGATTGCGTGATCCCACGGTCGACTGGATGGGAAGCGTTCTGATGCCTTCTTGTCAAAGATGGTGTGCCACTGCTCATATTCTGTAGGTAGAGTGGTGGATGGTTCGTCTTTCTTTAGCCTGTGCTCTAGTTCCTGTGATGCCAATGTTTTAACTCTAATACAATAGTCATCCTCGCCCCATTGCTGGGAGTCAAGGGCTAGCTGCCAGATTGCTTTTGGCGACGTGTCCAGGTCTCCGATTTTCAGAGATTTCTCTCGCCAGTTGATGATCGGGTTATTTTCTTCTAACCAGGGTATTCCTAGAATCATTCGTTGATCGCCTAGCTTAGTGATCCAGAACCAATTGATAAACTGCTGTCCTTCGATCATGTAGCATATTTTGGTCCGATGTGTGATCATTCCTTTCACATTTACTGTTCCATCTGCGTTTCTGACTTTGATTGGTTTCTTAAGTCGTTCTTTCCTGAGCTCTTTTACTGCTCCCTCATCTACAAAGTTTCCTTCTGCTCCACAATCAATTAGGGCAGATGTTCCAGCAGGTAAATTGGTCGATTTGATAGTTAACAAAATGCGCTTGTCATTGTTGGATAATACTATTACAGAATCAAGCGCTAACTGTTCAGATCTCGATAATAAGGAAGGGCCAACCGCTGAGTGACGCTTCCTAACTAAAAACCCTCATTTTCGAATTCGTTTAAGAGGGCATTCTTCTCTTCAGTAGACATTGCTGAAAAGATGGCTCTAATTTTCTTTGCTGGTTCGTCTTCTTCCTTCTGTTGTTCCTCAGTGACAGAACGGACAGCCTTATTCTGATAAGAAGACCTGGATGAAGGCGCATCATTGCGTTTTGGGCAGTTCCTGGAGATGTGTCCCTGTGTTCCACATCTGAAACACTTGCCAGTCTTTCAGTATTCCTCCTTTTGATCATCTGTTAATCGGCTAGGAATTGTGGTATTTATAGCTCTGATTGTTCCAGATTGGTTGTTGTTTCGATTGAAACGTGTTCCAGATCCATCATTGGTTCTCCTGTTTCCCTGTCCTGTCATGTCCCAAGCGTTATGGTGATCCTCAGCCTTATCATAGGCTTCTTGCATCGTCTTGATCTTCCTTTGGTCCTGTAAGATCGTCCTAGCAAGTTCTAAGGGTAATCCTTTGACAAATGCCTGTAACTGAGTGGGTATTCCAGTGAGTCTAGAGGTTCCTATATCCATGCAAAATTTTCTGATGTATTCTGGGACTGAAACGCCGTTTCCAACTCTTAATTTGGATAGATTGTTCAGGGCTCGAAGGGCACTGTTGACTTCTCCCCAGTCATTGATGAAATGTGTTTCAAATGCTTCGTAGTTACTCCATTTGAACGTGGCTGTGGTACTGCCTCTGTTGTCATTCAATTCGCTTCGGATAATAGTTTTCCAATCGTATAGTTCTGGTCCCATGCATGCAAGCGCATATCTGACTTTCTTCTCATCTTTTCCTTCATAGTTCCGTTCGTTGAGGGTAAAGTAATCCTCAAGCTGTCCTAAAAATGACCTTGCTTCAATTTGTTTGCCTGTAAAAGGTTGTATAGGCTGCGGTTTGATATCTCCTTTAGAGCTAGCACTGGTTTCAGATGCCATTCTTGGTTCAGGAGTGATCGGTGGTTCAGGGTTAATCAGTGGTTCAGGGGTTGGTGTTCTGGTGATCGGTTTCAGTTCTGGAGTAGGGGTTCTACTCGGAGTTCTGGGTTTCGGAGATGGGGGTGGTCCTTGTTTCGAGTAATCTGTATCAAATGGGTTTTCCTCAAGCTTGGCTTGTTTGATTTGTGGTAATTCCTCCCACTCTGCTAAAAGGCTAGCTGTGATTCCATGTCAGTTGCTGTCTCTAAAGAAATCTCTGTAGAGGTTCCTTCCTGGGTCACTTTCTGGTTCCTTAACAAGGTAGAGTGGCTCTCCTTGTACTTCACTACCCCAGTCTAGGTAGATTTGATCAGGTAAATCGAATGGATAAGATTCGACTAAGTTGGAACTAAAGAGCTACGGTACATGAGAGGGGTTTATATATGTTTAGAGAACAATAGAAACTAAAGGGGAAAGAGCATAGCTATCTAGAAAAGGAAAGGTGACGGTAGCTATGAAAGGAGATAATGTCCAAGCGTAACTATGAGTTTGTAACAAGTAAATGTAGTCTGTTTAACAAAGGGAAAAGAGAACTGTAACAGTCATCATTGGCGCAAAAGGAATTCAAATGGATACCAGAAAGGTGGATGCCATTGTGCAATGGCCAACATCAACATGTGTCAAAGATGTGCAGAGGTTCTTACGATTGGCAAACTATTATCGATGGTTTGTCCAAGACTTTGCAAAGGTGGCACGGCCATTGCATGACCTGGTATGAAAAGACAAAGCATGGGAATGGGCAGAAGCCCAAGATAACGCATTCAAAATGCTCAAAAAGATTTTTACAGAGCAGCCATTGTTGGTGGCACCGGACTCAGATTGGAAGTTCCGCATTGAGTCTGATGCATCAGATTATGCCACAGGAGGAGTGCTCTCAATGCAATGTGATGATGAGAAGTGGTGACCAGTTGCTTATTTCTCCAAATCCCTTAATGATACCGAACGTAATTATGACGTTCATGATAAAGAAATGTTGGGGATTATGCGCTGCCTTGAAACCTGGCGGCACTATTTGGAAGGTGCCAAGGAGACATTTGAGATTTGGACAGACCACAAAAACCTTGAGTATTTCATGGGTGCCAAGAAGCTTAATCGGCGCCAAGCTCGGTGGTCTCTTTATCTCAGTTGCTTTAATTTTGTGTTGTTGCATAAGGCTGGGAGTTCCATGGGGAAGGCCGATTCTCTGTCCAGGAGGCCAGATCATAAACAGGGGGTGGATGATGATAATAAAAACATCACCCTCTTGAAGCCTGATTTTTTCAAAATTGCTGCCCTACAGCATGGTCATGTGCTCATTGATAGTTCAGAAAAAGCCTTACTGAACAAAATCAGAAAGTCAGAAGCACGAGATGAACAAGTAGTAAAGGCAGTAGAAGCAATGAAGAAAGCAGGTGTGAAAACGCTGAATAGAAGAGAATGGCAGTGGGAGCAAGGACTTATCCTCTGGCAGGGAAAGGTCTATGTCCCAAAAGACGAACATTTACGGATGGAAATAGTCCGTTTACATCATGATACACCCATTGCAGGACATGGAGGTCAATGGAAGACGATTGAACTCGTCACAAGGAATTATTGGTGGCCAGGTATCACCAAATATATTAAAAAATACGTTAGTGGATGTGATAAGTGCCAGCAGAACAAAAACTTCCCTGAGCCTCCAGCTGGAAAGTTAATGCCAAATTCGACACCAGCAAGGCCCTGGACACATATTTCTGCTGACTTTATTACAAAATTACCAGAGTCACATGGTCATAATGCGATCTTGGTGGTTTGTGATCGAATGTCCAAAATGGCACATTTCATACCCACGTCAGAAGAAACGTCAGCTCAAGGGTTGACAAGTTTATTCAGGGATTACATTTGGAAATTACATGGACTCCCTGAATCCATCATTTCGGACAGAGGTCCACAATTCGCAGCGCAAATGATGAAAGAGTTAAATCAGATGCTGGGGATTTCAATGGACTTGTCCACTGCGTTCCATCCGCAAACTGATGGACAAACGGAAAGGATGAATCAGGACTTGGAACAGTTCCTGAGGATATTTGTAGACCATAGACAGGAAGATTGGTCTGGGTGGCTGTCTATTGCCGAATTCAGCTACAATAACAAGATACAGGCATCTACAAAGCAGACACCATTTTTCGTGAACTACAGAAAACATTCACGAATGGGAATAGAACCCAGACGAGAAGGAAGTCACCCAGCAGCAGAGGAGTTTGCTCAAAAAATGAAGGAAATACATGAGGAAACCCAAGCTGCTCTCCGTAAATCACAGGATGAGATGAAGTTATATGCAGATTGTCATTGGTCAGATGTTCCTGAATACAAAGTTGGTGATAAAGTATGGTTGTCCACCAAAGATCTACGGTTGACAGACCGACCAACTAGGACATTGGCAGAACAATGGATTGGTCCATATCCAATCAAGAGAATTATTTCATCAAATGCTGTGGAATTAGACCTTCCTTTCTCACAACATATACACCCAGTGGTAAATGTGTCTAGAATCCGTCTTTGGAAACGACCAATGAGAGGACAAAAGGCTCAGCCACCTCCTCCAATAGAAATTGAAGGAGAGAAGGAATACAAAGTGGAAGAAGTGTTGGATGTACGATTAAAAAGGAATAAGTTGGAATATCTGGTCAGGTGGAAAGGATACACCGCAGAACATAATTCTTGGGAACCGAAGGACAATTTGAAAAATGCAAAAAGGAAAATAAAACATTTTTACGATAAGAACCCTGGAGCCATCAGAAGGCTTGACAAAGCCACCTTTAATGGTTTAGCTTTCAAAACCTATGAAAACTTCACCGAATCCTCGGACAAAGCTGTGTCCAGAATTGATATCAATGCAGTAGCACCAGCTGCAGAATGGGAACAGAATTGGCAAAAGTGGAAAGGCAAAAAAGGCCTGGAAACCTTAGCAACAGAACCTGGAGAAGAGAAAGGACCATGTACTTGTAACATGTGTCTTCGACAACAGTTGCATGATATAGCGCAACACGCTGAAACAACTACTCAAAAACTCCAAGCCAAGTACGATTTGCCAGAAACACCGCCATCACGGCCATTATCACCCATTATCGAAGAAGTAGAGGATAACAATTCGTCATCCATGATAGAGCACACTGCGCTGAAAGATGATGAAGAAAGTTAAATTTGTCTAGGAAGCCAAATTCTAACAAGGGGGTACTGTCATGACCGACTGAAAAACTCCGTTTTCACTAAGTCATTTTATATTCCTTTTTCTCTTTATTATGTAATACTGGCTGACTAAGCAGGCGCCCATCAGTCAGCGCTTAGATAAAGATAGGGATTAGATAAGATTAGATAGCGGATTGCGGCCAGGATGAGTCAACGTCTTGACTCATTGCACAGCAATGCGCAGCATGCGCAGTGCCTCACCGTTACCTCGTGTAGTGTACGCACAGACCATGTACCTAGGTATATAAGGAGTGCAACTAGCACCCAGAGACCTCAGCCAAGTTCTCTTGGGTTTTATCCCTTCCTCACTCCTCCTCTTCTACAGTCTACTGAGTGGGGCCCTGAGTCGTCTTGACAAAGGGTTCCTGATATCATTGTGCAATTTTCTCAGCAATTCTTTTCTCTTCCCATTTTTTGGCCCCCTCAATTTGTTTCCGGCACTGGGCAATGATGTTTTGATTTTGCTGAAGTAAATCATTGGCAAATTGAACATCACAGGAGGTTGATGGCCCAGAGCCAGTGGCACGTGTCTTGCCAGCACAATTTTTGTGCTCAACAGACACAAAGAGGTTACCATGGAGAGGTGGTGACACATATTCCTGTTTAATAACAGGAGAGGGTGATGGTGAGTAGAGAATGGGGAGAGATGAGATGGTGGAAATGGATATTGCCAGACTTGCCGGTGGCATTCTCTCTTTGCTGGAGCAGTGTCCCTGCTTTTTGGCCAGTCCTGAATCCATTATGTTGCCCAATTTGAATTGGGCTGCAGTTTCTTTTCCTTTGTAGTGTGATGCTACACCAAAAAGAGCTGCATTTTCTGATTTTTCATCAGAAATAATGATTGCCTCCTCAGGAAGGAGGTCAAAGTAGTTGATTTGTTGACCCAACGAACCATTGCTAGATGGGGAGCTGGAAGATTGTCCATCTATAGCAGCATATGAGCTGCTTTGTCTGGCAATTTTGCCGGAAATGGGTTTGCCAGCAGTTTTGCTGGTTGCCTTCTCCTTTTTGCCGGTTGCCTTGCCTGTACCAGCATGTTTGCCAGTTTTGCCGATATTTTTGCTGGATTTTCCGGCAACTTTTCCTGGTTTGCCGACAGTGAAGAAATCATTGTCAGTAACAATGCCAATGGTTTTCTTGCCAGTATTGGCAATAATTGATTTATTGCTGGGAGATCCAGCAGGCGAAGTCGAGGAAATGGAGATAGGGGATATTTTGCCAGAAGCGGCAAAAACAGCAGCAGAGGCAGCAGAGGCAGCAGAGATGTTGGAGGAGGTAGAAGAAGACATTTTTATTTGCTTATTTATATATTTATTTGTAAAAACAAGTAAATACAATGATGTTACAAGGTCGGTAGACCAAGTCGCACAACCAGAGGAACAAGAGAAAGAAACAAAGAAACTCTGTAGGACTGTCTACGACAGTGACTATCAAGAGCCTGGGGGTTCTCAGGCTCCTACTACTACTATATACCCCTCGCCTCATGGTCCCCTCATGTCCGCCTCCCCTTAACCTCATGCCCTGCTGATGTAAGCTAGGGCGCTACCATGGGCGCCTGTCCGTCACACATGTCACCCGGTGTGACATGAAACCGTCGAATCGTAACATTACCCCCCCCTTAAGGGTTTGGTTCCACACGAACCATGTCGGGATCGTCATCTGGGAGAGCGTAAAGTGCCGCTCGATTGCCCTTCCACTTGCGCCATTTGCACTCAAGGCGTTCCCGGTAATCACGTTTGAACTTGCCGTCGTCCCAGCCAAACAACCGTTTTGGGACGTGCGTACTAGTGTGATTTTGATATCTCCGGAAAGCGTTCCTGGGTAACCGCCGAGAAGCAGGAGCATTGGGATGTTTCTGGTGAAACTCCTGAATTGCCTCTCCTGCGTTGTCCAAATTCTTGAGCGGTTCCCAAGTAGACTCCTCGACAGGGAATCCCTTCCACTTAACGAGGTATTGAATACCTCGACCTTGTACGCGACTGTCCAAAACTTCTTCAACTTCATATTCCTCACCCTGCACTTTCGCTTCCTCCTCTGCTCTCTTCGCACTCAACTCCTCGTCCTTCCGCTTCTGTTCTGGAAACGCCGGCTCTACATATGGTTTCAACAGTGCTTCGTTGAAAACGTTGTATACCTTCCATGACTTGGGAAGGTCCAGTCGGTACGCAGCGGAACCAACCTTCTCCAGCACTTTGTAGGGTCCGTAGAACTTGCCATCAAGTTTCTTAGACGCTCGGACATGTGGAAGATGTTCCGCGTTTACGTAGACCTTGTCACCGATTTGGTATTCCCTAGCAGGATGTTTTCCTTTATCGTACTGCTTCGCCATATGTTCCGCCGCCTTTTCCAGGTTTTCTGCCGCTACATCACACGCCTCTTGGGCATTAGAGACGAACTTTTCCACATCCGCCACCTTGGTGGTCAGTTTCGGATCACTCCACTTTCTTGGGTGCTTCCCGTTATTCAGATAAAACGGGGTAAAACCTGTGGCCGAGTTTTCTCTGTCGTTATGACAAAACTGGGCAAGCGCCAAGTGCTCGCTCCAGTCATCCTGCTTGTCATTCGTGTACATTGCGAGAAACTCGCGCACTTCCTGGTTGACCCGCTCGGTCTGTCCGTCCGTCTGTGGGTGATATGCTGTCGAAGGATTCCCCTCGATGTCCAATAATCGGAACAGTTCCTTCATGAACTGGGAGACGAATTGTGATCCCCGATCACTGATGACCTTCTGTGGAAGTCCATGATCCCTAAATACGTTGTCGCGGAAAAGTCTGGCCACTCCTAATGATGTGATTGTGGAATTCGTTGGCAAGAAGTATGCTTTCTTGGTAAAACGATCCACAACTACCATTATCATGTCAAAGCCTCGCGATTCCGGAAATGGTCCCATTAGATCCACAGACACGTCTTGCCATGGTTGACCAGGTATACTGTTAGGTCGTAGCGGTGCTGCCCTCTTTGTTCTGTCTGGTTTGACAGTTTGGCATGTCCTACACCCTGTGACATACAGTTTGACATCCCTAGCCATGCGTGGCCACCAGTAATTCCGTGTAATGACTTCCAAGGTCTTGTCGATTCCGTAATGTCCCCACTCGTGATGGATGTTGAGAATGGATTCTCGCACCCTTCGGTTTACTGGGACATAGATTCGACCTTTCCACATTACGATCCCTCGTTCCAATTTGAAGTCGGGATCTTCATTCTTGAGTCCTTCCACCACTTGTGACTCCCATTGCCGTCTGTTGATTTTGGCAATCTTCTCTTCCAACTCCGTTAACGCGTCGTCATCGTCATAAAGACGAACGAAAAGATCTTCCTTGAGAAGAATGACGCCTTCGTTGTCAATCTCCTCCCCCTTATGGTCTGTCCGCCGGGACAGAAGGTCGGCTTTACTGTTGGACTTGCCCGAGCGATGCTTAATCACAAAATTGAACTCCTGCAAATCCAATACCCAACGCGCCTGCCGGCGGTTGATATTCTGCGGCTTCCGGAAGTACATGAGATTCTGGTGATCCGTCAAAACCTCGACCGGAACGGACGTGCCCTTCAGATAATGCGACCACTCATAGAAGGCATGCATGACCGCCAGCATTTCCTTATCATAAATCTCGTAATTGCGTTCCGCCGGATTAAGAGATTTAGAAATGAAGGCAACAGGCCGCCACAGACCATCCGTCTGTTGTTGAGAAAGGATACCACCGATTGCAAAGTCCGATGCATCAGTTTCAACTCGGAATTGCCCTTTATCGGCCGGGATGGCTAACACAACTTCCTCGGCAATACGCTGCTTGAGACCATCAAATGCTTGCTGTTGAGCAGGCATCCACTGCCACTCGGCATTACCCGTGAGAAGGGTCAGTGGCTTCGAGATTGAGGCAAAGCCCTTCACAAAGCGGCGGTAAAAGTTGACAAATCCGAGAAACTGTTGAACATGTTTCTTGCACGTAGGAACAGGCCAGTCCACAATGGCCTTGACCTTGGCTTTATCCATACTGATTGAGTCATGGGAAATGATCAACCCTAGAAACTCGATGGTGGACTTGTCGAACCAGCACTTTTCCGGCTTTAACGACAGCTTGTGCCCTTGCAACTTTGCCAATATCCGATTGACATGAACTGTGTGACTCCTTTGATCTTTGGAGAACACTAGAATGTCATCCATATAGATCACGACCCACCCTTCCGCAATTTCTTCCCGAAAGATGTCATTCATCATGGTTTGAAACGTCACAGGAGAATTGGTGAGGCCAAAGAACATTACCAAGGGCTCAAAGAGTCCACGGTTAGTTCTGAAGGCCGCCTTGTACTCATCACCCTCCTTGATTCGGACGTTGTTATAACCCCACTGAATATCCATCTTAGAGAAGACTTTTGCATGTGACAGTTTATCCACAAGCTCTGAGATGAGTGGTAATGGATACCGGTTCTTAATAGTCATCTCGTTGAGCTTTCGATAATCCTGCACCGGTCGCAGTGATCCGTCTTTCTTTTTAACAAAGAAGAATGGCGACGCCATCGCCGATTTGCTCGATCGGATGCGCCCTGTGTCTAAATTGTCTTTGAGGAACTTCTCAAGTTCCTCCTGCTCCACGCGGCTTAGGGGGTAGATCTTGCAATCTAACATCTTGGCACCAGGTACCAATTCAATTGCATGATCCCAGGGTCGACGTGGCGGTAATTCATCAAAGGTCTGTTTCTCGAAGACCTTCCGGTAGCCTAGGTAATGCTCAGGTACGATCTCCTCCAGGGTCCGGGTAATCTTATTTTCTGCGGCAATTTTGGTCGCCGTGGATTCGTACGCCCTGATCCATTCGGAGTCTACGTCTTCCTTTTGTACTGCCAGTAGTCGATCCCCCTCATCCCAATGCACGCCGCCTACTTCCTGCTCCTCCTCAGCGTCTTCGTCCTCGGGCTCCTGGGCTTTCGAATCTGGATAGCATGCACCTGGGCAACGACTGAAGCGGAGTACGTTCTTACTCCAATCCACGTCTGGGTTATGAAATTTTAACCAGTCGTGTCCCAGGAACAGATCCATTTTCCCTAGGTTCGATACGCCAAACTCCCAAGTTTCCTCGTGCGTGTTGATTTTTACCTTCAACTGCACCATTTCTGACAATCGCCCATCAACGTTTTCTGACCCATCGGCATTGTAAACAGGGATCGGGTGGGGGAGTTTTCTGGTATTGAGGTTATTCCTCTTCACGAAATTCCTGTTTACGCACGAACCTGTACACCCCGAGTCCAGCAGAGCCGATATCGTAACGGACTGTCCCATTGTGATATCAGTAACCGTCATGGGTACGTTTAGTTGTCTTTTCCCAGTTCCTATCACCTGCTTAGGTTTATCCCTTAAGTGGTTCAAGTACAAGGCCGCTTGTACCTCCGTCGCACTATTCAGACTCTGTACCAGATCTTCTGTTACCTCTTCCTTCCTGGAGTCGTGACTCCAGTACCGGAGAGATTGGAGAGCTTGGGCAATGGGTCGTTCCCATATGCGCCTCACCATCCATGGAGTCTGCCAGGGCTTCAAGCGATCTTTTCCCGTTGTGACGGGTTCATCCCTTATTTTCGTTGTTCTTAGTTCATAGTCAATGCAATTTAACTTAGTAGATTGGATTGCATGACTATTATTACATGTATTCAAACTAGAACTACAGGCCGTCCGGTCGGAATGATTTCCGGTTGGCCGCTTCAAAAACCCAAGGCCTCGCTAATGGCCTTCTTATCGTCTTCAGTGGCATCGTCAAGCCACTCTTTCCACCCCATTTCCCGCACACGGGTTTTCCCTTTCCAATTCTTGGGACTTTTACACTCTCTGCTAATATGTCCCGTCTTCCCGCAATTGTAGCACACGATTGTGCTCTTCTTTCTATCTACGTCCATGGCGTTGGGGTCCCTGGCGCTCGACGTTGTTGCTGCTGCTGGTGGTGGACCTTGTGTGGCTCCACCAGTCCAAGTCGCAGGCGTTGGTGAAACCCTGTTATGGGTACCCTGCGTCCTCGCTGTTGATACCTGGGGTTGATGCGACCCTTGCCCTGGATTTACATTATAAAATTTCTTGGCATCCCGCCAAGCTTTATTCAATTCCATCACCTTCGTGTACCATTTTTCTAAATCCCCTGTAATGGTCCCATCTCCTGGCGCTCCCGTTTCAACAATCCTCAGCCCTAGCTGGGGATGTAATCCTCTCCTAAATTGCGCGATGAGCGCAATCTTGTTGTAGCCCGTAAGTTGAGCTAATCCCCTGAAATCTACAATGTAATCTTCTACATTGCGTTTCCCTTGTTGTAACCCCTGAATTTTGCGAATTGCGTCATCCCGGGTTTCCGTTGTTAGGAAGAACTCGCGTGCTTCTGTATCGAACTCTTGCCAGCTTGTAAAAGGTGGCTTATGCGTGAACGCCGCTTGTTCGACGTTCTCTACTCCATCTAATAACGACACTATTCCATGTCGTTCTTGCGCTAAGGTGGTCCCGGCCCTCCAGGTTCCTAACGTCTTCCGCTCTTCGCGCTCCAACACATTTTCCAATATCTGCTGGAGCTTGACGCCTGCCCAGTTCCCTGCGCGATTTGCTGACCCGCCCCGGATACGCTGAAGTGCCATTGTCACTTGTCGCGAGACCATCTTTTGTTTGGTTAGCTGGAAATAGATTGCCATACTTCTTAACCAATTGGCAATCAATTCTGGTTGCCCTTCGTAATACTCGGGCATATCCAGCTTGACGGTGGGCGCAGTTTCCTCCCTTGTCGGGCGGAACAGTGTTTCCGCAACCGTGCCTATTCCTTCTGCTAGGGGCCTGATTCGGTTCCTACGGTCATTGTCTGAATGACCTTCCCATGTGGCATTCTCCGCCGTTGATCCGAATACTGCGATATACGCAGTAACTATCATGAGAATTGCCGACACGAAAGCGTCGGTAACCGTAAAGCCCACTCGTCTGTGGTTGGGTCCGTACCATCTCCAAACTTCACGCGCTGGGGATCCCCACTCCTCGTCTTTCTCGACGTGATAAATCTGCCGTCGTCGGTCGTACGACACTGTTACCTGGATCTCGTTATTTCGCATATCCTTTTCATAAAGGGATATTTCAACCCATGAAGGGTTTGCCTTCCATGCGAAACTTGACCAATATTGCGGTTTGAATAACCACAAATAACAGTATCCCGGCGTCGTTGGCGAGACTCCTAAACGTCCTCGTGAAGGGAGTGCATAACCATCCCATCGCTGTACACTCGACACCCAGTCTTCCACGTTGATATCGTATTGGGGAACGTCATCCAGCCACCTAATGCTGAATTCATGTTCGCCCCACACCCGCTCTACAGGTGACCTCCTTTGAATGTTGACGTTAGTTACGTCCTGTAATATTCTCCGGGGGTACACTACCCGCTCGTCAGGTTCTGCGCCTAGGCGCACCGTCCTCCAGCCAGCACCCACGCTCCAGTGAGTGAGCTCGTCAATATCCTTCCACGTATAGGTGTCGACATCGTCAACCTCCTCAGGTTGCGCTAGTACCACGTGAAAGATCCCTTGTTCCGGTCCGTCCTGTAGTTTGAACCACGTCGTTTCGTCCCGCATTTCAATTTCCCAAGTGGAAATGTCATATAAGGTAGGGTACTTGGGCCACTCGAACTTGTCCCAGAATTCCCTCTTGAATAACCGTAGGTAACACCACCCACGGATCATGTGTTTCGGGATTTTGACCGACATCCTCGCGGTTCGTTTTGTCTTTGCAAAATCCGCCTTGGTTTTTGTTGGACCAGGGAAAACCGTCTCGACTGTTTTCCTCCACTCTCTCGTGCGAGTGCGCTGCTCCTTCAGCGACTCCTCTCCCATTTCCCGTAGGAACATGGTCATACTGAGTCCAACAGATCCGTCAAGGACTCCCTCTCCTTCGTACTCGTTTGGCGTTGGCGGTGGTGCCATATTCCGCAGTTTTGTCATTCTCAGCGGGTCATACCGTTGAACTCGTAAGTAATGTGCTGAGTTCTTTATGTTCCCGTTAAGTGCATGAACTAGTTTGTTCATGGCCTTTTGCGACAAATGCCAATGACGGCCCACCAATACCAAATCACGTTGTGTGCAATCGAATGCACGTTTAACGTAACTAGCCAGAACTTGGAAGTCCAATTCTATTTCGAATACCAAGTTCTGCTCGTTGTCGAACCCTTGTCCTCCGACCTTCTTTAGGTTAATAAAAGTGGATTGAGACCACTTCGATTTCTCATCACGGATCCACTTGTTACACTTCTGCATGTGAACCCTGTTATAGAGCAACTGCTCTTGGTCGCCCAGTTCGATATGAACACCCGGCATATTCTCTAGTCGGTTGATCATTTCGTCGTACTTCGCATACACCTGCTCGTACAACGCTACTGCTGATTTCCGTTTGTTATCCCAACTCGCTTTAGGGATGAACCTGCCGACCAACTCGTCGGCTGTGTATTTGAAATTGGGAACCGTCTTGGTCCCACTTGACATCGTAACTGTCGGTGTCGAGGGCTTAGCCTCCACTGCCTTCTTGGGAAGTACCGGCTTGGTTTGATGCGCCTTCCGCGCCCTTTCCTGGACACGTGTGGCCTGCGCCTTTTCTCTTTCGAGACGCGCCGCCTCATCACGTTCCTTGCGCTCTCGGAGTAGCGCTTCCCACGCCTCGGCTTGTTCGGCCCGAGCCACTCTGTCGGCCTCGGCAAGAAGACGACGTGTCTCCTCTGCCTCATGCCTACGGCGCTCCGCGGCCTTGTAAACAATCCACCGACACACATGCATGTTGTGGTTGGCGGGTACTGGCTGACGTGCCAGTCGTGCAAGCCTTCGCTGTTCATATGCTTGCCACCGTGCGTAGTTGGCGTTCTCTCTAGCGCGCCATTCGTCCTCGATACGGCTCTCAATGAGCCCCTGTAACAAAAACTCCGTCTTGCTCAGATCCCACACCGATCTGACGCAAGGAGCAGTCCTGTTCCTCCGCTGAGACGCCCTAACGGGGATGTCGCCTAGAGGGTTTCCACCTGTTCTCGGGGTCAATATGGCGCGATCGGCCCGCACCCCTGCAGAACTCTTCGATTTAAATCCACCATTTGACACAGAGGGGTGGTGCCCGGGTCTTCGGTCAGGTGTCCTCGTGCTCAGGGAACTAGCCCCGATACGTAATTGGTTTCCTGACACTGTGCATCCTTGATACACGGCACCCCCCTGCGTTGCTTTCGCGTGTTTTCCCACGCTCTTCCGCTGCGCCCGCTGCCATCCCTCCTGACCCACTATCCCGGGACAGGATGGCACTCTCACGAACCGCAGTTGTGTCGCCTGAGTAGCTGCGACCTGCGAAAAAGAAACTGAGAAGGAACCCATACCAGTTCCACTGACTGATGCGCTCTGTTGAGCGACTTGAGTTTGTTTTGCGTCGATGACGCCTTGAGGTGTAGCACTATTAGCGCCTGTCTTCCGAGTTGCCTGTAACGCTGGCATAGCGGTCGCGATCGCAGTCGGTAGTCGATACGTCGTGCGAGGTAGTCTTGTAAGGCTCTTGATTATGTTACAAGGTCGGTAGACCAAGTCGCACAACCAGAGGAACAAGAGAAAGAAACAAAGAAACTCTGTAGGACTGTCTACGACAGTGACTATCAAGAGCCTGGGGGTTCTCAGGCTCCTACTACTACTATATACCCCTCGCCTCATGGTCCCCTCATGTCCGCCTCCCCTTAACCTCATGCCCTGCTGATGTAAGCTAGGGCGCTACCATGGGCGCCTGTCCGTCACACATGTCACCCGGTGTGACATGAAACCGTCGAATCGTAACAAATGAGAGGGTTGGAAGTTTGGTTTGGTTTTGAGGATCTGGAAAAAATCCAGTCAGCATTCACTTTTCTAGACTAGTAGCGATGCACATGTCTTTGATGCTCCCAGTTAGGGCAGCACAAGTGCCTCCCTTGACAGGGACAGAGATCGCTTTTAGGTAATTCATTGTCATCAGGGAAGTATCCTCCTTCCCTGATTTATGGTTTCGGGGCTCCATCAAATCCCGACAACCAAGGTAAAAAGGAGTATAGTAAATATCTATTTATAATTGTATACTATGCTGCTAAGAAGTGATCCTAATCTAGATGGGATGCTAACCAGTGCCCATCAATGGTTTGTGTGTACCAAGGGACAATGCCCAAGCAGCACAACCTTCATATAAAAATAGACTACATAATCGCAGAAAGATGGGACAAAAACCCATATAATGATATAAGCGCATAATTATTCACAGCCAATAGGGGGGCATGTAAGCCTTTTGATCATGACCGTAGCCATGATCTTTATCCATCATAAGATGGCCCTAAACCCGGAGGCGGTTGATAAGGGAGTATCCTCTGACTCCCCCAGACACCAGGTCCTTGCAGATGTGTCTAGATTATGATTTTTGTATTACCAGGGTCATCAGAAACCTGGGGCTGGTGAGATGAGCCACACCAAGTATTATTCTCACACCTCTCCAGGTGGAGATCAGATTGGTTAGATCTGATCTGGCTCTTTGTTTGGTGAGCTCCAAGGTTACGTTAGCCTTTTACAAACAGTTGATAATACATGGTATATACTACAGCTAGGGCTCCTTACCCAACAAACCTGATTTGTTTATTTTTGGTATAATTACCAAAAGTGATCCTTCCAGGGGCTGTGACAGCTGTCTCCCTCCCTGTCCTTGAGACAGGGTTGTCAAGGGGAAGGATCACCAGGTCTGTGAGCAGATGGGGCCCATAACCTGTTGAAGCAGAGCATGACAGGGGCGCAGTAGAATGGGTAGAGCTGGTGAGTAAATACTCACTTGTAGCTGTAGTTAGATCACTTAGGTCCGCTTGTGGCAATCACCTAGTAGAGCAGAGAACTGAACTGTAGATTGACTGCTACATACACAGGTATATACACTATCTATCTACATGCATGAGGTCAGCAATATTAGTATTGCTGACTGATGATTTATATTGCGCTTGGTAATGCGCAGTCATTGCTGTGTCCAATGCTGTGTGTAACACAGCTTTGCACAGTTGTGCACATGGTGCACTTATTGTCTGAGTATGACATGTGTCAAACTCTATAATATCTGTCCAACTCTATAATATCTGTCAAAGATACTTTTTGTCCCATCATTATATTATCTTCAAGGGGAACAGACTATTCTGGGACAGATAAGATAAGATCAGCTAAGATCGGAATGATCCGAAATGTTATCATGATCTTTACAAGATCATTTCAACACCCTTCATTGCAAATAGTACATGGTACTTCCCTTTTACACTTATCTTTTCTGATACCTTTCCCTTTTGCTTTAGTGTTATGAATTAGTTAGGTCTTTTTGACCTCTTTTGGTACTCTACCGTAGTAGATTTTAAAAGGGGATCCAAAGGATCCCCTAAGATAATAAATTTCTATTAAAAAAAAAAAAACCGGAGCCCTTGAAGCTCGTAGGAGAGTGCAAAATTGAATGGCAACATGTTGGCCGTCGGAGATGTCCGTTTGAAAGACGCCCTTGGCTTATCGACCAGAAGGATCACTAGTGGGAGTAGAATGTGGCGCATGTGCCGGCACGTGATGTGTGACGGGCAGCAGATGTGGTCGGGGTAACAAAGCCACTGGTGGCGATGCCGTTGTGGAGGGAATCATCAAACCATCAGTGGCTATGATAGTAGTAATGTCCGGGTTCAGCGCATTTGGTCGCGTTGACGATGTCTTTTTATTTATTTATTTTCCTTTTTTCACCATCACCTTGGACACTGGTCCCATGTGCACAATGACCCAACAGTGCTGCTATGACAAGTATGATACGGCCTGTGTGGGTAGTCTGGACTACACTATCATCTGCCACAAAGTGATATAATAGCAACAGTCAATAAAATTGCCACACACAATCGTTTGTTCTTGCCGCAATGCAGCTCTTCATCATCATAGTCTCAACCCTTGTTCTCCCTTCCTTTGCTTGCGTCGCCTGTAAGTCACTGATGTGTCCCAGAGCAGGGAAGGATGACTTGTCCTCATCAGTAAGCATCTGCTTTCACTGCCAGAGTCCCACATACATAATTATTACAGACACTGGCACAAGCCATTAGAATTCAAGCAGGCTCGGAAAAGACATTGTCGAAAAGGACAGGGAAACCCTATGTGAAGGTGATACCCGACAACCTACACCTTGTCTGATATTTCTATTCAAGCAATCGAGGGAAGGAGATCCTATCAGAAGGGCCCTCGAGGGAGCAAGACTTTTGCTCATTAAAACTGGTTTCAGTGTTTCTCGGGCTGTCTACCGCGGTAGACCTGTCACTTTGAAAACATACTTCACTAATAAGGTCGAGGCCGCGACAATTAATGAGTATATGGATAAATGGAAGAGAATCAACCGCTTGCTTAACATTGGTTCGCGACGCCAATATGTTTTGGCACAGAAACGCCTATCAATATGGCCATTTCACGAGCAACTCGCCTCATGTAGGGAGAAAATTTCTATATTTCCCAGACTGCGTACAACGACCGACCTGTCACTTTGAAAACATACGCTAACACCATTGGTTTGGATGATACTTACATATATGTCGAAAGATGGAGGGAAATTAACCTTCTCATTGGTACTACCGTCAACCTGGTACCTGGTCAAGAATTTTATAGTATGATTCTGGGCAATTATGTTCTGGCAGAAATGACAGAGAAGGACATAAAGGATGCCATCAGTCATGCTCTCAGCATACACAAGAGCATGACGCCAGCCAGTCTAGCCTTTGCCTTGTAGGTCCTCCTGCTTCTGCTGTCGAGGAAGCTGAACTTGGTTCTGTCATAGGGCCAATCCGCAAGAGTTCATCTACGTAAAGTTGGATACATGGGTTGCAACACGGATACGTTTCGGATCACATGATCCTATTAGTATTGCTATTAAAAACCATGCTGAGCCATCAATCGCAAAAGGAACTGGTTTTTCTATTTATCGGACTATGTATAACGACAAAGGGGTCACTTTGAAAACATACACAACCATCGATTTTGGCAAAATTTATGCCTACAGTGAACGATGGAAGAAAAAGAAACTCCTTCTTGATGCTGCAGTTGATATGGGACTTGATTACATTGGTGAAATCAGAAACTTTCATATAATCATGGATAATCGTGTTCCAGAGATGTCACCAAATGTCATGCACGACGCCATTGCGAAAGCCTTCAAAGGAAACGCAAACTTGAAGGAGGATTTTCATATCTTGTATGTGATTCTGCTGTCGATATGGATAACCTAAATTATTCTCCATTATAGCGCTAATCCGCAAGAATGCCATTGGGAAGAACGCCCTCACCAGTCACCCATTGCAACACCAATAGATTTTAGGTTATGACCGTCACGCAGAACAAAATTTACAATTACATGGGCTACTTTTGACATGAGTTTATGTTGGTTTAGAGCCAAAGGCTATTGCAGCGTCTGTATAATGATATTAAATTGTTAACGGTTCAAGTTCTGAGGCGCACTGAGCTAAAGTGCGCGTCAGGGCACAATGTGACAATTGGTGTCTGGTGTTAAATCAGGGGAGAGCAGCACAGGACAGGACTAAGTAAGGATTCAACTACTTACTCTTTGTTAGTACTGTTTAGCCTTAGAGTTGACTATGTAGTTCTTGGAACTGAGGGACAGTCGTCCAGAATGCCCTCCTTTTATGCATTTTGGAACCCTAGCTTACATACACATTATTCTACCAATGGAGTAACTACGAGGCTATGTACACTGCTGTGTAAAAGCTATCCAAATGCAATGTAATTGCTGTATCATGCACAGCAGATGACTGAGCATTGCTGCGCATTGCTGTGAATGAGGTCATTCTGTACCTTGTCTTATTATATTCCTTCTAATATGTTCTATATGATATCATAAAGTTCTTTATGACTTCATCATCTACTGATAGCCATCTTAATGATGTCATTATGACTTCATTATGTTCCTGATGATATCATATGGTGCCTTATGATGTCATCTCTATCAATAGATGTTCTAGACCATGAATATAATAACAGTTAAATATGAAACACACTAATTATTCACTATTAATTCATTATCTTGCTCATATCTAATCCGTTAATCGTTATCTAATCACGAATCAACGATTATATAATACCTTGATAAGATACTGATTAAACGAGATCAGATTAGATAAGATAAGAAGTGAAATGGATGAGTATTAAGTGAATACATTTAACATGTATTTTTTAACACTCCCCCTTGTTGAATATTTCACTGAACATGTATACCACAGAGGTCCAGCATTTTACTATGCTTATTCAACATTAGGTTTTTAGTTAAGATATCAGCTGCTTGATCATCAGTTTTAATATAATAGAGATCAACCAGATCTTCTTTGACACATTGTCTTATAAAATGATATCTTACATCCATGTGCTTTGTTCTTTGTTCTTGAGCTGGATTAGAAGCCATGTAAATAGCTGCTTGGTTATCCATTATTAAGGGAATGGATTTAATGTTATATCCTAACTCTTCAAACAAATTCTTTAACCAAGATATTTGACGACATGCATCAGAGGCTGCCATGTATTCAGCTTCTGTTGAAGATAATGCTATGGTTTTTTGTTTTGCTGATTTCCAGTATACAGGTGCTCCTGCTAATTTTACAACCATACCAGTTGTTGACTTCCTATCAATTGGATTAGAAGCCCAATCAGCATCTGCATAACAAATCAATCCATATGCATCTCTTCCATTATATTTAATGCAATAATTAAGTGTACTGCCAACATATTGGATAATATGCAATGTCTTTTTGATATGATCCATTGATGGATTACTAACAAATTGAGACATTAAGATTGTTGCATATACAATATCCAATCTTGTACACATTGCAAGAAATAATAATGATCCTATCAACTGTTGATAGTATGTGATCATTTCTTGTGTGGCTTTACCTTCTGTATATTTATTTGGGACATAACCAGCTGGTAAAGGCGTGTTTACTGGTTTTGCATTGATTAATCCAAATCTTTCTACTATCTTTTTAGCATATTTGGTTTGGTCAATAGTAACAGTGTGTTGCTTTTTATCAATCACAATGTTCATTCCCAAATATTCACTTAGATCACCTAAGTCTCTACTTTCCCATTTCTCCATAAATTTCTTTTTGAAATTGTTCACTGCAACTTCATTATTGCCCATGAATATTATGTCATCAACATATAAGATGATTACAATTATATCATCTCCATTACGTTGCACATATATTCCTGTATCGGCAAATAATCTTTTGAATCCTAACTTGGTTATACTAGTGTGTGCTTGTATATTCCAAGCTAAAGATGTTTGTTTCAAACCATATAAAGCTCTATTTAATTTGTATACTTTGTCTTTATCATTGGTTTTGAAACCATCCGGTTGTTCCATATAAATCTCCTCTTCTAATTGGCCATATAGAAAAGCAGTTTTAACATCTAGAGCTTTGAGTACCCATCCCTCTAAAGCTGCAAGTGCTAATAAGATTCTGACAGTTTCGAATCTTGAAACTGGGCTAAATGTGGCTCCAAAGTCTATTCCTGGTACTTGTGAAAAGCCTTGAGCAACCAATCGCGCTTTATATCTATTGTCTGATTGCTTTATTGCATAAACCCATCTACAACCTATAGGTTTACGATCTTTAGGTCTATTGACCAATTCCCAAACATGTCTATTTTCAATAGACTTAATTTCTTCTTTCATAGCATCTACCCATTTTTGATATAGTTGAGGATCATTTTCTTTCATCCTCAAAAGATCTCTATATACAACAGGTATCCCTTTCTTTCTGTTTTATAAATCTATAAGTTTAGATGCTGCTCTGGATAAAAGAAGTTTATCTCTTCTTTGATTTCTTCTTTGAATCCAGGCATTATTATCAAAATATGTTTGAACTGGTTCAGGCGAAGGCCTGGCAGTTTCATCTAAATCCCTTATAGGTGTTTCAGAAAGTGGTGTTAAGGGTGATTCATTTCTGGGAAATAATCTTGGTTGCACAGATCTACTGATTTCTCTAGTAGTTCTGAGATCATCAAGAGTCATATCTTGGAATCTTTCCTTAGTATATAAAGATTCTTCATCCTGAGATGATTGTGGTTGTTGACTAGTTTTGTCAACTTGTTTACCTTTATCTTTTTCAATCACTTTATTCCAATTGGTTTCTTTTCGAATCTCAGCTTCAATTTGAGCTGGATGTTTATCTCCATAAACATTATCAGCAATAACCTTAACTTTTGGTCTCCTAGCAGTTTTTCTAGTTGCTAGTTTTTGCTGTATAACTTCTCTTTCTTGTTCTCTAAAACCAAATGGATGTGTTGATTGATCTGGAACATTAGGTGTTACAATTCTCTTTTCCCTTTGTTAACGGACTACATTTACATACTTGTTACAAACCCATAGTTACGCTTGGACGTTATCTCCTTTCATAGCTACCTTCACCTTTCCTTTTCTAGATAGCTATGCTCTTTCTCCTTTAGTTTCTATTGTTCTCTTAACATATATAAACCCCTCGCATGTACCGTAGTTCCTTAGTTCCAACTTAGTCGAATCATATCCATAACTTGAACGCTCTTTTGCTCGTCGCCTCCACTGCTCTCCTCGCTCTCTCTCTAGCCTTCGTCATCGTCAGACTTAGTGCCTAGAACCCTCGTCCAGTGATTGGGAACAGACCGAGACTCTGTTTGTCGCTATAGACTTGGACGCTGAACGACGTTGTGGATATCGACCGTAACATAAGTTGGAACTCAGGACTAGCTCAGGGTATCATCCCTAGCCGACACCATTGAGACCCGCAGCTCTCAGGAACGACCCCCGAACGGATCCGTCACCTATAAGGGGAAATACTACCTTGAACGACAAGAAGTTTTTCTCTACCAACGAACCTGGTACTTTGTTACAGAAGGATGGAAACGAAACGAACCAGTCCCAAACGAATACTTTTCAGGAGACTTCTACTCAGGAGTATCTGAATCCGATTTACCCGACCAAATCTACCTAGACTGGGGTAGTGAAATACAAGGAGAACCACTCTACCTTGTCAAGGAACCAGAAAACAAACCAGGAAGGACCCTCTACAGAAGATTCTTTAGAGACAGCAACCGACACGGAATCACAGCTAGCCTTTTAGCAGAGTGGGAGGAATTACTACAAATCGAACAAGCCAAGCTTGAGGAAAACCCGTTTGATACAGATTACTTGAAACAGAGACCACCCCATCTCCAAAAACCAGAACCCCGAGTAGAACCCCTACTCCAGAACCGAAACCGATCATGTTACAATTCTCTTTTCCCTTTGTTAACGGACTACATTTACTTGTTACAAACCCATAGTTACGCCCGGACGTTATCTCCTTTGGTAGCTACCTTCATCTTTCCTTTCTTAGATAGCTATGCTCTTTCCCCTTATATTCTTATTGTTCTCTTAATGTATATAAACCCCTCTCATGTACCATAGCTCTTTAGTTCCAACTTAGTCGAATCTTATCCATAACTTGAACACTCTCTTGCTCGTCACCTCAATCGCTCTCCTCGCTTTCTCTCTAGCCTTCATCATCATCAGACTTAGTGCCTAGAACCCTTGTCCAGTGATTGGGAACAGACTGAGACTCTGTTTGTCGCTGTAGACTTGGATGCTGAACGACGTTGTGGACATCGACCGTAACATAAGTTGGAACTCAGGACTAGCTCAGGGTATCACCCCTAGCCGACACCATTGAGACCCGCAGCTCTCAGGAACGAACCCCGAACGGATCCGTCACCTATAAGGGGAAGACCTATCTCAGACGACAAGAAGTCTTTCTCTACCAACGAACCTGGTACTTTGTCACAGAAGGACGGAAACGAAACAAACCAGTCCCAGATCAATACTTTTCAGGAGATTTTTACTCAGGAGCCTTCAAATTCGATTTACCCGATCAAATCTACCTAGACTGAGGTAGTGAAGTACAAGGAGAACCGCTCTACCTTGTTAAGGAACCAGAAAACGAACCATTTAGGACCCTCTATAGGAAATTCCTTGGAGACAACGACCGATACGGAATCGCGGCTAATCTTTTAGCAGAGTGGGAGGAATTACTACGAATTGAACAAGCCAAGCTTGAGGAAAACCCGTTTGATACAGATTACTCGAAACAAAGACCACCCCCATCTCCGAAAACCAGAACCCCGAGTAGAACCCCTACTCCAGAACCGAAACCGATCACCAGAACACCAACCCCTGAACCACCGATCAACCCCGAGCCACCAATTACTCCTGAACCAAGAATGGCATCTGAAACCAGTGCTAGCTCTAAAGGAGATATCAAACTGCAGCCTATACGACCCTTTACAGGCAAACGAATTGAAGCAAGGTCATTTTTAGGACAGCTTGAGGATTACTTTACCCTCAATGAACAGAACTATGAAGGAAAAGATGAGAAGAAAGTCAGATATGCGCTTGCGTGCATGGGACCAGAACTGGACGACTGGAAAACTATTATCCGAAGCGAATTGAATGACAATAGAGGCAGTACCACAGCCACGTTCAAATGGAGCAACTATGAAGCATTTGAAACACGTTTCATCAATGACTGGGGAGAAGTCAACAGCACCCTTCGAGCCCTGAACAATCTATCCAAATTAAGAGTTGGAAACGGCGTTTCAGTCCCAGAATACATCAGAAAATTTCGCATGGACATAGGAACCTCCGGACTCACTGGAATACCCGCTCAGTTGCAGGCATTCGTCAAAGGACTACCATTAGAACTTGCTAGAACGATCTTACAGGACCAAAGGAAGATCAAGACGATGCAAGAAGCCTATGATAAAGCCGAGGATCACCATAACGCTTGGGACATGACAGGACAAGGAAACAGGAGAACCAATGATGGATCTGGAACACGTTTCAATCGAAACAATAATAATCGATCTGGAGCAATCAGAGCTATAAATACCATGATCCCTAGCCGATTGACAGATGATCAAAAAGAGGAATACTGAAAGACTGGCAAGTGTTTCAGATGTGGAACACAGGGACACATCTCCAGGAACTGCCCGAAATGCAGTGATGCGTCTTCATCCAGGTCTTCTTACCAGAATAAGGCAGTCCGTTCCGTCACTGAGGAACAACAGAAGGAAGAAGACGAACCAGCAAAGAAAATTAGAGCCATCTTTTCAGCAATGTCTACTGAAGAAAAGAATGCCCTCTTAAACGAATTTGAGAACGAGGGTTTTTAGTTAGGAAGCGTCACTCAGCGGTTGGCCCTTCCTTATTATCGAGATCTGAACAGTTAGCGCTTGATTCTGTAATAGTATTATCCAACAATGACAAGCGCATTTCATTAACTATCAAATCAACCGATTTACCCGCTGGAACATCTGCCCTAATCAATTGTGGAGCAGAAGGAAACTTTGTAGATGAAGGAGCAGTAAAAGAGCTCAGGAAAGAACGACTTAAGAAACCAATCAAAGTCAGAAACGCAGACAGAACAGTAAATGTGAAAGGAATGATCACACATCGAACCAAGATATGCTACATGATCGAAGGACAGCAGTTTATCAATTGGTTCTGGATCACTAAGCTAGGCGATCAACGAATGATTTTAGGAATACCCTGGTTAGAAGAAAATAACCTGATCATCAACTGGCGAGAGAAATCTCTGAAAATTGGAGATCTGGACACGACGCCAAAAGCAATCTGGCAGCTAGCCCTCGACTCCCAGCAATGGGGTGAAGATGACTACTGGATTAGAGTTAAAACATCGGCATCACAAGAACTAGAGCATAGGCTAAAGAAGGACGAACCATCCACTACGTTACCTACAGAATATGAGCAATGGCGCACTATCTTTGACAAGAAAGCATCAGAACGTTTCCCATCCAGTCGACCATGGGATCACGCGATCAACACAAAGGAAGGTTTTGTTCCAAAAGCTAGTAAACTTTACCCTCTATCAGTCAAGGAACAAGGGCTGTTAGACGAATGGATTGATGAACAACTCAAGAAAGGATACATTAAACCATCTACATCACCACAAGCGTCACCATTCTTCTTTGTAGCGAAGAAAGAGAGCGGAGCACTTCGACCCTGTCAGGACTACCGATACCTGAATGAATGGACTGTCAAGAACGCATATCCCCTTCCCCTTGTTTCCGATCTCATGACAAAATTACGAGGCGCCAAGTACTTCACCAAACTTGACCTCAGGTGGGGATACAACAATGTTCGCATCAAGAGGGGAGACGAATGGAAGGCAGCCTTTATCACCAATCGAGGGCTTTACGAACCAACAGTAATGTTCTTTGGACTATGCAACTCGCCGTCAACTTTTCAAACTATGATGAATGAGTACTTTAGAGACATGATCAACGAAGGATGGCTGATCATTTACATGGATGACATGTTAATCTGTGCGGAAACACTAGAACAGCTAGAAGAACGGACAAAACGAATTTTACAACGGCTACAAGATAACGATCTATTCCTGAAACTTGAAAAATGCAAGTTCGCCACGCAGGAAGTCGAATTCCTAGGAATGATCATCACCCCTGGACGCATTCAGATGGACCCAATAAAGCTAGCCGGGATCGCAGATTGGCCAGTCCCTACCACTGTCAAACAGGTCCGATCATTCCTCGGATTTGGGAACTTCTACTGACGTTTCATTGGGAATTTTGCTGCCATCGCTAAACCACTTACAGACCTCACTAAGAAAACAGAACCATTTGACTGGACCATTGAACAGAACGACGCTTTTGAAATTCTAAAGAAACGATTTGCATCTATGCCAGTATTATTAATGCCAGATCCTACTCAACCCTTTATCCTCCAAACCGATGCATCAAATAAGGCAATAGGAGCAGTCTTGAAGCAAGCCGATGAAACAGGATCTCTACATCCCTGTGGATTTATCTCACACGCATTGACACAAACAGAACAGAATTACCAGATCTATGATCGGGAACTCTTAGCAATTATCAAAGGACTGATGACCTGGCGACATTTGCTGCACGGATCACCCCACACCACGATAGTTCATTGCGATCACAAGAATCTGTCCTATTATCAAACTGCCCAACGCTTAACGCCCAGACAAGCTAGATGGTCATCCCTATTATCAGAATTTGACCTACGGATTGAACACGTCCCTGGAACAAAAATGTTTGAAGCAGATGCCCTATCTCGACGCCCTGATCATATGGGAAATAGCGAATCTCCAGAAGACGTCGTAGTCTTACCAGAAGATCGTTTTATTCGTCTTATTGCAGAAGACCTAGTCACGGAAATTCAAAAGGCAATGTCAAAAGACGATTTTGGACGCATTCTTATTGAGGTTATCACCACGCACCGGGCCCCACCGATCAAATCAAATATACAGGATTGGTCTTATACAAACGGCATTGTTCACTATCTCGGAAAAACCTATATCCCTGACCAAGACGGATTACGAACCAAATTAATCAAAGAAACACATGAAGCGCGATCATCTGGCCATCCTGGACGATTAAAGACCCTTGAACTCCTTAAGCGTGACTACTGGTGGCCCGGAATGTTCAAACATGTCAGAGAATGGATAGAAGGATGCGCCCTCTGCCAGCAGATGAAAATTAACACACACCCGAACGTACCAGCCCTTCACCCAATTCCGTCGAAAGCAACCCGTCCCTTTCAGCAAGTGACCCTTGATTTCATCACTGATTTACCCCTTTCCGATGGCTTTGACTCGATCCTGGTCACGGTGGACCATGGCCTTACAAAGGGGGTAATTTTCACACCTTGCAAAAAGACAATCGATGCACTAGGAACTGCGGAACTTTACGTATCGGAAATTTTCAAACGGTTTGGCCTACCCGACGTTTTAATCTCGGATCGAGGACCACAGTTCTCTGCAAAAGTATTTCAGGAAATACGAAAAGCATTAGGAATCGACCACAGAATGAGCACAGCCTACCATCCTCAGACTGATGGGGAAACAGAACGAGTCAACCAAGAACTAGAAGTCTATCTCCGAATGTTCTGCTCAAATGAACCGCATCTATGGAAACCGCTTCTCCCAATAGCTGAATTTGCTCACAATAACCGACATCATGACACGATTAAAACTTCTCCATTCAGGCTAATGTATGGAACGGACCCTGTTGCGCTTCCCACAGCTACTACGCGAATGACCACGCCAGCAGCGGAAGAGCGCCTTCAGTTCCTAAGAAAAGCCAGAGAAGAAGCGCTAGCAGCACATGAACTAGCAAGACAACTAGTGGCAACACGACGCAGAGACAAAGCAATACGATTTGAAAAGGGTACCAAAGTTTGGCTTGAAAACCGAAATCTTCACATACCATACCCATCCAGAAAACTAGCACCAAAACGAGAAGGACCCTTCGAAATCGAACAAGTGATGGGACCAGTAACGTACAAACTGAAACTCCCGAAACAATGGCGCATTCACCCTGTGTTTCATGCGTCACTCCTTACCCCGTACAGAGAAACAACTGCACATGGCCCGAATTATATGAAACCACCCCCTGATCTCGTAAATGGACAAGAGGAATTCGAAGTAGAGGCAATTCTAGCCCACAGGAAACGAGGCGCAGGCTACCATTATCTAGTTAAATGGAAAGGCTACGGATCGAACGATAACTCTTGGGAGCCCGCTCGCAATCTTGCAAATGCCACTGATATCCTCTCAGAATATCAACAACGTCGACACCTCTGAACCATGACGCGATATAGGAACCGCCACGTCTTGAAACAAAACTACCATTATACAAAACGGAACTGCTCTACAATCTCTTGATACACTATAGCCCTTAAAGAAAAGACCGTCTATACCCACATACAATACCTCCCCTTCCAACACGCTCTTAGAGCACTGACCCCGCCGGGAAAACTTACCCGAACTATGGCGTTAGTCACACGATATTATCGCACCCCTCATCTCGATCACCGTCACCAAAAGAATCCTTCAGGGATAACGGAATTCCCCTGCAATGATGCCCGGAATTATCTTCCCAAGTACCACAACCTACGATTTTCAACTGATGATCTACCTCTCTACAATGAAAATCCGCCTGCCTACCAACTTTTAGCCGTCAAAAGCAGTGATGTTTATAAAAGCGCTCATGGAAGACTGCTTTACCCAGACGAATATAAACAGATGGATGAAATCACTAAACAGACACGGGAGTGTAGCGCGCAGATCTGGCAAATTAGCCGAGGAATCAGAATACCAGGAAGACCTCACCTTTTCATGGAAGACATCCTCGACGAACTTGATTATCTATCCCTCGCGATGGTACAGGTAATAGTGGATATCGTCAGGCGAATCAGAAAATTCCGAATTACACCGACAACGACACCTGGGATTGAACATTTGAATTCATTAACCATATTCATGAGGGAAGAACGAGAGCTCCTCACCGACCCTGCAATCGAAGACCCGTTGAATACAGAAAATTGGCCCTCCGACTCGGAAATCAGCGATTCAGAATGAATATAAACTCTCCTGGAATCGTCACCTAACGCCAATAAAACACATTATACTACCATGTTCACCTTCTTCGCCCTCGCCGCCTACTTCATCACCCTGGCTCTCCTCTCTTGCGCCCATTGGTGCATTAACGAAACTGTCGCCGCCTTCTCGCCCTTCCTTGCCGTCCCAGACCTCCCACTAGAGGTCTTCATTGAAAATACGACAGTCGTCCACTTCGAGGACAACGATCTCCACATCCATCCTGCCGACCTACTTCCTCAAGTGCATCCCGACGACCACCACCTCCCTCACTTCACCCAGTTCGTCAGAAGAAACACTACGCTCACCGTCGTCGCCGACGCCCTCGCCGCTGCCACCTGCTCCATCACCAACCTTTCATCCGCCACGGATAATCTCGCCGCCCTCACCCTCACCATTGACCCGCATGAGATGACCTACGAGGAACGCGACTCCTTCCTGCGGAACGCTCAAAATCTGCACCGCGCTGCTGAAGCGCTCAAATGGAAGGTAGAGACATCTACAAAAGAACTTGATAACGCCGTCAAATGGGCAGAGTCGAGAACGGATCATGGCTGGACGACTTCTGGCTGGTAGAAGTCGGTGACTTCTCGCATACAAAGGGGGTAATGTTACAATTCTCTTTTCCCTTTGTTAACGGACTACATTTACTTGTTACAAACCCATAGTTACGCCCGGACGTTATCTCCTTTGGTAGCTACCTTCATCTTTCCTTTCTTAGATAGCTATGCTCTTTCCCCTTATATTCTTATTGTTCTCTTAACGTATATAAACCCCTCGCATGTACCATAGCTCTTTAGTTCCAACTTAGTCGAATCTTATCCATAACTTGAACACTCTCTTGCTCGTTGCCTCAATCGCTCTCCTCGCTTTCTCTCTAGCCTTCGTCATCGTCAGACTTAGTGCCTAGAACCCTTGTCCAGTGATTGGGAACAGACCGAGACTCTGTTTGTCGCTGTAGACTTGGACACTGAACGACGTTGTGGACATCGACCGTAACAGATCACCAGAACACCTACCCCTGAACCACCGATTAACCCCGAACCACCGATCACTCCTGAACCAAGAATGGCGTCTGAAACCAGTGCAGGCTCTAAAGGAGATATCAAACCGCAGCCGATACGACCCTTTACAGGCAAACGAATCAAAGCAAGGTCATTTTTAGGACAGCTGGAGGATTACTTTACCCTCAACGAACAGAACTATGAAGGAAAAGATGAGAAGAAGGTCAGATATGCACTTGCATGCATGGGACCAGAACTAGACGACTGGAAAACTATCATCCGAAGCGAACTAAATGACAACAGAGGCAGTACCACAGCCACGTTCAAATGGAGCGACTATGAAGCATTTGAAACACGTTTCATCAATGACTGGGGAGAAGTCAATAGCGCCCTTCGAGCCCTGAATAATTTATCCAAATTAAGGGTAGGGAATGGCGTTTCAGTCCCAGAATACATTAGAAAATTCCGCATGGACATAGGAACCTCTGGGCTCACAGGAATACCCGCTCAACTGCAAGCATTCGTCAAAGGATTACCTCTAGAACTTGCTAGGACGATCTTACAGGACCAGAGGAAGATCAAAACAATGCAGGAAGCCTATGATAAGGCCGAGGATCACCATAATGCATGGGACATGACAGGACAGGGAAACAGGAGAACCACTGATGGATCTGGAACACGTTTCAATCGAAACAACAATCAATCCGGAACAATCAGAGCTATAAATACCATGACCCCTAGCCGATTGACAGATGATCAAAAGGAGGAATACCGAAAGACTGGCAAGTGTTTCAGATGTGGAACACAGGGACACATCTCCAGGAACTGCCCGAAACGCAACGACGCGTCTTCATCCAGGTCTTCTTATCAGAATAAGGCTGTCCATTCCGTCACTGAGGAACAACAGAAGGAAGAAGACGAACCAGCAAAGAAAATCAGAGCCATCTTTTCAGCAATGACTACTGAAGAGAAGAATGCCCTCTTAAACGAATTCGAAAATGAGGGTTTTTAGTTAGGAAGTGTCACTCAGCGGTTGGCCCTTCCTTATTATCAAGATCTGAACAGTTAGCGCTTGATTCTGTAATAGTATTATCCAACAATGACAAGCACATTTCATTAACTATCAAATCAACCGATTTACCTGCTGGAACATCTGCCCTAATCAATTGTGGAGCAGAAGGAAACTTTGTAGATGAAGGAGCAGTGAAGGAGCTCAGGAAAGAACAACTTAAGAAACCAATTAAAGTCAGAAACACAGATGGAACAGTAAATGTGAAAGGAATAATCACACATCGAACCAAGATATGCTACATGATCGAAGGACAGCAATTTATCAATTGGTTCTGGATCACTAAGCTAGGCGATCAACGAATGATTCTAGGAATACCCTGGTTAGAAGAAAATAACCCAATCATCAACTGGCGAGAAAAATCTCTGAAAATTGGAGATCTGGACACGTCGTCAAAAGCAATCTGGCAGCTAGCCCTCAACTCCCAGCAATGGGGTGAAGATGACTACTGGATTAGAGTTAAAACATCGGCATCACAGGAACTAGAGCACAGGCTAAAGAAAGACGAACCATCCACCATATTACCTACAGAATATGAGCAATGGCGCACCATCTTTGACAAAAAGGCATCAGAACGCTTCCCATCCAGTCGACCATGGGATCACGCAATCAACACAAAGGAAGGTTTTGTTCCAAAAGCTAGTAAACTTTACCCTCTATCGGTCAAGGAACAAGGGCTGTTAGACGAATGGATTGATGAACAACTCAAGAAAGGATACATTAAACCATCTACATCACCGCAGGCATCACCGTTCTTCTTTGTAGCAAAGAAAGAAAGTGGAGCACTTCGACCCTGCCAGGATTATCGATACCTGAACAAATGGACCATCAAAAACACATATCCCCTTCCCCTCGTTTCCGATCTCATGACAAAATTACAAGGTGCCAAGTATTTCACCAAACTCGACCTCCAATGGGGATACAACAATGTTTGCATCAAGAAGGGAGATGAATGGAAGGCAGCCTTTATTACCAATCGAGGGCTTTATGAACCAACAGTAATGTTCTTTGGGCTATGCAACTCACCGTCAACTTTTCAAACTATGATGAACGAGTACTTTAGGGACATGATCAACGAAGGGTGGCTGATCATTTACATGGACGACATGTTAATATGTGCGGAAACACTAGAACAGCTAGAGGAGCGGACAAAACGAATTTTACAACGGCTACAAGATAATGATCTATTCCTAAAACTTGAAAAATGCAAGTTCGCCACGCAGGAAGTCGAATTCCTAGGAATGATCATCACCCCTGGACGCATTCAGATGGACCCAATAAAGTTAGCAGGTATCGCCGATTGGCCAGTCCCTACCACAGTCAAACAAGTCCGATCATTCCTTGGATTTGGGAACTTCTACCGACGCTTCATTGGAAACTTTGCTGCCATCGCTAAACCGCTCACCGACCTCACTAAGAAAGCTGAACCATTTGATTGGACTACCGAACGGAACAACGCTTTTGAAATTCTAAAGAAACGATTCGCATCCATGCCAGTATTATTAATGCCAGATCCAGCTCGACCCTTTATCCTTCAGACTGATGCATCAAATAAGGCGATAGGAGCAGTCCTGAAACAAGCAGATAACACAGGATCTTTGCATCCCTGTGGATTTATTTCACATGCATTAACACAAACGGAACAGAATTACCAAATCTATGATCGGGAACTCTTGGCGATCATCAAGGGATTGATGACTTGGCGACATCTACTGCATGGATCACCTCACACTACTATAGTGCACTGCGACCACAAGAATTTGTACTACTATCAAACTGCCCAACACTTAACGCCCAGACAAGCTAGATGGTCATCCTTATTATCAGAATTTGACCTGCGCATTGAGCATGTCCCTGGCACGAAAATGTTTGAAGCGGATGCCCTATCCCGACGCCCTGATCATATGGGAAATAGCGAATCACCAGAAGACGTCATAGTCTTACCAGAAGATCGTTTTATTCGTCTTATTGCAGAAGACCTAGTCATGGAAATTCAAAAGGCAATGTCAAAAGACGATTTTGGACGCATTTTAATTGAGGTTATCACCACGCACCGGGCCCCACCGATCAAATCGAACATACAGGATTGGTCTTATACAAACGGCATTGTTCACTATCTCGGTAAAACCTATATCCCTGACCAAGACGGATTACAAACCAAACTGATCAAAGAAACACATGAAGCGCGATCATCTGGCCATCCTGGACGATTAAAGACCCTTGAACTCCTTAAACAAGATTACTGGTGGCCCGGAATGCTCAAACATGTCAGAGAATGGATAGAAGGTTGCGCCCTTTGTCAACAAATGAAGATTAACACACACCCAAATGTGCCAGCCCTTCACCTGATCTTGTCGAAAGCAACCCATCCTTTTCAACAAGTAACCCTTGATTTCATCACCGATCTACCCCTTTCTGATGGTTTTGACTCGATCCTGGTCACGGTGGACCATGGTCTTACAAAGGGGGTAATTTTCACACCTTGCAAGAAGACAATCGACGCTTTAGGCACAGCAGAACTCTATGTCTCCGAAATTTTCAAACGGTTTGGCTTACCAGATGTCTTAATTTCTGATCGAGGACCACAGTTCTCTGCAAAAGTATTTCAAGAAATACGAAAAGCATTAGGAATTGACCATAGAATGAGTACAGCATATCATCCTCAGACTGATGGAGAAATGGAACAAGTCAACCAGGAATTAGAAGTCTACCTTCGAATGTTCTGCTCCAACAAACTGCATCTATGGAAACCGCTTCTCCCAATAGCCGAGTTTGCTCACAATAACCGACATCATGACACTATCAAAACTTCCCCATTCAGACTAATGTATGGAACGGACCCTGTTGCGCTTCCCACAGCTACTACGCGAATGACCACACCAGCAGCAGAGGAGTGCCTTCAGTTCCTAAGGAAAGCCAGGGAAGAAGCATTAGCAGCACATGAACTAGCAAGACAACTAGTGGCAAGACGATGCAAGGACAAAGCAATACGATTTGAAAAGGGTACCAAAGTATGGCTTGAGAACCGAAATCTTCACATACCATATCAGTCTAGAAAGCTAGCACCAAAACGAGAAGGACCCTTCGAAATCGAACAAGTGATGGGACCAGTGACGTATAAACTGAAACTCCCGAAACAATGGCGCATTCACCCTGTGTTTCATACGTCACTCCTCACCCCGTACAGGGAAACGACTGCGCATGGGCCGAACTATGTGAAACCACCCCCTGATCTCGTAAATGGACAAGAGGAATTCGAGGTAGAGGCAATTCTAGCTCATAGGAAACGAGGCGCAGGCTACCATTACCTAGTTAAATGGAAAGGCTATGGATTGAATGACAATTCTTGGGAACCTGCTCGCAATCTTGCAAACGCCACGGATATCCTATCAGAATACCAACAACGCCGACACCTCTGAACCATGACTCGATACAGAAACCGCCACGTCTTGAAACAAAATTACCACTATACAAAACGGAACTGCTCAACACTCTCTTGATACACTATAGCTCTTAAGGAAAAAACCGTCTATACCCACATACAATACCTCCCCTTCCGACACGCTCCTAGGGCACCAAACCCACCAGGAAAACTCACCCGAACCGTGGCGTTAGTCACACGATACTATTGCACCCCTTGACTTGATCACTGTCACCAAAAGAACCCTTCAGGAACAACAGAGTTCCCTTGCAATGCCATCCAGAACTATCTTCCCAAGTACCATGACCTACGATTTGCAACCGACGATCTACCCGCCTATAATAAGGATCCACCCACGTACCAACTTCTAGCCATCAGAAATAGTGACGTTTATAAAAGTGCTCATGGAAGATTGCTATGCCCGGAAGAATACAAGCAGATGGATGAAATCACCAAACAGATACGGGAGTGTAGCGCACAAATCTGGTTAATTAGCCAGAGGATCAGAATACCAGGAAGGCCCCGCACTCTCATGGAAGACGTCCTTGACGATCTTGATTATTTGTCTACTGCAATGGCAGAGGTAATAGCGGACATTATCAGGCGAATCAGAAGATTCTTAATCACCCCAACAACGACACCAGGAATCGAACATTTAAATTCATTAACCAGGTTTATCGCAGAGGAACAAGACCTCCTCACCGACCCTGCAATCGAAGATCCACTAGATACAGAAAATTGGGATTCAGACACGGAAATCAGCGACCTGGAATACGTATAAATTTCCAGGTATCATCACCTAACGTCAACACTCACATTGCACCAACATGTTCACTTTCTTCGCCCTCGTTGCCTACTTCATCATCCTGGCCCTCCTCTCCTGTGCTCACTGGCGCATTGACGAAACCGCCACCGCTCTCTCCCCTTTCCTCGCCGTCCTGGACCTCCTGCTAGAGGTCTTCATCGAAAACACCACCATCGTCCACTTCGAAGACGATGATCTTCATGTTCACCCAGCCAATTTGCTTCCCCAGGTATACCCAGACGACCACCACCTTCCCCACTTTGCCCAATTCGTCAAACGGAACACCACGCTCACCATCGTCGCCGACGCCCTTGCCGCCACCACCTGCTCTATCACTAACCTCTCCTCCGCCACCGACAACCTTGCCGCCCTCACTCTCACCATTGACCCGCATGAGATGACCTATGAAGAGCGCGATTCCTTCCTCTGGAACGCACAAAACTTACACAGAGCTGCCGAAGCTCTCAAATGGAAGGTGGAAACTTCGGCGAAAGAACTGGATAATGCCGTCAAATGGGCCAAGTCTAGAACAGATCACGGTTGGACAACTTCTGGCTGGTAGAAGTTGGTGACTTCTCGCATACAAAGGGGGTAATGTTACAATTCTCTTTTCCCTTTGTTAATGGACTACATTTACTTGTTACAAACCCATAGTTACGCTTGGATGTTATCTCCTTTCATAGCTACCTTCACCTTTCCTTTTCTAGATAGCTATGCTCTTTCTCCTTTAGTTTCTATTGTTCTCTTAACATATATAAACCCCTCGCATGTACCATAGTTCCTTAGTTCCAACTTAGTCGAATCATATCCATAACTTGAACGCTCTTTTGCTCGTTGCCTCAACTGCTCTCCTCGCTCTCTCTCTAGCCTTTGTCATCATCAGACTTAGTGCCTAGAACTCTCGTCCAGTGATTGGGAACAGACCGAGACTCTGTTTGTCGCTATAGACTTGGACGCTGAACGACATTGTGGATATCGACCGTAACATTAGGTTTCTGAATAAACTTAGGTCTTCTGGCTTGCAGTTTATCTCTTTTTGCAGCTGTGAGATCTAACTTTTTTCCAATGCATTTACCACCTGTTGGTACTAGATAATCTCTTTGACTATCAGTTAAATTCTGACTCCTATACATTTCATGACTAGGTGTAATATCCTTCTGGATATCTCTCCATAAATCATCATTAGCAAAGCGTACTTTGCTTTTAGGAATTACAAATTTTGATTTAGGAAATGTTGTTTTAGACTTATTAATGACCTTATTTATTTGATCATTAATATTATTAGAAGGACTTTGATCATGTTTATCAAATATACTTCTAATTTCTCTAAGATCAACATCAGGATTACTATGAGATGATTTTATTTGTGAAGGAGGATCATCTCTATGTTTTCCTTTTCCCTTATCAATAATTGTAGAAGATTCAATAGGTTCTTCAACTTCTTGATTTAAATCTGAATGATAACTTGAATGATCAGATGCTGATTCATCATGATCATCTAGTTTAGAATCATAGTGACCAAGATTTTTAATCTGCCATTTCTTAAATTCTTTATCATATTTTCTATCAGCTTTAGATTTAAGTTTTCTGGCAGTTTTTGTCTTTGGTATTTCCTTGCTATGTTTTGAAGTACTGTCTTTCAAATAATTGTCCAATTTCCTATTAGACTTATGATCATCTGAATCCAACGAATCACTATCACTTGAATCATTATGATCATGAAATGATAGCCTTTTATCATTTTTTGTAGTGTCATGATTAGAATGATTATGTTTGTTTGTTGGAATTGTCATGTCAGACTCTAAAGTTGGGTATTGTTGTTGCTTGTGAATATTTGTATTCTTGGATAACTTGGGAAATATGTTTTCATCAAAGATAGCATGTGTGGCAATGACAATTGTGTTTTTATCATTCATGAACTTGTATGATTTACTTTCATACCCAATGAATATCATTGGTTCAGCTCTTGGTGATAATTTATCTTTACGTCATTCTTTAACAACATAAACATATGCCAAACATCCAAATATTTTAAAATGTGATATGTCAGGTTTCTTCATCATCATGTTTTCATAAGGTGTTTTCCATTTTGTTCTTCTCAATGGTGTACGATTATATATGTGGACTGCAGTTTCAAATGCAAATGACCACCATGATTTAGGACAACCAGATTCTAATAAAAGTGTATGTGCTTTCTTTAGAATGGTTTCATTTAATCGTTCAGCTCAACCATTTTGTTGATGAACATGTGGAGCACTAAGTTCATGGTTAATACCTTTCTCCTGAAAATAGTCTATTAACTTCTTATTGACAAATTCTCCCCCTCGATCTGAACGCACACTTTTAAGCTTCTGATTCAACTGATTTTCAGTGAACACAACATAAGCTTTGATAGCATTAAAAGTGTCAGATTTAGATCGTAACAATGCCAAATAGGCAAAAGAAGAGTAGTCTTCTAAGAGTAATAAGGCATATTTCTGTTTATGATAAGACTGAATGGGTAATTCAATAAGATCAACATGAATCAACTCTAATAATTGAGTTGCTCTATGTGTTGATATATGATAAGGTTTATTATCAAGTTTACCCATAACACATGTCTTACAAATATGTCCTTCATGTGATTCATTAATTTTAACACTATTTTCAGTATTCTGAAACATATGACTTAAGACATTATCACTTGGATGTGCCATCCTTCGATGCCAAATGAAATAATCAACAGTCTTAGGACTTTTGTTGATTAACAAATGTTGAGAAGGTCTGTTAATAACAGTAGATAACCAATGAATGGAGTTGGTTTCTATAGGATATCCGGTTAGTGTAATGTTTCCTTTATGTACGATAGTTTTGTGTTTTGTGTGATGGACATGATAGTCCATACTAGTTAGTTGTGGTACAGAAATAATTCTGTATGGTAACATTGGCATATAGCACACATTCCAGTTAAGAACATGTTTTTCATGACGAAAACATATTTGTCCTTCACCTTCAATAAGTGTCTTTGCATTTTTATCTGCAGTAGTAACTTTGATTGGTGTAATAAACTTCTTATACTTGGTGAAATCAGTTATAAACAGTGTACAATGACGTGTAGCACCTGAGTCTATAACCCACTTATCATGCTTGTTAAGAATCATAATTTGTTCACCAGGAACTTTAGATTCATAATTCTCATACACATATTTGTAAGTACTGCTACTACTTATTTGGTCTCGATATTGTGCATCAAGCACTTGCTTGTTGGTTAAGTCATCAAGCACTAAAGCAGTATTAGATGAGTAATTATGATTAGAGAAATTTACTGACCCAATGTTACTATTATCCATCATGTTCATAGGTTCACCAAAGTATTCTAATTCCTCTTCAGGATTGAGATACTGTGGTTCTGGAGTGTGAAATCCACTTGGTGTGGATACATCTGGTGTATTATGTGTTCTGTAGAACACACCAGTGCTGTAATCAGTGTCAGTCTCACCATAATCGAGTTGTTCTTCATCCTTATCATCTGATAAAGATATATGAATGTCTCCAATCCTATCTAACAATTTTCTGCTAGACGTAGGTTCAGAGATTTCTTCATCAATATTTCCAACTGTCTGAGTTGGATAAGAATCAACAATCATTGGATTTGCGAAATGAATTGTAGTTGAAGATTTGCCTTGCTTCTTCAACTCCTTCAATTCAGTAACAAGAGCCTTATTTTTAGCTTTCTTGTTAGCTCTGTTTTGTTGATTCCTTTTCTTCTTATCATCTTTTGATAAAGAAGAATTGTTATTAAAACGATTATACGGTTGACAAGGTGTGAAGTTCTTCCTACGATTGAATTGTCCTCTGAAAGAACCTCTAGGTCTGAATGTGTTATTGGAGTGTTGATCCCTCCAATTAGGATTTGTATTGGGATTCTTGTTAATACTAGATCCAATGTTGGCAATATTGTTATATGCAGTTCTAGGTTTTCCTTTAGACTGCATAAGATTCCATTCATTCTGAATCCTAGGAACTATTTTGTCAACAGTAAAGTCTTCAATCTTGGTATCAATTATATTAGTAACAAGGTTACTATATAAATGATTGAGATTGTGCAAGATGAAGAAACAAATGACAAAATCAGGAATTTGATATTTCTCTTCGGTTCCTAAGTCAGATACTAACTTCATAAGTTTAGTAATTGCCAAAATGGGATCTGAACTTGATTTCATGGACCAATTAAAGATGGCTTTGTAAAGTATAAAATACTTTGCAATGCCTTTGGTTCCGAACATTGTGTCTAAGGCTGTCATTGTAGCCTGTGGAGTATCTTTAACGTAAGTCCAGAGAGATGGTTGTAAAGCCAATTTGATAATGGCTTGACACTTCTTCATGTTTTCATCCCAATCTGTTCTTTCATTATATACTCCAATTCCCAAAGTGTTTTGGTAGAAAGACTAGCACCACTGGCTGGTTCCGCTGGTAATAGTGGTTTAGTGCTAGTAAGATATTTCTCATATCCTTTCATTTGAAGGTATGCAATGAGAACATCTTTCCACTTTTTATAATCAGTTATGCCTCCATAGACAGTAACCAATCTTTCCATTGATTTCTCAGCAGGATCTGAACCTCCACATTTCCAAGATGAAAGCCTGTTAAAGGACGTAACAAGATCTTCTAAAGTCCACCATGAGACGTTTGATCCAGGCTGTTCTATGAAGTGTAATAACTTCAAGGACTCATTCTTTTGATAGTAGAACTGGACATCTCAACATTAAGACTTGGGTAATGCAACAATATCCTTGAGAGTAGGATATGTTGGCCATATGAATCCTTTTAAAACAAGAGGATCCATGAGGATTAAATAGCATAATCCAGGCTTCTCCCAAATAGGATGGTCTTTAGTGTGTCTTTTAATCTTTGTCAAACCACATTCCTTGTATTTAACAGAAAAATTAAAGGCAGGGTATTTATCTTGTTGTTCTCTGGCTTGAAATTGGAAATTTGTGTGAATATTCTTGTCAGATTTACTAGATGATGATTCTGGTTTGAAGAAACTCTTCTTAGGAGGTACAACATTCTTTTTGAATGGAATATAAGCACGGAGATTCTGAAACTTGGGGGTTCTTCTAATGGATCTGGGTAGAGATGTACTTCTCTTGGGATAAACAACTTCTTCTGACCTTCAACTAAGGTCAGGATTATTGTCTCTGTCCCTTTTCCATTTAGGTACTCAGGCATTAGATTGTTGAGTATCAGAATTCCATCTAGGCTTATTTGATTCCTCCTGAGATGTATTATTAGGTGCTTCTTCAAATCTTCCAGCAGATCTGAAATAATCGAGAATAGGGGTTTTATCTGGACCAAAACCTTGAGCTTCCTTCCAGGCTCTATAATCATTCATTTTCTTATCAAGTTGTTCTTTTACTTGATCATAACTATTGCGTGTATCAAAGAGATTTGGAATTCCTTGATCATTACGCATAGCTTTATATTGAGCCATATCATCCTTATATTGCTCAATACAATTAGGTTTAGGTGCAAAATTTTGTTTAATGAATTTCAAGTGATGGGGTTTTGGTTTTCCCCACCCTTCATTTTCATAATCCCTTGCAAGATTATTTGAATGTCACGTTCCAAATTCCTCTTGTTCAAAAGTAAGAGGTGTTTCAATTTTTGGTAATGAGGATTCTGCTTTAGGAGGTTGGTTCATCCATTCCTTAGATTCATCAACCTTTTGCTTTGCAAAGACTCTCTCAAGACATTTGATAATAGTATCAACATGGTCTTTAAGAATTGAATCAACTGGAGTATTGGTAGGAACAGTTGTTTCATTGTTAGTGTCATGACCGACTGAAAACTTCGTTTTCACTAAGTCATTTTATATTCATTTTCTCTTTATTATATAACCCTGGCTGACGAAGCAAGCGCCTATCAGTCAGCGCCTAGATAAAAGATAGGGATTAGATAAGATTAGATAGCGGATCACGGCAAGGATGAGTCAACGTCTTGACTCATTGCACAGCATGCGCAGTGCCTTGCCATTACCTCGTGTAGTGTACGCACAGACCATGTACCTAGGTATATAAGGAGTGCAACTAGCACCCAGAGTCCTCAGCCGAGTTCTCTCAGGTTTAATCCCTTTCTCCCCTCCTCTCCTCCTAAAGTCTACTAGTGGGGCCCTGAGTCGTCTCGACGAAGGGATCCTGATAGTAGAACTCGGCTAGCTCATCTTCACCGCCCCACTTTCTCATACCCGGACCACAGGGTTTAGTGGCAGGAATCAGGGGGATCACTACAGTCGTACGCCGACTTTAAAATTGCGGAATTAGTTGCCGGGCACTATAAAACCGAGCACCTGTGGCCCTGCCTCGTGGCCCTTGACTTACTTGGCATTACGTTCCCGGTCTACGCAAACCAAAGGACCTAACCCGGTCGATAGGGTTACCTGTGCACAGGAGACCAGTGCCGGACTTATCACACGATACGTGATACGCATCTAGGGATCAGCCTCGCCAGCCCCCTAGCACGTTAAATTGCCCTGGCCTAGGCCCCTTAAGGCTATACATTAGATACTGTAACTATCACCTTTTCGTACACCTCGGAAGTAGCCGGCGCTTGCTCATGTGCTTCCGAGAGAGGACTGCACCTGTACGGTGTAGCGTCAGTGGGACAACTGTTCGGCCCCCACTTAGATAAACCTTCTCACGTCATCATAATCTTTAAATACCGTACCTATATTGTAGCACTGCAGGGAGGGTTGTGGACCCTGAGTGCACCCCGTACGTACGTATTTACCCTACCCAAATAAGTGACAGGCCCAGACCTCCCTCACTTCCATCAAGATTGATCCGTTGTGGCAAGAAGTATTAGAAGGATTAGATACAGATCCGTTTGTATCAGATTCCGATTCAATACCACCATTGCACACCCCTTCCTCATCAGCCTCATCAAATTCAATCACTGAACAGCCACATCAGTGGGAAGCAACACCGTTTCCCATTCTTGTCGCTAATCCCGCAACCTTAAATCCAAACTTACTGTTCAACTCAGACGCCGATTTCATCGGTGAACCCGCACCACCTTTTTCTCCACCACCACCATCACTATCACTATCCCCGGTATCACCGCCACCCGTTTACAACGAAATGGCAGCAGCACAGGAGATGACGTCAGCAGAATTGCTGAATCTTCTCAATGCGCAGGCCGCCACTATCACCAATCTCCAGAATCAATTAACCCAACTCCAGGCAAATGCTGCCGAAGCCGCCGCGGCTGCAGCACAGCCACCCCAACCAGCCAACGTCGTTAACATACCACCAGGGACGGTATTCAACATTCCCTCAAATGGAAATGGCGCATCAAAGATTGATGTCGCTAAACCACCAGTATTTTCGGGCAAAATGTCCGAAGTCAACAACTTTATCAATGCATGTCGGTTATATTTGCAGCTCAAAATGCCGAATGCGGATGATGAAGAACAGATTTTACTAGTCCTGTCCTATGTATCGGAAGGATTTGCAGTAGATTGGCGGGACAACCTACTGGAAGCAATGGCAGACGATGATGATACGGTTCCACAAATGGTGGAAGCCCTTTTTAGGAGAATCAAGGCCGAATTTGGCGATACAGATGAGCAATCGTCCAAAATCTCGGAACTACGTACCATGACGCAAGGATCGGGCACATGTGAGGAGCATGTGCAAAAGTTTAAAAAAGTAGCACGAGGTACCGGCTACTTTGGAAGAGCGTTGATTGAAGAATTCAAGCGCAGCTTGAATAATGGATTACGAAAGAAAATTATGGAATCAGAAACCATTCCGGAGACTGTGGAAGAATGGTACAGACGAGCGGTTAAGTTAGATCGACAATGGAGACAAGCCAAAGCTGAGGAGCAGTATTATTCCTCCCGGACCAGTAACTCCGCTAAGAGGAGCAAAGGAGCTTCCAAAGGCCCGGATCCGGCAAGAACGGTAGTCCCTGGCTGTCATGACCGACTAAAAAGCTTCGGCCTTTTCACTAAGTCATTTTACTTTTATTATTTATTTTTCTTCATATTATATAAACATATGCTGACTAAGCAGGCGCCTATCGCTTGGCGCTTAGATAAAAGCCATAGATAAGATAATGGAGCTCGGCGCTGATGACTCATTACCATTACTACATGCGCAGTCGCCTTACTCATATGGTACTATATTTAGAGTAGGGCTTAGGGTAGTGCACAGACCACCTGTCATAGTATATAAGGAGTGCAATTCAGCACCCAGAGTCCTCAGTCGAGTTCTCTCGGGTTTCTCCCCTCCCTCCTCTCCTCCTGTCAGTTCACTGTTGGGGCTCTTAGGCGTCACGCCGAGGGGTTCCTGATAGTAGAACTCGACTGCTTCTCTAACAGCCCCACACTTGCTATAGCCGGACCACAGGCTTAAGTGGACAAGTACAGGGGGATTCACACCGTCGTACGCCGACGTTAAAATTGCGGTATCGGTTGCCAGACACCGTTAAAACTGCGCACCCAGTGGCCCTGCATCGCGGCCCTTAACTTGCTTTGCATTACGTTCCCGGTCTACGCAAACCGAAGAACCTAACCCGGTTGATAGGGTTACCTGTGCACAGGAGACCAGTGCTGGGGTGATTGCACAATACGCAATCCGTATCTAGGGACCAGCCTCGCCAGCCCCCTAGCGCGTTAAATTGCCCTGGCCTAGGCCCCTGAAGGCTATAGAATTATACCTACGTAAATACCCTTTTCCCGTACCCCTTGAGAGTAGCCGCCGCTTGGTCACACGCTCTTGAGAAAGGCCCGCACCCGTACGGTGTAGTGGCAACTGGACAACCGTTTGGACCCAGTTTAGTTAGACTCTTCATCCAAATAAAACTAGTAGTCAGTATTGTAAATTGTAGCACTGCAGGGGTGGTTGTAGACCCTGAGTGCACGTTTCGTACATACGTTCCCAAGCAAGTGACAGGCCAAGACCTCCCTCACTTACGTACAAGTACAAAATAGGAGACACAAATAACAATACTTTTTGGGACGCTGTCACAGGCGATCTTGATCCCAACGACACGGGTTTTAGTTCCTCTGAAGGAGAATCCATCATCATCATCATCACATTCCACAAACTCTATCACAGAGGAACCACATCAGTGGGAAGCAGCACCGTTTCCCATCTTAGTACCTAATCCAGCCACTCTAAACCCAAATCTACTATTCAACTCCGACGCAGATTTCATCGGAGAACCCGCACCACCGTTTTCATCACCACCACCCCCGCTTACACCATCACCTACATCGCCACCGCCAAACTATCACAGTATGGCGGCGCCCCAAGAAATGACATCAGCAGAACTGCTGAACCTCCTTAACGTGCAAGCCGCGACCATCCAAGCCCTCCAGAACCAGCTGACACAGCTGCAAACAAACGCTGCACAGGCCGCCGCAGCTGCAGCCGAACACCCTCCTCCCCCCGCCAACATTGTCAATATACCGCCAGGGACGGTATTCAATATTCCCGGGACCGGTAACGGCGGAACATCTAGAATAGATGTAGCCAAACCTCCGGTCTTCTCTGGAAAGATGTCCGAAGTGACAAATTTCATAAACGCATGCAGGTTGTACATTCAATTGAAGATGCCGGAATCTGATGAGGAAGAGCAGATCTTATTGATCATATCGTACATGACGGAAGGCTTTGCCGCAGATTGGAAGGACAATCTGTTGGAGCAGATGGCCAACGATGAAGAAGGAATTCCGCAAACGGCGGAACAATTATTCAGGCAGATCAGGAGAGATTTTGGTGACACTGATGAGCAGTCATCAAAGATCTCGGAAATGCGGACCATGACGCAAGGGTCCAGTACGTGTGAAGAACACGTGCAGAAGTTTAAAAAGGTATCACGAGGCACCGGATACCTAGGAAGGGCTCTTATCGAAGAGTTCAAACGAAGTTTGAATACCGGACTCTGAAAAAGGATAATGGAGGCCGATGAAGTACCTGAGACCATTGAAGGATGGTATCAAAAGGCAGTAAGATTGGATCGCCAGTGGAGACAGGCGAAAGCCGAGGAGAAGTACTACTCCTCGCGGACCAGTAGCTCCGCCAATAGGAGTGAAGGAGCATCCAAAGGCCCGGATACGGCGAAGCCAGTAGCCCCTGCCCAGCCTAAACCCCGATGGAGATTCAGATCGGGATCAGCAAGTCAGGGACGATTGGGAGCTGGAGCCTCCGCGAGTTCAAGTAGTACGGCAAATCGGCCGGACCTATCAGGAACCCCCTGGCGTGACGCCTAGGAGCCCCAACAGAGAACTGAGGAGAGGGGAGGAGGGGAGGGAATAAACCCGAGAGAACTCGACTGAGGACTCTGGGTGCTGGATTGCACTCTTTATATACTACGACAGGTGGTCTGTGCACTACCCTAAGCCCTACTCTAAATATAGTATGGTATGAGTAAGACGACTGCGCATGTAGTAACAGTAATGAGTCATCAGCGCCGAGCTCCGGTATCTTATCTACGGTTTTTATCTAAGCGCCAAGTGATAGGCGCTTGCTTAGTCAGCATAGGTTTATATAATATGAAGAAAATAAATAATAAAAGTAAAATGACTTAGTGAAAAAGCCGAAGCTTTTTAGTCGGTCATGACAGTACCCCCTTTTTAGGATTTGACTTCCAGACAAATTTAAACTTTATCATCATCTTTCAGCGCATCGCGCTCTATCACGGATGACTCCTCTATTTCCTCGATAATGGGGGAGAGTGGGCGGGATGGTGGGGTGAGATCTTCAATCGTTTCAGCGCGAAGCGCTATATCATGCGATTGACATAGGCACATGTTACATTGACATGGCCCTTCCACGTCTCCTGGCTCCGTAAGGGTGTCTAAGCCCTTTCTACCCTTCCATTTTTGCCAGTTTTGTTCCCATTTTGCAGCTGGTGCCACTGCATTGACATCGATTTTGGACACCGTTTTGTCCGAGGATTGAGTGAAGTTTTCATAGGGTCTGAAGGTCAACCCGCTAAAGGTTGCTTTGTCAAGCCTTCTGATAGCTCCGGGGTTTCTATCGTAAAAGGTTTTTCTTTTTCTTTTTGCGTTTTGTAGGTTTTCTAATGGCTCCCAGGAGTTGTGTTCAGCCGTGTATCCTTTCCACTTAACCAAGTACTCCATCTTGTTCCTTTTTAATCGTACATCAATTATTTCCTCCACTTCATATTCTTTTTCACCGTCTATTTCTATTGGCGGTGGGGGTTGCGCTTTTTGCCCTCTCATTGGTCGTTTCCAAGGGCGAATTCGTGAGACGTTTACCACGGGGTGAATCTGCTGGGAGAAGGGTAGATCCAATTCTACTGCATTTGATGACACTATTTTCTTGATTGGGTATGGCCCAATCCATCTTTCCACCAATTTCCTAGTTGGTCGGCCTGTCAACCTTAGATCTTTTGTTGACAGCCATACTTTGTCTCCAACTTTATATTCTGGTGCGTCAGATCGGTGTCTATCGGCATATAGTTTCATATCACCCTGTGATTTTAGCAAGGCTGCCTGAGTTTCCTCGTGGATTTCCTTCATTTTCTGGGCAAAATCCGATGCTGCCGGGTGACTTCCTTCTCTTCTGGGTTCAATTCCCATTCTGAGGTGTTTGCCATAATTGACAAAGAACGGCGTTTGCTTGGTTGATGCCTGAATTTTGTTATTGTAACTAAATTCAGCGATGGCTAACCATCCAGACCACGTTTCTTGTCTATGATCTACGAAAATCCTCAGGTATTGTTCTAAGTCCTGATTCATTCGTTCTGTTTGTCCATCCGTCTGTGGATGGAATGCTGTGGACAGATCTGTGCTAATGCCCAACATTTGGTTCAGCTCTTTCATCATTTGTGCGGCGAACTGTGGACCGCGATCTGAGATTATAGATTCCGGAAGTCCATGAAGTTTCCAAACATGATCTCGGAATAGTGTGGCCAATCCCTGTGCCGATGTCTCTTCTGAGGTGGGGATGAAATGCGCCATTTTTGACATTCTATCACAAACTACTAGAATCGCATTATGACCATGTGACTCTGGCAATTTTGTGATGAAGTCGGCGGAAATATGTGTCCAGGGCTTTGCTGGTGCTGAGTTTGGCATTAACTTTCCAGCAGGCGGTTCTGGGAAGTTCTTATTCCGCTGGCACTTGTCGCATCCACTAACATAATTTTTAATAAACCTGGTGATTCCAGGCCACCAGTAGTTTCTTGTGACGAGTTCAATCGTCTTCCATTGTCCTCCATGTCCTGCAATGGGTGTATCATGATGTAGGCGGATTATCTCCATCCGCAGCTTCTCATCTTTTGGTACATAGACTTTTCCTTGCCAGAGGATAAGTCCTTGCTCCATCTCCCATTCTCGAGCGTTTAGTGTTTTAACACCGGCCTTTTTCATTGCCTCTACTGCCTTCACTACTGCTTCATCTCGTGCTTCAGAGTGTCGAATTTTGTTTAATAGTTCTTTTTCTGAACTATGAATGAATACGTGACCATGACGTAGTGCGGCAATTTTGAAAAAGTCCGGTTTGAGGAGTGTGACATCCTTGTTGTCATCATCTACCCCCTTTTTATGGTCTGGCCTCCTGGACAGAGAATCGGCCTTTCCCATAGTTACACCAGCTTTATGATGCAACACGAAATTAAACCTGCTGAGGTACAAAGCCCATCTGGCTTGCCTGCGATTCAACTTCTTTGCACTCATAAAGTACTCAAGATTTTTGTGATCAGTCCATATCTCGAACTGTTCACGTGCTCCCTCTAGGTAGTGACGCCATGTTTCCAGGCAACGCATGATGCCTAACATTTCCTTATCATGGACGTCATAATTGCGCTCGGTATCATTGAGCGACTTTGATAGGTAGGCCACAGGCCTCCACTTGTCATCTTTGCAGAGCATAGACAAAATGCCACCCGTAGCGTAATCCGATGCATCTGACTCTACTCTGAATTTCCTATCGGAATCCGGGGCAACTAATAAAGGTTGCTCCGTGAATATTTTTTTTAGTTTTTGGAAAGCCTTTTCTTGGACCTCCGTCCATTCCCATGTTTTTTCTTTTCTGACTAGGTCATGTAGTGGCCGTGCGATTTTAGCGAAGTCTTGAACAAAGCGCCTATAATAATTGGCTAGGCCTAGGAACCTTTGTACGTCTTTGACACAAGAAGGGGTGGGCCAGCTAATAATGGCTTCGACCTTCTTTGTATCCATTTGTATTCCCTTGGGTCCTAAAACAACGCCCAGGAATTCGACTTCTTCCACACACCACACGCATTTTTCTGGTTTTACATATAGATCATTTTCTTCCAATCGTTGCAAGACTTGTTGTACTATTGCGTCATGCTCCTCTTTTGTTTTAGTAAAGATGAGTATGTCATCAATGTACACAATGACTTTTCCTGCGTTGATCATATCGCGGAAAATGTCATTCATCATTGCTTGGAAGGTGGCCGGTGAATTGGTTAGCCCAAAAAACATTACTACTGGTTCGAAAGAACCTTCGGGAGTAGTGAATGCTGCTTTCCATTCATCGCCTTCTTTGATCCGTACATTATTGTAACCCCACCTAAGGTCTAGCTTAGTGAAGTATTTAGCACTGCCTGCTCGATCTACGAGTTCCGATATCAAGGGTAATGGATAGTTATTTTTGACTGTCCATTCGTTCAGGTATCTGTAGTCCTGAACCATCCGCTTTTTTCCGTCCTTTTTGCTTACAAAGAAGACGGGTGACATCTGTGGTGATTTGGAGGGTCGGATATACCCTTTTGTCAACTGATCATCCACAAAGTTCCGTACTTCTTGAAGCTCATCTGGGGATAGGGGGTAAACTTTCCCTTTCCGGGGTTGATAGCCTGGTTTGGTATCAATTGCGTGATCCCAAGGCTTTCTGGCCGGCATGCGTTCTGATGCTCCTTTCTCGAAGATTTTAAGGTATTGATGGTATTGTTCAGGTACCATTTCTCTAGCCGTGAGTCTTGCCAACTCTCGCACATGTCTCATTGATCCGGTTTTTGATCCGGCGGGTGATGGAAACACTGGTAAGAATGGGTATTTATCCCCATACTTGTATTGACCCGGGTGTTTCATTTGTTCCATGTACGTGAGATGCTTCTCACTTTCCTCTTTTTCTTCGAGCCAATGCGCAAAGTCTAACTCCTTTTCTTGTTCCCACAGATATTCCAGAACACGCCAGTGTTCCGCTGATCGGACCTTCTGCTCCCGCTTCTTAGTCCACTCCCTTTGCCTATGTCCACAGCTCCGTGGACAACGTGTTAATTTGACTTGACCAGTTTCCCAATTGATTTCTGGATTGTGCTTTTGTAACCATGTGGATCCAATGATTACGTTGGTTTTTCCCAGCTCGCATATCTCAAAGGTGGCTCGTTCCTTATGCCCTTGATACGATAAAAGAAGATCAACCTCATGGGTGATCATTCCTCCTTCGTTATTTGTTCCGTCCACATTCCGAACTTGAATGGGGCGTTCCAAGGGTATTAATTTAAAGCCCATCTTTTTTGCATATGCCGTATGCATGAACATTCCTGTTGCTCCTGAATCGAGCAACGCGGTTTGTTGAGTTTGTTCATGGGTGTCCAACCTTTCCAACCCGATCTCCATTAAGATCTCATCCTTCCGTCCTATGGTTCTAACTAAAAATTCCTTTTCTCCTTTTTTCAACATTCTTTTTGGACAAGCAGTTTCAGCGCGGGGCGCTATATCATGCTGCTTTCCTTTTAAGTCCTTTCGTCCCTTTGTAGATACTTGTACTACTGTATTTGGTAACGAGGAATCAAGCACAGGTTTAGCCGCCCTGCCGCGCTCCTTGGGAGTGACACTTTCAGCGCCGTGCGCTATATCAAGGTGTTTCACCTGGGAGTTCGCCTCTTGCGGGGACGTCCCAGAAGTCCTTGAGACTTCCGAGATGGTCCTTGCATCAACCCGGTCAGCGCTAAGCGCTATATCAAGGGGTTGTGCACTATCTACCAATTTATCTAGTACACTGTATCTATTACGAGAGTCCAGTACGGGACCTACTGACTCTCTTCCTCTTTTAAATTCTCTTCTCCTTTCTTGAAGTACTCCTTCATTTCATCAAACGTCATTGTACGAATATCAAGTCCTGATCTGCAGTTCCTGGAGATGTGTCCGATCTTGCCGCATTTGTAACAGCGGAGTGGTGGTCTTTGGTTTTGATCGACGTCCATTGCGTTAGGGTCCGGCCGATTTGCCGTACTACTTGAACTCGCGGAGGCTCCAGCTCCCAATCGTCCCTGACTCGCTGATCCCGATCCGAATCTCCATCGGGGTTTTGGCTGGGCAGGGGCTACCGGCTTTGCCGTATCCGGGCCTTTGGATGCTCCTTCACTCCTATTGGCGGAGTTACTGGTCCGCGAGGAGTAGTACTTCTCCTCGGCTTTCGCCTGTCTCCACTGGCGATCCAATCTTACTGCTTTCTGGTACCATCCTTCAATGGTCTCAGGTACTTCATCGGCCTCCATTATCCTTTTGCGGAGTCCGGTATTCAAACTTCGTTTGAACTCTTCGATCAGAGCTCTTCCTAGGTATCCGGTGCCTCGTGATACCTTCTTAAATTTTTGCACGTGTTCCTCACACGTACTGGACCCTTGCGTCATGGTCCGCATCTCCGAGATTTTTGATGACTGTTCGTCCGTATCACCAAAGTCCCTTCGGATCTGCCTGAACAGTTGTTCCGCCGTCTGCGGAATTCCTTCTTCATTGTTGGCCATCTGCTCCAACAGATTGTCCTTCCAATCTGCGGCAAAGCCTTCCGTCATGTATGATATGATCAATAAGATCCGTTCTTCCTCATCGGATTCCGGCATCTTTAATTGAATGTACAACCTGCATGCGTTTATGAAATTTGTCACTTCGGACATCTTTCCGGAGAAGACCGGAGGTTTGGCTACATCTATTCTAGATGTTCCGCCGTTACTGGTCCCGGGAATATTGAATACCGTCCCTGGCGGTATATTGACAATGTTGGCGGGGGTAGGAGGGTGTTCTGCTGCGGCCGCGGCGGCCTGTGCTGCGTTTGCTTGCAGCTGTGTCAGCTGGTTCTGGAGGGCTTGGATGGTCGCGGCTTGCGCGTTAAGGAGGTTCAGCAGTTCTGCTGATGTCATTTCTTGGGGCGCCGCCATACTGTGATAGTTTGGCGGTGGCAATGTAGGTGATGGTGTAAGCGGGGGTGGTGGTGATGAAAACGGTGGCGCGGGTTCTCCGATGAAATCGGCGTCGGAGTTGAATAATAGGTTAGGATTGAGTGTTGCTGGATTGGGTACTAGTATGGGAAACGGTGCTGCTTCCCACTGATGTGGTTCCTCTGTGATAGAGTTGGTAGAGTGTGATGATGATGATGATGTGGATTCTCCTTCAGAGGAACTAAAACCCGCGTCGTTTGGATCAAGATTGCCTGTGACAGCGTCCCAAAAAGTATCGTTATTTGTATCTCCTATTTTGTACTTGTACGTAAGTGAGGGAGGTCTTGGCCTGTCACTTGCTTGGGGACGTATGTACGAAACGTGCACTCAGGGTCTGCAACCACCCCTGCAGTGCTACAATTTACGATACTGACTACTGGTTTTTATTTTAATTGAAAGGGTCTATCTAAACTGGGTCCGAACGGTTGTCCAGTTACCACTACACCGTACGGGTGCGGGTCTTTCTCAGAGGCGCGTGACCAAGCGGCGGCTACCTCCAAGGGGTACGAGAAAAAGGTAAAATACGTAAACTAAGTGTATAGCCTTCAGAGGCCTAGACCAGGGCAATTTAACGCGCTAGGGGGCTGGTGAGGCTGGTCCCTAGATACGTATCACGTATCGTGTGATAAGTCCGGCACTGGTATCCTGTGCACAGGTAACCCTATCAACCGGGTTAGGTTCTTCGGTTTGCGTAGACCGGGAACGTAATGCAAAGCTAGTTAAGGGCTGCGATGCAGAGCCACAGGTGCGCAGTTTTGAACGGTGTCTGGCAACCGATACCGCAATTTTATAGTCGGCGTACGACTGTATCAATCCCCCAGTTCTCGTCCACTTAACCCTGTGGTCCGGGTATGACAAGCGTTGGGGCTGCTAGAGAAGTAGTCGAGTTCTACTATCAGGAACCCCCCGGCGTGACGCCTAGGAGCCCCAACAGAGAACTGAGGAGAGGGGAGGAGGGGAGGGAATAAACCCGAGAGAACTCGACTGAGGACTCTGGGTGCTGGATTGCACTCTTTATATACTACGACAGGTGGTCTGTGCACTACCCTAAGCCCTACTCTAAATATAGTATGGTATGAGTAAGACGACTGCACATGTAGTAACAGTAATGAGTCATCAGTGCCGAGCTCCGGTATCTTATCTACGGTTTTTATCTAAGCGCCAAGTGATAGGCGCTTGCTTAGTCAGCATAGGTTTATATAATATGAAGAAAATAAATAATAAAAGTAAAATGACTTAGTGAAAAAGCCGAAGCTTTTTAGTCGGTCATGACAGGACCCTAACGCAATGGACGTCGACCAAAACCAAAGACCACCACTCCGCTGTTACAAATGCGGCAAGATCGGACACATTTCCAGGAACTGCAGATCAGGACTCGATATTCGTACAATGACGTTTGATGAAATGAAGGAGTACTTCAAGAAAGGAGAAGAGAATTTAAAAGAGGAAGAGAGTCAGTAGGTCCCGTACTAGACTCTCGAAATAGATACGCTGTACTAGATAGATTAGATAGTGCACAGCCCCTTGATATAGCGCTTAGCGCTGACCGGGTTGATGCAAGGACCATCTCGGAAGTCTCAAGGACTTCTGGGACGTCCCCGCAAGAGGCGAACTCCCAGGTGAAACACCTTGATATAGCGCACGGCGCTGAAAGTGTCACTCCCAAGGAGCGCGGCAGGGCAGCTAAACCTGTGCTTGATTCCTCATTACGAAATACAGTAGTACAAGTATCTAGAAAGGGACAAAAGGACTTAAAAGGAAAGCAGCGTGATATAGCGCCCAGCGCTGAAACTGCTTGTCCCAAAAGGATGTTGAAAAAAGGAGAAAAGGAATTTTTAGTTAGAACCATAGGACGAAAGGATGAAATCTTAATGGAGATCGGGTTGGAAAGGTTGGACACCCATGAACAAACTCAACAAACCGCGTTGCTCGATTCAGGAGCAACAGGAATGTTCATGCATGCGGCATATGCGAAAAAGATGGGCTTCAAATTAATACCCTTGGAACGCCCCATTCAAGTTCGAAATGTGGACGGAACAAATAATGAAGGAGGAATGATCACCCATGAGGTTGATCTTCTTTTATCTTATCAAGGGCATAAGGAATGAGCCACCTTCGAGATATGCGAGCTGGGGAAGACCAACGTAATCATTGGATCCACATGGTTACGAAAACATAACCCTGAAATCAATTGGGAGACTGGTCAAGTCAAGTTGACACGGTGTCCACGGAGCTGTGGACATAGGCAAAGGGAGTGGACCAAGAAGCGGGAGCAGAAGGTCCGATCAGCGGAACACTGGCGTGTTCTGGAATATCTGTGGGAACAGGAGAAGGAATTAGACTTCGCGCATTGGCTCGAAGAAAAGGAGGAAAGTGAGAAGCATCTCACGTACATGGAACAAATGAAACACCCGGGTCAATACAAGTATGGGGATAAATACCCATTCTTACCCGTGTTTCCATCACCCGCCGGATCAAAGGCTGGATCAATGAGACATGTGCGAGAGTTAGCAAAACTCACAGCTAAAGAGATGGTACCTGCACAATACCATCAATACCTCAAGATCTTCGAGAAAGGAGCATCAGAACGCATGCCGGTTAGAAAGCCTTGGGACCATGCAATTGATACCAAACCAGGCTATCAACCCCGGAAGGGAAAAGTTTACCCCCTATCCCCAGATGAGCTTCAAGAAGTACGGAACTTTGTGGATGACCAATTGGCAAAAGGGTATATCCGGCCCTCCAAATCACCACAGACGTCACCCGTCTTCTTTGTAAGCAAGAAAGACGGAAAGAAGCGGATGGTTCAGGACTACAGATACCTGAACGAATGGACGGTTAAAAATAACTATCCATTACCCCTAATATCTGAACTCGTAGATCGAGCAGGCAGTGCCAAATACTTCACTAAGCTAGACCTTAGGTGGGGTTATAATAATGTACGGATCAAAGAAGGCAACGAATGGAAAGCAGCATTTACTACTCCCAAGGGTTCTTTTGAACCAGTAGTAATGTTTTTTGGACTAACCAATTCGCCAGCCACCTTCCAAGCAATGATGAATGACATTTTCTGCGATATGATCAACGCAGGAAAAGTCATTGTGTACATTGATGACATACTCATCTTTACTAAAACAAAAGAGGAGCATGACGCAATCGTACAACAAGTCTTGCAACGTTTGAAAGAAAACGATCTGTATGTAAAACCAGAAAAATGTGTGTGGTGTGTGGAAGAAGTTGAATTCCTGGGCATCGTTTTGGGACCCAAAGGAATCCAAATGGATACAAAGAAGGTCGAGGCTATTATTAGCTGGCCCACCCCTTCTTGTGTCAAAGACGTACAAAGGTTCCTAGGCCTAGCCAATTACTATAGGCGCTTTGTTCAGGACTTTGCTAAAATCGCACGGCCACTACATGACCTGGTCAGAAAAGAAAAAACATGGGAATGGACAGAGGTCCAAGAAAAGGCTTTCAAAAGCCTAAAAAAGATATTCACGGAGCAACCTTTGTTAGTTGCCCCGGATTCCGATAGGAAGTTCAGAGTAGAGTCAGATGCATCGGACTACGCTATGGGTGGCATCTTATCTATGCTCTGCAAAGATGATAAGTGGAGGCCTGTGGCCTACCTATCAAAGTCGCTCAATGATACTGAGCGCAATTATGACGTCCATGATAAAGAAATGCTAGGCATCATGCGTTGTCTAGAAACTTGGTGTCATTATCTAGAAGGAGCACGTGAACAGTTCGAGATATGGACTGATCACAAAAATCTCGAGTACTTTATGAGTGCAAAGAAGTTAAATCGCAGGCAAGCCAGATGGGCCTTGTACCTTAGCCGGTTTAATTTCGTGTTGCATCATAAAGCTGGTGTGACTATGGGAAAGGCCGATTCTCTGTCCAGGAGGCCAGACCATAAAAAGGGGGTAGATGATGACAACAAGGACGTCATGCTCCTAAAACCGGACTTTTTCAGAATTTCTGCACTACGTCATGGGCACGTTTTCATCCATAGCTCAGAAAAAGAATTATTAAACAAAATTCAACACTCTGAAGCACGTGATGAAGCAGTAGTAAAAGCAGTAGAAGCCATGAAAAAGGCTGGTGTCAAAACACTAAATGCTCGAGAATGGGAGATGGAGCAAGGACTTATCCTCTGGCAAGGAAAAGTCTATGTACCTAAGGATGAGAAATTGCGGATGGAGATAGTCCGCCTACACCATGATACGCCCATTGCTGGACATGGAGGACAGTGGAAGACGATTGAACTCGTCACGAGAAATTACTGGTGGCCTGGAATCACCAGATATATTAAAAAATATGTTAGTGGATGTGACAAGTGCCAGCGGAATAAAAACTTCCCGGAGCCCCCTGCTGGAAAGCTAATGCCAAACTCGGCACCAGCAAAACCCTGGACACATATTTCCGCTGACTTTATCACAAAATTACCAGAATCACATGGTCATAATGCAATTTTGGTAGTTTGTGACAGAATGTCAAAAATGGCGCACTTCATCCCCACCTCAGAAGAAACATCGGCGCAGGGATTAGCCACATTATTTAGGGACCATGTTTGGAAACTTCATGGACTCCCTGAATCTATAATCTCAGATCGCGGTCCACAGTTCGCCGCGCAAATGATGAAGGAGCTGAATCAAATGTTGGGCATTAGCACAGACTTGTCCACAGCATTCCATCCACAAACAGATGGACAAACAGAACGAATGAATCAGGACTTAGAACAGTACCTGAGGATTTTCGTAGATCATAGACAGGAAACATGGTCTGGATGGTTAGCCATCGCCGAATTTAGCTACAACAACAAAATTCAGGCGTCCACCCAACAAACTCCATTCTTTGTCAACTATGGCAAACACCCCAGGATGGGAATTGAGCCCAGAAGGGAAGGAAGTCACCCGGCAGCATCGGACTTCGCCCAAAAAATGAAGGAGATCCATGAGGAAACCCAAGCAGCTCTGCTAAAATCGCAGGGTGATATGAAGCTGTACGCTGATAGACACAGATCTGACGCACCAGAGTACAAAGTTGGAGATAAAGTGTGGCTGTCAACCAAAGATTTAAGATTGACAGGCCGACCAACTAGGAAATTGGTGGAAAGATGGATTGGGCCATACCCAATCAAAAAAATAGTGTCACCAAATGCAGTAGAATTGGATCTACCCTTCTCGCAACAAATCCACCCTGTGGTGAACGTCTCACGAATCCACCCATGGAAACGACCAATGAAAGGGCAAAAGGCACAACCCCCACCGCCAATAGAGATAGACAGTGAAAAAGAATATGAAGTAGAAGAAATAATCGATGTACGATTAAAAAGAAACAAAATGGAGTACTTAGTCAGGTGGAAAGGATACACCGTTGAGCATAACTCCTGGGAACCATTGGACAATCTACAAAACGCGAAAAGAAAAATAAAAAACTTTTACGACAAAAACCCCGGAGCCATCAGAAGGCTTGACAAAGCAACCTTTAATGGGTTAACTTTCAGACCTTACGAAAACTTCACACAAACCTCAGACAAAATAGTGTCAAAAATCGATGTTAATGCAGTAGCGCCAGCTGCAAAATGGGAGCAAAACTGGCAAAAATGGAAAGGAAAGAAGGGTCTAGAAACCCTTATAGAGCCAGGAGACATGGAAGGGCCATGTCAATGCAACATGTGCCTACGTCAATCGCATGATATAGCGCCTCGCGCTGAAACGATTAAAGATCTCACCCCACCTTCCCGCCCACTCTCACCCACCATCGAAGAATTAGAGGAACCATCCGTGATAGAGCGCAACGCGCTGAACGATGACGATGAAGTTTAAATTTGTCTGGAAGCCAAACCCTAAAAAGGGGGTACTGTCATGACCAACTAAAAAGCTTCGGCCTTTTCACTAAGTCATTTTACTTTTATTATTTATTTTTCTTCATATTATATAAACATATGCTGACTAATCAGGCGCCTATCACTTGGCGCTTAGATAAAAGCCATAGATAAGATAACGGAGCTCGGCGCTGATGACTCATTACCATTACTACATGCGCAGTCGCCTTACTCATATGGTACTATATTTAGAGTAGGGCTTAGGGTAGTGCACAGACCACCTGTCATAGTATATAAGGAGTGCAATTCAGCACCCAGAGTCCTCAGTCGAGTTCTCTCGGGTTTCTCCCCTCCCTCCTCTCCTCCTGTCAGTTCACTGTTGGGGCTCTTAGGCGTCACGCCGAGGGGTTCCTGATACTGGCCAGCCTAAACCCAGATGGAAATTTGGATCTGGATCAGCGCGTCAGGGGCAATTGGGAGCTGGAGCCTCCGGGAGTTCTAATAATACAGCAAATCGGCCCGACCCAAACGCAATGGAAGTAGATCGAACTCAACGTCCGCCACTCCGGTGTTACAAATGTGGAAAAATAGGTCATATTTCGCGAAATTGCAGATCAACGTTGGACATTAGGACGATGACGTTTGAAGAAATGAAGGAGTTTTTCGCAAAAGGAGAAGAGCATTTAAAAGAGCAAGAGGATCAGTGAGTCCCACACTAGATTCTCGCAATCGGTTCTCGGTACTTGATTCAGACTTTACAGTAGAAAAAGATGTCTCGGAGAAATCCGAGACGTCTCCGCAGGAGGCGATCTCAAAGGTGAAACACTGTGATATAGCACCTAGCGCTGAAGGTGTCACTCCCCGCGAGCGCGGCAGAGCGGTTAAATCTGTGCTTAATTCCTCTTTTTCATTACCGTCTACAAGTAAAATAGTACAGCAACAATGTGATATAGCGCCTTGCGCTGAAGTTGAAACTGTATTCTCACGAGAACCTAAGGGACATCAACTTTTGGTCCGAACCCTTGGCCAAAAGGATGAAATATTTATGGAAGTTGGATTGGAAACATTGGATACGCATGAGCAAACACAGCAGAGGGCTTTGCTAGATTCAGGAGCCACTGGATTGTTTATGAATGTCAAATACGCAAAGGGAAAAGGGTTCAGACTTATTCCTTTAACACGTCCTATTCAAGTACGGAATGTGGACGGAACGAATAATGAAGGAGGAATGATCACCCATGAAGTTGATCTTCTGCTTTCCTTTAAAGGTCATAAGGAACGAGCAACCTTCGAAATTTGTGAATTAGGCAAAACAAATGTAATCATTGGATCTACATGGTTACGAAAACATAATCCAGAGATTAACTGGGAAACTGGACAAGTAAAGTTAACTCGCTGTCCGCGATCATGTGGACATAGGCAAAGGGAGTGGACCAAAAGAAGAGAAAAGAAAGTGCGCACAGCCGAACATTGGCAGGTGTTGCAATATTTGTGGGAACAGGAGAAGGAATTGGATTTCGCTCATTGGCTAGAGGAAAAGGAGGAGGAAGATCAGAACCTCACATACTTGGAACAGATGAAACACCCAAGGGAATACAAATATGGGGACAAATACCCATTTTTACCTTTGTTTCCATCAGGATCTGCTGGACCAAAAGCAGGATCATCCTTACGAGTACAGGAACTAGCAAAAATCACTGCTAGTGAGATGGTACCTAAGCAGTATCATCAATACCTCCAAATCTTTGAAAAGAAAGCCTCCGAGAGAATGCCAGTGCGAAAACCATGGGATCATGCAATAGAGACAAAGCCTAGATATCAACCACGAAAGGCTAAAGCATACCCCTTGTCTCCTGATGAATTGCAGGAAGTACGTAACTTTGTTGATGATCAATTGAGCAAAGGATACATACGGCCTTCAAAATCACCACAAACATCACCGGTGTTCTTTGTAAGCAAGAAAGATGGAAAAAAAAGGATGGTACAAGATTATCGGTATCTCAATGAGTGGACAGTTAAAAATAACTACCCCTTACCGTTAATCTCAGAGTTGGTGGATCGTGCAGGAAGTGCAAAGTACTTCACGAAGTTGGATCTTCGATGGGGGTACAATAACGTACGGATCAAAGAAGGCGATGAATGGAAAGCTGCCTTTACAACACCAGAAGGTTCTTTTGAACCAGTTGTAATGTTCTTTGGGCTTACCAATTCACCGGCCACTTTCCAAACAATGATGAACGATATTTTCCGCGATATGATCAATCAAGGGAAAGTAATAATCTACATCAATGATATCCTCATCTTTACCAAGACAAAAGAGGAGCACAATGAGATTGTTTTGGAAGTTCTCAAGAAATTGGAAGAGAATGATCTGTATGTGAAGCCAGAAAAGTGCACATGGTGTGTGGAAGAAGTCGAATTCCTAGGCGTAATCATTGGCGCAAAAGGAATTCAAATGGATACGAGAAAGGTGGATGCCATAGTACAATGGCCAACACCGACGTGTGTTAAGGATGTACAGCGGTTCTTAGGATTGGCAAACTATTATCGGAGGTTTGTCCAAGACTTTGCAAAAGTGGCACGGCCGCTGCATGATTTGGTTCGAAAAGATAAGGCATGGGAGTGGGCAGAACCCCAAGACAATGCTTTTAAAACCTTAAAAAAGATTTTCACAGAACAGCCATTGTTGGTAGCACCGGACTCAGATCGGAAGTTCCGCATTGAGTCTGACGCATCTGATTATGCCACAGGAGGAGTACTTTCCATGCAATGTGACGATGAGAAATGGCGACCGGTTGCCTACCTCTCCAAATCCCTTAACGATACTGAACGTAATTATGACGTTCATGATAAAGAAATGTTGGGGATTATGCGCTGCCTTGAAACCTGGCGGCACTATTTGGAAGGTGCCAAGGAGACGTTTGAGATCTGGACAGATCACAAAAACCTTGAGTACTTTATGGGTGCCAAAAAGCTCAATCGGCGCCAAGCTTGGTGGTCTCTTTACCTCAGTCGCTTCAATTTTGTGTTGTTGCATAAAGCTGGGAATTCTATGGGGAAGGCGGATTCTCTGTCCAGGAGGCCAGATCACAAAAAGGGGGTGGATGATGATAACAAAAATGTCACCCTCTTGAAGCCTGATTTTTTCAAGATTGCTGCTTTACAGCATGGTCATGTGCTCATCGATAGTTCAGAAAAAATGTTACTGAACAAAATCAGAAAGTCAGAAGCACGAGATGAACAAGTGGTAAAAGCAGTGGAAGCAATGAAAAAAGCAGGTGTGAAAACCCTGAACAGTAGAGAATGGCAGTGGGAGCAAGGACTGATCCTCTGGCAAGGAAAAGTCTATGTTCCAAAAGATGAAAGTTTACAGATGGAGATAGTCCGTTTACACCACAATACACCCATTGCAGGACATGGAGGTCAATGGAAGACGATTGAACTCGTCACAAGAAATTATTGGTGGCCAGGTATCACCAAATATATTAAAAAATACGTTAGTGGCTGTGATAAGTGCCAATGGAACAAGAATTTTCCTGAGCCTCCAGCTGGAAAATTAATGCCAAATTCGGCACCAGCAAGGCCTTGGACGCACATTTCTGCGGACTTTATCACAAAATTACCAGAATCACATGGCCACAACGCGATTTTGGTAGTTTGTGATAGAATGTCTAAAATGGCGCATTTCATACCTACGTCAGAAGAAACGTCAGCACAAGGGTTGGCAAGCTTGTTCAGGGATTATATTTGGAAATTACATGGACTCCCTGAATCAATTATTTCGGATAGAGGTCCACAATTCGCAGCACAAATGATGAAAGAGTTGAATCAAATGCTGGGGATTTCAACGGACTTGTCCACTGTGTTCCATCCGCAAACTGATGGACAAACTGAAAGGATGAATCAGGACTTGGAACAGTTCCTGAGAATCTTTGTAGACCATCGACAAGAAGATTGGTCTGGATGGCTGTCTATTGCCGAATTCAGCTACAATAACAAGATACAGGCATCTACAAAACAGACACCGTTTTTCGTAAATTACGGAAAACACCCACGAATGGGAATAGAGCCTAGACGAGAAGGGAATCATCCAGCAGCGGAAGAGTTTGCTCAAAAAATGAAAGAAATACATGAGGAAACTCAAGCTGCTCTTCGAAAATCGCAGGATGAAATGAAGTTGTATGCGGATCGACATCGGTCAGATGTTCCTGAATACAAAGTCGGTGATAAAGTATGGTTATCAACCAAAGACCTACAGTTGACAGACCGACCAACAAGGAAACTAGCAGAACGATGGATTGGCCCATACCCAATCAAAAGAATCATTTCATCAAATGCTGTTGAACTGGATCTCCCTTTCTCACAACATATACACCCAGTGGTAAATGTGTCTAGAATACGTCCTTGGAAACGACCAATGAGAGGACAAAAGGCTCAACCACCTCCCCCAATAGAAATTGAAGGGGAAAAGGAATACGAAGTAGAAGAAGTGTTGGATGTACGGTTAAAACGAAACAAGTTGGAATACCTGGTCAGGTGGAAAGGATACACCGCAGAACACAATTCATGGGAACCAAAGGACAATTTAAAAAATGCAAAAAGGAAAATAAAACATTTTTACGATAAAAATCCCGGAGCTATCAGAAGGCTTGACAAAGCCACCTTTGATGGTTTAGCTTTCAAAATCTATGAGAACTTCACTGAATCCTCGGACAAAGCTGTGTCCAGAATCGATATCAATGCAGTAGCACCAGCTGCAGAATGGGAACAGAATTGGCAAAAATGGAAAGGCAAGAAAGGTCTGGAAACCTTGACAACAGAACCTGGAGAAGAGAAAGGACCATGTACTTGTAACATGTGTCTTAGACAACAGTTGCATGATATAGCGCAACGCGCTGAAACAACTACTCAAAAACTCCAAGCCAAGTATAATTTGCCAGAAACACCGCCGTCACGGCCATTATCACCCATTATCGAAGAAATAGAGGAAGAAAAGTCATCATCCATGATAGAGCGCGATGCGCTGACAGATGATGATAAAGTTTAAATTTGTCTAGGAAGCCAAATTCTAAAAAGGGGGTACTGTCATGACCGACTGAAAACTTCGTTTTCACTAAGTCATTTTATATTCATTTTCTCTTTATTATATAACCCTGGCTGACGAAGCAAGCGCCTATCAGTCAGCGCCTAGATAAAAGATAGGGATTAGATAAGATTAGATAGCGGATCACGGCAAGGATGAGTCAACGTCTTGACTCATTGCACAGCATGCGCAGCATGCGCAGTGCCTCACCGTTACCTCGTGTAGTGTACGCACAGACCATGTACCTAGGTATATAAGGAGTACAACTAGCACCCAGAGTCCTCAGCCGAGTTCTCTCGGGTTTAATCCCTTTCTCCCCTCCTCTCCTCCTAAAGTCTACTAGTGGGGCCCTGAGTCGTCTCGACGAAGGGATCCTGATAGTTAGAGTCAGTTGGTTGAGGAACGAATGGGTTATTATCTTCCTTTTCTTTGTCTGAGTCCGAGAATATTGAGTCTGAATCTGGATAGTACTTCTCATAGACTTCCTTTGGTACATAGATGAATTCATATCCATTAACCGAGAAACAAACGTCGGTAGGTTGTCTGTTTGGCAGAGTATTGGATTTAATGAATTCATCTAACATTCCAGGATCCAGATTGGGATAATCAGACGTCGTAAAAAAATTCATATTTGCCCCTGAGGGGCCAGCTACTGTACATGCAGTATTACAAGGTTTATTCAGACCTTGTAATATCCCGCCACCAACTATTCCTGTTGGTGCGTTAACTCCAGGGATGACCGGAGCGCTCGTTCTGGCCTTTCTCCTTCTACTGGGGATAATCTTTTCCCTGGCCGCAAAAACGAAATTGGGTTGTGACGAAGTTCTTTCCTTGTCACTAATGTTTGGGTTCGTTGAACCCCAATGGATGTTTGCTATGACCAATTGATCAGCTATAGGGTTAAGCAGCTGATTTTGGTACGTCACTTTATTTTTGCTATTGGTGGCTAACTCCACCAATTTTTGCATCTCCATTATTTCATTCAGCCACTTGGCTGACTTTTCGTTTAGCGCTTTTTCATAATCCTTCCTCTCGTGGTATATGTTTCCATCTAATATGAAAACGGCATTCTCAGCCCTGAGTCTCCGTTTAGCAAGTTCATTGCTAATTTCGGAACTCTTTAGTCCCTTGAGGGACTCAAGGCGAGGTCCTTGTTTGCCGTTAGGTCCTAATTGATACACCGATGGACCTTCATATTTGAGGAGGGATACGTCTTCCTCTGCATGTACATCTTCCTCATCTTCTCCTTCTGCGTCTGCATCTGCGCCTTCCTCTGAATCTGTAATCATCTTTAAAGATGGTAAGTCATTGTCTTTTTCAGGTGGTTGACTACCATGTACAGATATATCAGAGATTTTGATATCATCATCATCTTCATCATCTGCAAGCTCGATATCTTCTTCTGGAACAAACGTGTCCAGATAGGTGACCTCTTCTTCTTCTTCTTCTTCTTCTCTCTTTAATAACTCCCTACAATCAACGCCTTCATTCTCATCGCTGACATAGATCGACCCTTTGATGATGGGAGTGCCTTGATGGCTCTCCATATATGGATCAAAGGAATGAATGTATCAAATGCCAATCATCCTCGGACGAGGATCATCAGACATTCTGAATTCTTCTATGTCATAGCATTTTTCAATGAAAGACATAATTGATTCTTCTGGTGCCAAGTCGATCTTTTCAATGGGTAGCATGGTGCAGCTGATAGGAGGATACATATCACGAACATCAGAGTTTTTCTTGATATGGTTCCAACCCACTCTGCAATTTGCCAACCAGACCAACTTGCCAATACGATCGTAGGGATTCCCAAAAATCATATCATCTGATTCGTATTTTTCCATCAGATCTTCAACATCAATTCCTTCCAACCATGGATTAAGATACAAAACTTGTCTAATAACTCCAGCGTTAATATATTCAGTTCTGTATTTAGCTCCATGGAAGTAAGAGGAGAAGGTGATTTGATTCTTGAGAAATCCGGTGGTGAAAACTTGAGACATCTAGAAAAAATTGCGTCAGCCAAAATTCCTAATCTCAAATGATTCATGAGAGAAGAAAAATATCTTAGGCTGTGCAATCCTCCAGATTAGAACATGTTATGAACTTGTGAGCAATGCAAATGACCTGTTGAGGCCATTGAATGTTGCTATGCCAAAGATTGTACCAGGGGCTCCTTCAAATCCCTGCGTACGAAAATCCACCAACTAATCTAGTGTATCTGTGTATGTAATCAGTGTTCTAAAGTGATCTCCTCAGAGATCCTAATCTAGTGATGAGTGTTGTTTAGACACCCCACGTTAGTCTGCGTGTACGACGGAAGTCCGCCTCAGCACGACCCTTGAGAAAACTATCTAGCAGCCAAAAATGAGAAAATGGAGACGAAAACTCCAATAATGAGATAAGGGCATTAACTCTCGGCCGATGGGGGGTGCACGAAGCCTTTACAGGGGGTTGGACCCTGATATCCACCATGAGGTGGCCCCAAATCCGTGACAGTTTTACTGTGTGGTCTGTCAAAACCATGACTATTTGGGGTAGTCAGCCCATGTGAGAATTTTGATTTCTGTGTTCCACAACACAGTGCGACTCAGAAGCGCCACTCCAGATTTTTAGTCAGTGCTCCCACACTGTCAGCCACAAGGGTGACTGAAATGGTATCCCTGCTACCATTAAGCGGACCATTTTTCCCATGGTCATGGGTTAGCTGCTAGACAAATGTGGGAAGATTAGTATGAGGAGACACCTACACATACACACGATCCGCTGTGGGACCCCATCAGACCAATAGAGGGCCTAGAGCCATATTGTATATCTGATATTCTTGAGGGGTTTTAGCAGATCAAACACAAAACTACATAAAATTACATGTGTACACTATCCATAGACTCCATCCTTGGCACAGTCAACATCCAACAACAACAAGAGTCATTGTTTCAAGGCTGTTGCTTGGGGCCCATAACCTGTTAAATCAGGGGAGAGCAGCGCAGGACAGGACTAAGTAAGGATTCAACTACTTACTCTTTGTTAGTACTGTTTAGCCTTAGAGTTGACTATGTAGTTCTTGGAACTGAGGGACAGTCATCCAGAATGCCCTCCTTTTATGCATTTTGGAACCCTAGCTTACATACACTTTATTCTACCAATGGAGTAACTACGAGGCTATGTACACACAGCTATTGCTGTGTAAAAGCTATCCAAATGCAATGTAATTGCTGTATCATGCACAGCAGATGACTGAGCATTGCTGCACATTGCTGTGAATGAGGTCATTCTGTACCTTGTCTTATTATATTCCTTCTAATATGTTCTATATGATATCATAAAGTTCTTTATGACTTCATCATCTACTGATAGCTATCTTAATGATGTCATTATGACTTCATTATGTTCCTGATGATATCATATGGTGCCTTATGATGTCATCTCTATCAATAGATGTTCTAGACCATGAATATAATAACAGTTAAATATGAAACACACTAATTATTCACTATTAATTCATTATCTTGCTCATATCTAATCCGTTAATCGTTATCTAATCACGAATCAACGATTATATAATACCTTGATAAGATACTGATTAAACGAGATCAGATTAGATAAGATAAGAAGTGAAACGGATGAGTATTAAGTGAATACATTTAACATGTATTTTTTAACATCTGGAGCGCCTAAGCCGGTTCTATGAATATGCTGAATAATTGGATTTTGTTAAAATACCTATGGCTTATCAATGAAAACTCCAGATTGCAAGAAATGTTCAATGGATCTGTTAACACACTGGACCTTCTTGCAATGTCACAGTCGTGACATTCTGTTACCTACGTGTTGACAAATACATACAACAACTCAGAAATGCCGACACCAACCTTGCGAGCAAAATCGTGTTAGACTACGAAATTTCTAATCGATACAAAAGAGATATTTATACAAGTGAACAAGATATGTTTTCATACATTTGATGCCAGGAGCAGAATTTGTAAACATCGACCGAGTAAGCCAGTCATGCCTGACGAAGTTTCATGTCACCTGACCTGGCGAGGTTTTCGACTTTTTGTAGATGCATAGATCCAGGTATTACTGAGTGTTTGCTAACAGATACCCGAAGTTTGGGTTTAAACTCCAGCTGAAGTTTTGTTGGTTTAGCTAAACCAGCAGTAGTTCTCTAAGAATAACCGCCCATTTCAACCGACGATGGGCTGGAAGAAATGGCGCAAAGGCGTAGTCTCAAAAATTATCTACCTAGGAAGTAATAGTATGAAGAGCAATATCGCTTTGCTAATGACCTATGCATATTAACTACTTCAAACGTACCTGCTCCCTCGTAGTCACGAAGAAACGCATCGAGATTCGAACCATTTATCGTGTTGAAACCTCCTCATACCTGTCCATCATGTAATGATTCGTTCGCATTCGAAAAGTTGATGTTTGCGGGTTGCTATCTTGCACTTAGTAACCGGGACGTTGAATTTCTCCACGTATTCCTGTGACGACATGTGCCCTGTGATTATTCGCGCCAACCACACTACCACTTTGTTGTTATCTGCGTATCTCATAGGGGAATTGGTTTTGTTGATGGATTGCTGCCATTTTTTCCCCTTGTTGTCAAACCCAGGCACCATGAGATGACCAAGCAATGCTCTGATGTTTTTAGCCGTTCTAATGGCAATGATATGCTCTTCTGATGCGTCCGTCCTCTTCATATGGGTCGCTGCTGCTTCGTTGACTACGAGTAAGACCACTCATTCTCTAACCCCCTTGTCAAGACAATGCCTTGTACATCGCTCTGGATTCGTAAATATCTTAGGCAACTGGTATAGTGAAAGTTGGTGGGATTGCGGCTACTCATGTATTCAGAGAGACCAGTTATCAATGATTTGTGGCCATGGACTGTATGGCTTACCCAAGATGTCAAGATTATCTTTCACCCCTGTAAACCGTTGTGCCAAGATAGGTAAATGGATTGTGTCAAAAAAAGTGATGTCGAGTGGCCACTGAAGCTTAGCCACATCGAACCGGAGTCTCATGCCGAATACAAAGAATAAAGTGCTGCCGCACGATTGATGAAAGCCACACCTTTGTTGCTCATAATATATCGTTTCACCTAGGCGCTCTTTATTCTTGACAAACCCTTCCCTCCTCGCAACAGGCATCATGGAACCCAAGAAGGCCGAGTTCGCAAGACTGTTTGATCTCTTCGAGCGTCTCACCAACCGCGTAGCGCGTAAGAGCCAGAGCCATGCCGCGTCCATGCCACCACCGAGTGATAGGAAAACTCCCACCGAGCCTGTGCATCGTGACCTCCACGATCCCAACAGTGCCGTACCGATCAAAGAAGCCCAACAACCGGATACCAAGCCGATGTTGTCATCCACCATATGGCCGCGCACCACGGTGGTTGGAGTGACAGGAGACACCACTTCCGAAGTTTCGATGGATAATGACTTCCCCATCGGGAAATGGTATCCTTTCACATTTAAGATGATGTTTCACAGACTTTATGAGTTGGAGGAATGGGCAAAGAAGGTCAAGGACGTGTTGGAAAAATCGCAGAAGGATTTCAAGCCGTTGTCGGAGATGAATTGGAAGAAGGAACAGGCAGTTCGTATCGATGAAGACCTCAGCCTGAACTTGACACAACCGGAGTGCCTGGGCCGGAGCGCTTCTATTTCCAAGGAGCCAGCACCGGTTCCTCGCACATGTAACAGCTCGGCTTGGAGGTATAATATGCCCGGCGAACGGTTACACGATGAATCGGTCTTCACGCGAGCCACGCCTACTACATCCTGCCAAGTCTGCGGGGGCGGTAGCAAGAAAGCCAAGGAAGGTTCGAGGATTGTCAAAAAACGTTGTGTGGGAAGAGACAAAATCTTCAGCCCAATCCCAAGCGGACAGGAAGAGAACAGATGGGTGTATAATGCTGCCGCGGCCTTGACAGACAGAGGCGGTACTACAGGCGAGGGCACGAAGAAGGGCAGTCACCTCGCCTCATTTCAGCTCTCAAAAACGGACTCTGTGGCAGGTGATGAGCGAAACTTGTTGGCAGCGGCGAACACGACTCAAGTCAACGCTCCATGCAGATGGGTATTTGGGGAGACAGAGAAGGATGCGGGTTCGTCCCGCAAGCGGCCATACTTGTTCGGGTAGAGAGGTTCTGTCACTCGTGAGGGAGTTCTGATTAATAATTTCTGATTTTTCATTTATTTATTTTCGAATTTCGTCCATAGTTTGATTCCATTGTATATAAAATTCTTCGCGTCTGGATGCAGATGCCAATAATTTCTGCCAGTGATAATGCGGTGAGCATGTGTATCTTTGCCAGGAAGTGAAGGGAGCAGGGTGCCCCTATCATCCATGTGTCCAACCGACACGTGCTACCATTACCGCGCTCTGAGTCGTTGACAGCCGTTCCATATGTTTTTATTCTATTATGCCGACAGAAAATCCATGTGCGTATAACACCACGAGAGCTGCTGATGCGAAAACCATAGTGATCATCATGTATAAAACACCAGTGGCAACCTGACGCTGCTCCCATTTATCAGTCCCAGTTCTCTCACTCAGCCAGTATCACCATGATACTTTGGCGCTCAGTTCTTGTCTTTTGCGTGGCTCATCTAGCCTTTGGCTCTCCCTTGCATAGACGCTGGGACGATCTGGTAGAAAAGCACTCTTGGGCTGAAATTCCTAAAGGCTGGAAATTGGAATCTTCAGCGTCGCCTGACCATCTGTTCGACTTGCGTATTGGTCTCAAGCAGCACAAGTTTGACCAAGTCATTTCTAACTTGATCGAAACTAGTGATCCTTTCCATCAAAGGTGAATAGCATGGTTTTTCTGAGAAATCCTCCCTGGTTCATTGGCAGGGGTCTGACGCTAGATCAGATATGGGCAGCATCTTAGCAAGGACGAAGTTGACGCTTTAATAGCTCCTCATCCTGATTCTATTCAAGCCGTTGAAGAGTGGTTGACCTTCCATGGCATCAATTTGCTCCATGCTATCCACCGCACTGATGCTGGGGACTGGATAACGGTCCAAGTTTCCGTTGCGCAAGCCGAACGCATGCTCGGAACAAAATACAATGTGTATCATCACAATGCATCATCCGAGCGTGTCATTCGAACGATTAGTTATTCCCTTCCTCGTGAACTTCATTCACATATCGATCTCGTTACCCCTACGACATATTTTGGAACAATGCGAAGCATGCGTTCGTCGAGTTTCTTGCAGCCCGATATTAAGCCTGTCACAGATATCTCTGCATCATCTTGCAGCACCACCATCACTCCTACATGCTTGAGAACCCTTTATAACACAATTAACTACGTTCCTTCCTCCACCAGCACTAATATGCTCGGTGCGGTTGGATACTTGGAAGAATATGCTAATCGTGCTGACTTACAAGTAAGGAATGAATGTCCTAAACCTAGTTCAACCTTGATAACTCCTTTTAGACATTCTTCAGGAAATTCAGGACCGATGCAGTTGGTTCAAGCTATACAACAGTGCTTGTCAATGGTGGTCTGGATAACCAATCAGATCCAGGTATCGAGGTAAAATTTTTATTTGTTTAGAACGACGGAGATTGATGATCAAATAATAATGATAATGCAAGGCCAACTTGGACATCCAATACACAACTGGCATGTCATATCCAACTCCGAACGTTTACTACAGGTATATAAATTTTTTTCGGCATTTCACAGTTGGAGCATGGATACTGACTGACTTTATAGCACGGGTGGTTCCCCGCCTTTCACGCCTGATTCGAATACGCCGACGAATACCAACGAGCCATATTTAGATTGGCTGAATTATATCCTTGGCCAAAGCACTATCCCACAAACCATAAGCACCTCGTATGGTGATGATGAACAGACTGTGATTCTTTCTACAAGGGTCGTTCGTTTCAATATCAAGCGTCTAATTTGAGATTTCCCAGGTACCTTTAGACTATGCAACTTCGGTTTGCAATCTATTTGCACAGCTCGGGGCTCGCGGAACGACAGCGTTTTTCTCTAGTGGCGATGCAGGGTATGTTGGCACACGATTACATTATGAAACAGATATTAATCCACATGACATAGTGTTGGTGGTGGCAGCTGTGAGACTAATGACGGCACAAACAAAGTGCTTTTCCAGCCGAATTTTCCAGCATCGTAAGTGTCATATGTCTGCACATGCCAAAAGAAAGAAAGAAAGAAAAAAACAACGTTTCAGTTGTCCGTATGTCACGGTTGTTGGCGGTACAACTGGAATAAATCCGGAAGTTGGGATAAACTTTTCCGGAGGAGGGTTTTCCCGCTACTTTACGCAACCGTCGTACCAACAAGTGGCCGTATCTAAATACTTGACATTTTTAGGAAGTACCTATGCGGGGCTCTACAAGTAAGCAACCACGCTCAACGGCGAATATTCATTTGGGTTCTGACGTTATATCAGCTCGAGCGGACGAGCATATCCTGATGTCGCGGCCCAATCGAACGGGTTTCAAGTCGTCGTGAGCGGTAGTGTCGAAAGTGTTGGAGGAACCAGTGCCAGTTCTCCCGTAAGGCACATTCTTCAATGATCCCGGATGTGTAACTCACATATCATTCATCCAACTTAAGACGGTGTCTGGCGTGTTTGCCCTGCTCAATGACTACCTGCTCTCGCAAGGGAAGCCATCGCTTGGCTTCCTCAACCCTCTCCTCTATTCCAACCTCACTACTGGCTTCAATGACATCACATCCGGAAATAACCCAGGCTGTGGTACCAATGGTATGACCTTGGGTGTTTTTGCGGGACATTTGATTTGACTATTGTCATGTTCATAGGATTTTCTGCGACTACTGGATGGGACCCGGTTAGTGATTTTTTGAAATTGCAATGATATGATTAACGAACTGTTTTTTTTAATAAAAACTTTCAGATAACTGGATGGGGTACACCTGACTTTTTGCGGTTACAGGCCCTCGTTTAGTATATGAAGAAAATGATATGCAGATGTGGGATCTGTCTCCATTTTTAAGATAAGGTTGTGTCAGTTCAGCCAGACAGAACACGTGTATTTAAACATTTGCCTATATGTGACGTTATCAGAAGGCAGGTGTTCGACCTGAAAGCCTGATCAAGGAGGGAGTCCGTCATGGAATATTTTTAGACGCATTCCGAGGGGACATAATGCATAGCGCCTCCAATCATACTCTTATCTGACCACACCGCTTATTCAGAAACACCGACAGCGATTGTCATGTGTGGGCGGCGTGTTGGGTACATTACGGCAATTGTAAAAAAAATTTCCCAACCAATGCAATCAGAAGGTAATTTTTTTTTTTTTGAAACATACGAAGACTTCGCATCGAGAGTACACGCACACACAACACTACCCATTCGGCGTAGCATTGATATGCATCTGCATTCAATGGTTACATTCTCCTGAGTCATCGGCCTATTTTATTAAAGCTTGAGACCGTCTTTCACTTTATTGCAGATATGGCATCCCTCGATATAGACCCTCCCCCTTCCTCACGTAAGTGCGCGAACCACGGATGAGCTCGGCTTGCACCGAATTATGAGTTATCAGAGTCAGAAACCACGGCATTTGCCGAAGAGGAGGGTGGAAGGAAATCCAGAGGACTTTTTAGATATGGATTTCAAAGTTCCAGCCTACTCTGTGCCAAACCCTTATCGGCAAACTGATCCGAAACCGCCTCGACGACGGAGGGCTGAGGAGGAAGGGAAACAATTCATTCTAAAAATTTCATCACGGTGCTAATTGGCATCCTCATGCACATGGACGGCGTCTGTCAAAGTTTGACTGGGAGGCAAGGATAAAATAAAAGAAAAAAAAAAAAAAAAAAAACACGTCAAGCCGCTCATTGAGCTGCGCAATGTGCCAGTAATAGAAGGAGGCCTTGCGTGCCATGCCCCTTTGTTCAGATCCGGGATGTGGTAAGAGAATATAATATATATGATGTTCCGTCCGTCCCGTTCTTTTGTTGCAAGCGACAAAGGCAAAATGGTAGGAATCGGCAACGAAGAGGTCGGACATGACAGGTATTGAACAATTGGGATTTTGACATTGACATCGCATGCTTTTCAAGGGTCTTTCTTCAAATACCTTTTTACAAGATGGTAATAATATTGAGATTGCCCTGGATGTAGACATGTCACAGTGACACGCTTACAGCGCCCTCAACCGACCAATGACAGTGAGTCAGATTCAAGTCGCGTTTTTATTTTTAATAACGAGGTTTGACAGGATCTCACCTATTGCTATGTCCACATGACAAGGCATGACCTGCAGGTGCTTGACACCGTTGAAACTCCCGAATACATGAAAGGCGAACTTTCTGATGATGGTGGGTAACCCAACTTCCCGACTTGCAGTGTAAACCCCTATAGAGCCGATAATTATTTAGATATGGATATACCACCGCATATGATACCTCCTAATCCCGACGACTCCGATGGTGTGTGTAGTGGAGTTGTTGCGAAAAGGGTCTAAGTGATAATGAGAAAAACAAAATTAGTCCTCCCATCACAGGTTCACCCTTCGTATCCCTACGGAGATCCAACGACCCCCAAACATCCTGCAGCTAAGCCGCGTCCGCCGTATGATCCGTTCTCTCGTGCGTTGTTTGAAGATATGGGCTATGCGGGTGGCGGAGTGAATGGAGCCCTGCGATGGAGAGATCTGGCTCTGGATGAACTCATGCCTATCGATGAAGAGAAGGAAGAAGCCAAAAAGGCGATGCAAGCTCGTAAGATGGCAACTAGCACCACTAATGCGGCTCCCCAACAGCAACAGCAACCAGAGCAACCGCAACCGCCTTCTGATCTGACGATAGATGAGGGAGAAAATGATGATAATGATCTTGATGAAGATGAGGACGAGGACGAGGAAGGTATCACTGATCCTGATGAAGAATAACAATGTACAGGATGGTGATGATACAGTATCATCTATTCTCTTCCCGCGACAGCGGCCACGAGAGCAGCTCCCCAATCGTCTTGCTGCACGTCATCCATAATAATACCACTTTCCTGCTCCATTGTCCAGTCATAGGCTTCTAGAAGAATCGTGTCTGACAAGGGCACAGAGTGCGAAGCCAGAATGCGAATAATATTCGAAACTCTTGATATGGCACTCCGCGTAGACAGATCAATGTCCTGGATAGTCTCATCAATCAAAAGTCCGAAACACAGTGCGCCCGCTGAACCCTCACATCATTTTGGTTTGAATACACCGCTTCAGCGTCAAAACCCTCTTCTCCTTCCTGCTCACTTTCTTTCACATGTTTACTTACCCAGATATAACCATTCAGTCCCAGGATCAAGTCCACCCCACAGGGAAGCGTAACAAAATGTGATTTTAAGCGGCGGATTAAGATTGGTGGCACAGTCACGAGTTGGCCGTTGCGCAACTGGTGCCCTTTGATTATTTTAAACAATTAAGGCTTTACGTTAGGGCTTAACGCACCTTTCCGTATTTCAATGACCGCGTATGTAGTGACATGGCACCATCCGAGAAGAACGCTTGTACCTCGGCAACTAGCAGATCATTCTCCTCGAAAAAGTTCCGCATCTGAAGCTCATCGCTTTCTAATTTCCGTCTCTGTAGGAATCATTTTAAATTGGTCAAACTTGCTTGTCGAATGTCGTGTATGTGCGTACCTGAACACCACCAGGCAAGTTGACGGACGACAACATGAGGACAGCATCTTGCCGACCATTGGCATCGACTTTCCACCGTTTCGGTTGGACCTTGCAGTCAATTCCGTTTTTAGAAATGCGGTGTATGTTCCTACCCTTACTTACTTCAGTTATCCGACCAACGACCAGATCTCCAATCTCGGGGTTATACCTGGTTCGCAAGGCTCTCACTGTCACCAGTTTATTGACGCGCTCGACCATTCCGGCGACGGACGCGATCACCTCGTCGTTATCCGTGTAGGTCCCATGGCCGCTTTTTAAATGATAAAGTACAATTAAAAAAATGTAAAAATGTAAAAATTAAAATTAAAATTAAAAAAAACCCTACCGCATGAAGGCTTGGGATGAAGTGAGTGTTTCGCCTGGATGGGCGATTCTGTCGTCTCCTCCCCGGTCTCCATCGAGGTCCATGGCGTCAGGGATGATGGAATGGGCAGACGACGCTGGGCGGAAGGCGCTAAAGGAGATGATCATTTTGTTTTCAAGGGGTCCTATGTGAACGGAGCAAGTGAGCAAGCGAGTGAGTGAGTGAGTGAGTGAGTGAGTGAGTGAGTGAGGCCGGTGAGAAGGGGGGGCCGGGGAGGAGTGCTGGGAGCTTCGGGGGGGTTACGTGAGATTTGACCAGGACGATGGCTCAAACGACATTTGTGAGCGAAAAAGATGGTCGCACCATTGGCAGCCCCTTGTTGTTGCTCCCTCATCACCACCTAGTCCGTCCAGAGGCGCCATAGCTGTCACGGTGTTCCCTCCCTCCCCCCTTCCTATGAATATAACCTGAAACAGATCAACCTGCAGGCTGATTTACGTGTTGGGGCCTACCAACCGCTTTTTAGCACTTTGACAAGGATACCGCTGTCCTGGGTCAAATGAGCGTTTGCTTGACGTCAAAACGCCACCAACCTTACTGTATCCTTATCCGACGTCCGTCCACCGCATGATATGATTATGATATCCACAAAAAAAAAAAAAAGGGGGGGCAGATGCTGATTAGCTATGTAGGCCATAAAAAACAAGCTGTATGCTACACTAATGGCAGCGGGTATGATGGCTGCAAACTCTATATGTGTATGTGGGATGATGGGGATGAGAGGTTGTGTGCATCGGGCTTTTGTTTTTATAAGAAACTTGTTATTTGTATGCGAGAAAGTAGGCCGAAAGAGCAGGGAGATCGTTCGAACCGGCATCAGTGTAGCCTTGACGTCGGGAGCCATTGTATTTGAGCACGATGACAGTACCGCACCACGGTTTCTCAGCCGCTCCAGACGTAATGTGATAGATTGCCCGGTTGATCTGTTTACCCTTTTCCAGCGCAGCAGGCGAAAACCATAGATGAAGTGGGAAACGTAAAGGCTCGTTGTTAAGACCCTGAGTCAAGATGATATTTTCAGGTGCGCCATCGGCGAAATGTGATTGGACTAGCGGCGCTGGACACATTCCCTGTGATGGCTTATGAGACGGACGGCAGCTTATCGAAATTATTCTTGGCCGTTCTAATGCAGATAAGTAAGGGTGGCAAACGATCCGCCGTCAAACCTCATAATCACTCACCTTCCTCAGGAGAGAACAGGATCGCAGATACATTGATATACTGAGGCTCCGCTGGTGGCGGTGTTGCAATCATATTGACGTTGTAGTTGTAATGAGAAGACTGTTGCCCAGCAGGGACGCAATCTCTCTTATGCCGTGGCCAGTCCTAAAGACAAGACACATAGATGAGATGGTGTTAAAAGCAATCGACTATCGATGTTTGGGTCTGACGTACATTCTGAAGATGCTCGGGCGAGCAATACCATGTGCACTGGCATCGACTGCACCACATATGCGTGGAGCGGCCGCAGAGCGTGCATGGGTGTGTAGACTGCATTCGCGACGAGAGTGTTCTGAGGAGCAAAGAAACAAAGAAAGAGGAACGGTAATTAGAAGAAAGGATTCCCCGTGCTTTTTAATTGGTACGGCGAGGTCTGAAAGAGTAAATGATTGCAGGGCTCGGTCCGCTGTGCGAATGATGCTGTTGAGGATAGGTTGACAGAAAGGAAAACATAAATAATGGTGTGTGGCAGACATCAATGTCAGGAGCTCGTTTCCGGACAAACCACCTCTCCAGGTACGCGCTGACGGCACATCAGTATTGGTCTATCAATCGGGATCAGACCGGTTCTTTCACTCACGGAAACTGAACCATCTCACTGGACGCTGGGAAAGCTCACCGTATCCGAACCTCCACCCCGATGCCATGTGACTAGGGCAGATTCAGAACAGGAACAATCCCATTGTGGGCGGCCGCATCAGTGATCTAGTAACACTGCGCAAGAACTTCCGCACCTGATATCAATGCCTGCCTGGCATTGAGCGCGAACCTTGACCTGACCTCAGCATCTGTCACGCGTCACACTAGGTCACCACACCCTGCAGGCTCTGCCATGTCCGACGATGAAATGAATATTGATGAGGGTATGTGGCTAGCATGCTTTCATCCGCAGCCTATCCGCTCAAACTATTACGCAGTCGCGGCAGGAGGCGCCGTCAGAAGAAGAGGAAGAGGGTTTCAAAATTCAGGCAAGTGTTTTCAACCGTCGGCTGGTTCACTGACTTACACTTTTCATCCCAGCCGGAAACAACGAAACAACAACGACCTCTGAGGCAAAATATGATCGTGTGGAACCATCCCACAAAGACTCGGATACTAGGGCCGCAAGATGTGATTATTTTTTTCCCCTTCTAACCCCCCCCCTCCACTTTCCATTGAATCTTTTTTTTTTTTTAATAGCTGTAGAAGGTTGGATTGTCCTCGTTACCAATGTCCACGAGGAGGCAACAGAGGAGGATGTCATGGACAAATTTGCTGAATACGGGGAAATCAAAAACCTGCACCTCAACCTTGATCGCAGGACAGGTTATGTGAAAGTACGCCAATCTAACTCCAAATGGCTCCCACTTTCTTTCTTTTTTTTTTTGCTTAACGACTACAGGGATATGCGCTCGTGGAATACGAAACTATGACCGAAGCTCAAGCAGCCATAGACCGCGCATCGGGCACGCCGTTGTTGGAGCAAGTGGTCCAATGTGATTATGCGTTTGTGCGACCTCCACCTTCAGGGCCAAAGAAAGGTCGTGCACGTGGACGTAGCGCCAGTCCTAACCACCGTAGATGATATATTATTTCTTTCTCAACTGTCTGTCTTTCTTTCTCTTACTTTTTACTTGTTCATGGCATGTCCCCCTGTACATACAACAACGAAAAATGCGAAAAGTAATGAGAAACTGCTTTGTTTATCTCTATTTGGTCTCCATTGTTGGTTTCTCTTTTCCTTCCATTTTACAAAGCGGCATCTGCTCGGACGCAATGGCAAGAGATCATCCATTCACATTGTATCACACACTAATGACACGCGTCTTTCGGCCAGGTGGTGGATAAGGATGAACCACGAGAGTCCAGTCCCACAAACGACGCGACAGCAGGCAGTGACGCGGAGAGCGAATATGAAATTGAAGCTATAGTGGACGCCAAACGCGGCATGTTTCCTAGTGTACGAACTACCCGTATCTTTTTGGGGGCACTTTAACCTTACCATTCGTTTAGGGAAGAATGGGTTATTTCGTGAAATGGAAGGGTTATGGGGAAGATGACAACAGCTGGGTCGATGAAGTTGACGCCGGGCAAGTCTTCATGGCTGTTAATAGTATCCTATGCTAAACATTGAAAATAGGAATGCCGATGAACTGATCAAGGAATTCTGGAAGAAGAAGAAATCGCGCAAGTCAGAGGTCAAGGGTAAACGCGGTAGAAAAGCTGCAGCTCCTGAGGATGAAGAATCTGACGCGGAGGCTGCCTCTGCAGCTCCGAAGAAACGGGGAAGAAAATCCCAACTGAGGCTCGACTCCGCCGAAAGTGAAGAGACGGACCGGGTACTTAAGAAGGCCAGAAAGGACAGTCCTACAAAAGAATCAGGAGATAATGTCGCTCTACAGGATCAAGATGAGGATGATGAGAACATAGTTATCGGGGATATGTCTAAATTCGAGAGTTATCCCAGTTGGGAAGAGGTCATCCACACTATTGATACCATTGAAATGGATACAAATGGCGGCTTCTTGGTGTATTTCACTTTGTAAGTTTTTCTCTCCTTATCTATTTGCTGGACTGACGGTCGTAGGAAAACTGGTGAAAGAGTAAGGGAACCCGCTGACGTTTGTAAAAAGCGGTGCCCACAGAAAGTAAGAACATGACATTGATTTGTGGACGAAAAGGGAATTGATGGCTTTTTCAGCTTCTCACTTTCTATGAGGGGCACCTTAAGTGGAGACAAGCTGAAGTGGAGGATCTTATTTGACACGTATCTGACATGAAACTGTTGATTTCTCGTGTTTCATACAGCTCTGTTTCCTGGGTTCAGCCTTTTGAAGGTCGCTATTGACTCTACTCGTGGAAGTCAATATAGTTGTGGGTCTCAGTATTAAAAGCGAGGGAAAGGTCCGTCATCAGCTTCCCTTGGTTGTATCTCTCATTCCCATTGAATATTTGAAATGGCGGAATCTTGGTGCAGTTGGATGCTGATCCGGAACTGTCGCTCCTTTTGCGTATGTGCTATTGACTATGTTGACATCGTGGAAAGATGAGATGGCAGTGACCCATCCTCGAACATGCGCCGGATGGTTGCCACGAGATAAGCTGTGTGGCGCCATGTCCTATCGATCAAGGTTCATGGACTCATCCAGGGTCAATCCTCTGTGTTGCTTCGAGTGATTCTCGATGTCCTTAAGCTGATGAGCATGAGCGTTGGCGCTGGACATACAATGTATGATGAGACCGTGGCACATTATAGCACAGGAAAGTCAAGTTGTGCAGCAGACTGGGACAGTGTCTAGCTGGGCGTCAAAAAAAGGTTAGACGCGGTATTCACACCCCACGACTGGTAGAGATCGATATTAACTCGGTCTGCATAACGCCAGTGTTCTTTTTTAGTTATGTAAACTCTGTTCATGAGGTCGCCGTACCACCCTGACCGAACCAGTTTACTGGTAAGCGAACTGCCCTCTTTTTGAAGCTCCTTTGCATATGGAGAGAGCAAACCTTCTTCAATCCCGCTAAGCCAAGGTCGACATCGGCATGTCCACATTAGGCGTGACGCGTGGATCCAGGACTTTGTCGATCATAAGACTGCGTGGTCAGCTGTGTCCACCAATCGGACCCACTTTTTCCCACCACCATACAATCGGCTAAAGCACCATACGTATCAGATACGAGATACGGTGGCCATCGAGAAAAAACACACGACTTTTTGTGTCTATCCTTATCCAAAGCCGCCTCATGTTCGTCAACCGCCACATTTTGGCGACAAGTCACTTTACATAGGAAAAAGAAAAAGAAAAGAGAAAGAAAGGGATTTTTTTTTACTTATAATAAAAAACCTTACCTCTCTCTCCCCCCAGATCTTTTGACTAATAAATGATGTATGATGGCTGTGCCCCATCACTGCAAATTTCAAATACCCCCTTTTTTTTTCAAGCGTCGGCATCCCACAAGGATATTATCTTCTCTCCCTTCCAAGCTTTCCCATCTCCTCCCCAGGGCTGAGACCATAATGGCGGTCTCGACGGCTATAATAAGCATACATTCCGTCGGTTCCTCCTGGGGATTATGGGAATATTTGAATGCATATAGCAGCACAAAGCAAGGAAACAGGGTTCACGAGATGTGTGTGTGTGTGTGTATTATCACTCACTTAGCAACGCAAACCTGCATTGTTGTTATTATTATTATAACCTTGTGTGTGTGGGCCCTCTTGATGTTTATATTGCGAACGAAGGAAACCAGCTAATCTTAATCAGTAGTGAACGCCTATAACTTGGATTGCGGCGGCGTTTTCCACCATCTTTATCCGGTAAAGCTTGCCCAGATTGTTAAAATTGCGGAACGGCAGACGACGGCTCTCGCCAAAACATGGTGATCCACAAATGGAGTGGTGTTCTGATATATGATTTTAACAACGTAAAGTGAAGTTCTTTTCGGGCATGAAGTACTTTGCCTTGTTCATGGTTACTGATTGATGTCGCCACCTTATTACATCTTCACATTGCGACATGCTGATGAGATTTAGGGTTCAAATTACAGTGCGGTTCAAACTCTACCTGCCAAAACGAGTAATAACACTCCAGCAAATGCACATCGAAAGGATTAGGGGAGCTGCTTATATGGGCCAGCAAATGGAATTATTGTCGTAATCTGATAGATATATTTGAACCGATAAATAATTTACCCGTCATTTTGGCATAGCTTAGATAATAGCCTCCCAGTAAACTTGTGAATTCCTACAATTCCACGTGATTGACAGCTTCTGCCTCACTCTCGTCCCGGACATTATAACCGGCCACACTTAGCGCTTCTTTGATCTGCTCTTCACTTTTTCCCAGGATGGAGTTGGAAAAATCGACCAGCGTGGACTCCTGACCTTCATCATTGATCAGGCTGCTATACAGATCATAACCTTCCGAACGGAGCATGGAAAACTGGGCCCCGAAGCCGGAAATGACCTCTTGTACCACCTTGTCAAGAGTATCAAGGGCAGGAAGAAGAGGGTCTACAGGAGGATGAGAATGTGTTCCGTTCTGTATCGCAAAACCCATGTCCTTGAATCGTTCCGCGGCTACGGATAACTCAGCCCTGTATCATGCGAGGCATACTAGAATAACTTACTCCTCGCAAGGTCATGATAGTTTTGCCAATCTTGGTATGTGACATCCTCTAGCCAGGCATAACTAAGTCCTAGGTTAGACTGCGCCTTCTCAGCAACAGATTTTAATTCCTCGAAAGCATTCATAACCTGGGAATATGTTAATAGAGAGCGCATACAACAAAACTGCCTTACCTCATTAGCCTCTTCTGCCTTGACGCCACGGAACCACGTATGAACCTGCTCTTGCACGTTGCTGACACTCTCCGCAAATTTCTCCTCCACCTTATCCATTACTTTCTCCCACTTTATTTTCCTATCTTCTAGTTGGTCGTGCCAATCTTGCCCCAATTTCCCTTTCGTGTCACGCTCCTTTTTGAGATATCCTTCAACGCCTTTGACCAATCGGACGGCTTCCTTTTCAATGCTGTCGACCACCTTTTCCTTTCTGTCGCCATGCTCATCGTGAACCAGAAAGCTCCTAAGCTCATCTACGGCCCGTTTCCGAATAGTGACTAGGATTTTACGCAGAGCCCGCTCTTTTGTCACATACAACTCGTCCAACTGCACTCGCCAATCTTGATGTCGCTTCATTATATCTGCGCGTTTAGCTGCGATCGCGACACGGCTAGCTTCGGCTGCAGTGGCGGGATCTTCCTGGGCCGTGGAGGATACTTCAGATTCGCGTTCATCTGATTGGGGACCTGGCTGAGCACTAGGTGACTCAGATATACCAAGTTGCGACAAAAAATCATCAACATCATCCTCTTCTTTTTCAAGAACGGCAACTTGGGTAGGCGCACTGTCCTTGCGACCCGAATTTAGAATCTCGGAAACAAGGAAAGTTGCATGGTGCATAACCGCATCATCTTCCAGAACAATCACATCTTCACTATCATGTCTATCCAGCAGCAATTCCGCAGCAGCACCTAGCCCTACAGATTCCGCAAGGACAGAAGCGGCCAATTTCAATGTTTCATCGCTTGTTACTGCATCTATTGGGTCAACGTATGAATTCACCACGGGTACGTTCTGCTCAGGCAATGGCGTGGCGGCAAGCGTTCCACTGGATGACGAAGTTTGGGAAGTCGCCAATTTCATATCCTCAGACTCTGTAGATGCAAACGGGGTCGTTGACGTGGGTTCTGGAGAGAAAGTGGAAGACGACGTAGGCTCATCGACACCCACAGTTAGGGAGCGGCTCTCCACTTTCTCCCAGATTCGTTTGATGTGCGGATCTACAAATTCATGACGAGCATCACCGATCCGGACAGCTGCAATGGCTGTATATGATCTTGCGGTTAACGCGCATTTGATGGCTTGCGCTCTCACAAATCTCCAGCCAAAGAGTATGTGAGGTTGAGCTTCGGTCCATAAAGTAATGACATGTGGCTGTGCAGATTTGTAGAAGCGATGGGCACGAGGAGCCACTTCGGAGTATATGATAACGGAATAAAGCCGTGCCGTCTTCCACGCACTAACAACATGCGGTTGCACATTGTTGTAGAGTAGCATACATTCCATGACAATAACCCGCAGTCGAGGATCGACGTTGCGATAGTAGAGACGATTCCAATGGTCCAGATAAGGTTGGACGTGAGGTTTGAGATATGAATTGTAGTTTGGGATGACAATTCGGCGCCATGATTTTCGAATGAAGGAATATGTGGCTTTTGTACCATGACGAACAAGCGGCCGTACATATCCCTTTTCTACTTGGAAAAGTCTAGCCAAGACTGGTCCTGTTACGGTTCCAATGCGTTCCGTGTATGGATGAATGGTGGCATGTATCTTTGTCACGTGAGGTTGAATGGCTGGATGCGAGAGAGCAGCTTTTAGAGGAGGAACGACATAAGGCTTTATTAGGTTATCATGAGGGACTGCAACAGCATGGCGGAACGAGTCAACAGGAGAAGGATGGAGAGTTGATAGCGCATATAGCGAGAAGAGAGTGAGTATGAGGAATGAAAAGGATGAAAAGAGGGAGTGCCTATCCTTCAAGAGGCTCAACTTATTGTTCATGCGCACACGTAATGGATGCCCACCTGAGCAGCACTATGTCTTCCACCCCTGAAGGCTGGCTTTGATATACTGGTTTTTTCGGGGAGTGGCTTGTCCTGGATTTTAATCAACGAACAAAGACTTGTGAAAGGCGAGTGCGACTCACGTTACTAGTCCCAGGATCATTAGGTTGCGGCGTCGGTCGTGGCCTACTTCGCGGCGTACGGGGAGTATTTTGTGATGACGAAGTCCTCGACGCTGGGGGCACTGGCGGCGCCGGCACTCGGCGCGTTACAACCATTTGTGAGCGTTAACGTTGAGTAAGGAACGATGTGGTTATTTGCATATGTTTACGCCATCATGATAGGCTATCACCTATCAAACGTTTAGTGCATGCTTACAGGATTTTTTTTTTTTTGCGCTCCAGTTGGCCACCAGAACATATACTGTCCAAAACAAGCACCATTTGCATAGATACAAGAAAGACTAGCGAATGCCTGTAATGCGGTCGAATTTCAGGCTGCACGTGCTTACTACCAATAACTAGTAACTAGTGAACTGACGTCATGCAATTGCCGTCATGTCAAAACCCATCGTCACTTATATGCGCAGGAGGAATCGCAACCTGCGAGAGACAGACGATGCTCTTGATCCTCATGCTAATCTGTCGAGAGCACGCGCTCGCAAACCCTTTGAAACCAGTAAGAAACTCAAAACTTCGGACCTTGTTCAGGACGAGCTACAATTTCAAACACCTTATCCTACGGCTTTATCACAATCTCAGGTTTTCAAACTTCCGTCTTCAAGAGCTTTAACCTTGTCACCTTGTACCCAATTCTCGCCCCGGCCTCTTGCCTCGACGAAGAACATCTCCAGCTCAGAAGTAGGTTCCAAACGGCGCGCATACACAAGGCAAAGTAATAGGTTTCTGAAAGAAAATGAATTGGATCACCCCTTAGGCACTGGCCCTTTTGGTCTTAATCATCGCGCTCGTGTTAATGAAATACACTCTGCAACCGTATTGGACAAGGAAATGACCACTTTCTCAAAGATCTCAGCGACGCAAGAATTAGAAATAGCCCTTACCAATCGATTCCCAACTTCAAGCTTTTCAGGCGCTTTGGCCAGTCCATTCTCTTCGCGCCCTTCCAGTCCAAACGCAATACCAGCCCAAACTACTGCCGATCCTGTGCGACAAGCGACTTCCAAACTTGTTGGCTCAAATCCGTTGGACGTTCCTGGTGCATCCGAACTTCTGTCCTCTTGGACTCAAATTCATAGCACCACAACATCGCCCGCGCGGTCTCCTCGTCCACCTACGCATAGTAATTCTCCTTTATCTTCGCGTCGTCCCTCGGCTCCTACAGCTTCTCGCCCACGCTTGGATAGCTGGCAACGTCTGCTCCCGCAAGTTTCTGATCCTTTTCACAAGAGTCCAAAACGGGCCTTAGATAATGCTGAAGGAATATGTACAAGACCAGCGCCAGCTTTGGCTCAGTCGCAGCGTGACTGGGCCGAGTCGTCCTTCAGATCTGCGACAGTCACAGAGCGCGAAAAATGGATTTGGACTGATGCAGCAGTTGATTTCAACCGGCCTCCCTCTCAGCAGTCCTTCAATTCGGACTTTTTCAATGATGCTCAAGGTGTTTCCACACCGCTACGTGACATCAAAAACAGCCTCTCAGCTTCCAAAGTAGATACAGCTTTTCCGAAAACTTGTTGTACACCATACGTCTCACCCTCTGACAGGTCGAACAATGAATCGGTCGAGTTCTCAACTTTTATTAGTGGAGCGAACTCTTGGATCACCGATAGCATCATTTCGCCGCCGTCTGTATATCGGCGGCCGCGTGGAAGCCCCACTCGCCTTTCTCCTTATGATGACCTCGACGAAGACGAACAAAAAAGCGTGAACGGCGACAAAGAGGATGATGTGCTAGAAATCTCAAACCCGCCAGCCCAGATGGTAGACGAAAAAGAGGAAGTTCATGGTACTTTTCGCGTTGCAAATGAAAATATGGAAGCGGGCAGTCATGAAGATACTCATCTTGCTATATATGCGGAAAATCTTTCTGTTAAAGATGGTATGTAATTCCAAATATGCATGGATAGCTTGTGGCATATAATTTGATCAGCAGAGGATGTTCCTGCCAAGCAATCTAGTGATGGAGCTGATGCTGGGAAAGCCGTCTATGAACCATCTGTCTGCGTCAAGACGCTCCAAGTCGGACGCACGCGTCGTGGAACTATACGTGCGTCAGATCATGCAGCCCAACCGACAAAAGTGGGGCAGACCCGTCGGAACCGAAGCGGAACTATTGTCGGTCCTGCGGCGCGAAGAACAAGAAGTGGAACTATTATCGGACCATCGCAGCACAACAAAATAGCGTCGGCCGCCGCTATGAAGACCTGGCACACTTCAAGTGAGGAAAAGGCGCAGTCAAACTCTGGTATTAACACAGGCGACACTCTGGTCGTAGGCGGCGAAGACGATGATCCGCTAGATTTATTCAAGGACGAATGGGTAGACGAAGATTGGCCATGGATTGTGGCGGAACCGCCCTCCCCTGTAGTCACGAAGCCTCGAAGTAGGAATACACGAAATTCCCGACTAATGAAAGGTCTGCCGTTGAATAAACGACTGGCCTTGAGGCACACCATTCTAGAAGACGCGTTAGAAAACGGCGCCGGAGCAAGTGATGATGAATTGCTGTTAAAGTAGAATGCTCGGTAGCTCTTGGACCCTATGTCAAGTTACTTTTTGGACTCGGCATGATGTGATAGTATACGTGTTATCATAGTTCTAGTTTGTCGCGAACGATGTCGACTCAATCTGAGAGTCAATGAACCAGGGATTCGAAACGAACTTAGGAAGCTTCCGGATGGCGTAGAACTTGCCGATCACTGCCCATTAGCTTAAAAATGAATTGACTGTCAACCCGTCATGATGCCTTCCGTCCGTGAGCGCAAAATGCATCGTTTCGGCTATATCAAGGACCCGGCGTGACATGTTGAACAGCGTTTGATGGGATTGGAAATTGTAAGCTTGGATAATTATACGCTACATCCCCATCAAGTGGCACTCATTAAGACACACGCCAGGAACGGCGACGCCTGTGGTGCTACTGCGGCGATGCATTCTCAGGCAGTCAACCATTCGCGGAACATGCATTATCCTATTCAAGGCAGATTCATGCCAAGAAATTTCCAATTGACTGTGAACCACCAAAGGAAGAGCTCATCTAATGCAGATGCTGTTGTCCATGTCAAGTTTATAGAACAGACCCCGTTTGCCGGCGCATTATTTCCCTAACTGCATACTGATCTACAAACCCTAATCTGTTAGGAGATAGGTGGAAAAAACACCGCCCGGCAGAATGGAGTCACAAGAGCTTGTCATGACAAATCTCGGTTAAGATGTTGGTAAAGGAATGGAACCACAACTCATTCAGGGCACCGTGTAACCGTGGGTGTCATTCCGTGGAAAGAGATTAATTATGTGCTTACCGAGTGTTGCGGCGAAAGTGCGCGCATCAATGGTACTTAAAGTTGGGAATCGTCAGAAGGTGATCCTACTTTATTTAGTGTTACAACCTTTGACAGTAAATCAGTATAACCACCAGTTGAGTTGAGTGCATGCTGCATATGCAGGTATAAATATGAGAATGACTCGAAGATACATTTGCATGAGCTACAATCGCGTTACAGCTTTCGCATCAAGAGGCATGCCTAGACCCAAATCAGAATAAGCACAATTTCATTCAGGGTTACTTTACGGACCCGATGAATCTATTCCATTGCGTGCCAAAATTCGATTCTGCCGAATCATCCTCGCTTGATCAAAACTAAATGTCGAGTATTCAGTACCATTCTGATATTGTGAGAAGAAAAGGAAAGTCACTTTACACGTTCCTTTCTCATGATCTCCACCACTTCTTGGACACCTTGTTCGTCCAAGCCGGTTCTAGAGTCGCCTGCAAGAATGTTTGATTCTATGTCGAAATCCGACGAGGTCAATCCTGCGTTGGCTTGTTCTGAAAATGTAGACAACGGGGCATAGTGTTGCAGGGTTGGAAACAGGCTCTTCAAACGTGGCATAATTGAGGAGCGATACCGGTAAGATACTAGTGAATGATTAACATGTTGTTGGCGTAAATGGATTTTCCTTGGAACCCACCCATGGTGATCAGGAGAAGAAAAGAAAATAGGGAGATGTAAAACAACATGATTGTGAGTTAGGGGAGGGAGGAGCCTATTCAATAGGCGCCGCGGCGCATGGCGGGTGCATTGCCTTCGGGTCACATGATCAGTAACATCTCTCTCATTGAATCTTACCACCACAACAGTCTATACCATGGACACGCAGGCTAATTTGTTTAGTGCTTTGATGGTGATGAAATTTGCCACCTTGCATGACCCAGCTCATCCAGTAGACAGAAAGAGTATTGCCCGCCATTAGATTCCTCTTTGATTGCAGCGCTCCTTGTGGACATTGAGGTGAATCCCAGCGGACATCCCTCCTCTCCCACGCAATCGCAAATTGATGAACTCCGCGCCACTTTACGTGAGCTTGCCGCCCATGCCGACGAATCCCAACTGTCCGAATTGTCAGACCTTCAGTTGACAGAGCATGGTACCGATGCCAGCGGCAGCACTCCCGACTCTTACCGTGGCCATACTGATACTAGCAGTTCCCTCGCTTCCGACTTCTGCACCCCGTTTCCTGACCTACTGACTTCTCATCTCGGCTTCTTGCAGGCCGTCTTACCAAATATTCCTGAAGAGCGCCTGAAGGACGCCCTTGTCCAGGTCGCACACGATACCAATGAGCCAGACTTGTGGAGCATTATATCAAATATTTTCAGTGATGAAGCCATCAAAGAACTGGAGGAACGTGGTCTAGGCGCGCTAGATGATGATAATGTCCACAATACTATGGTTGCAGATGACATTTCTTGGGATACCCTTGGGTCCAGGAACCAAAATGGTTATGTATTGACCAATCCTAAAACCTTGGGCAAGAAGGCAAAACATGGTCGTAAGTTTGCCCTGGCCGATGTTCGTCAACGCCACCTTGCTCGTCCCACTCCGAACATTTCAACTGGTCTAACACCAACCGGACCATGGGCTGTGGTCATGTCTGTATCAGAACAATTAGCCAATGTGATACCCTCTCGTCCTGCTTCGTATTTCCAGCCTTTCTTCCATTCCCCATCTTATACAACTCCATATGAAGCTGTACGCGCAGCGCTCACAGGGATAATAGACGATGCTGGTTCAAAATCAGACGACAATCCCGTGATTTGCACTCTCCTGGATATTCTGCTGCCTGAACATGAAGATACAGCCTCCAGGCCCAACTTATACTCGGATGTTCAGCTAGCAGTCAGTGTCACACGAGGTCATCCAGATGACGCGCTAGACCTCGTGCGGATTCTCAGAGATTTGGACTGTGATTCGACACCTGGTTGCATGGAGATGGGGATTTATCATTCTCCATTGAAACCTCGCTCACCCACATATGTTTCTCCGTCATCTGCATTTCAGTCGCCACCACAGTCCCCAACAGAACCTTCTGCACCTGCACCGCCCGACAAAGGAAAGCCGCCTCCATCTGAAAAGCAGAAGAAGCGCAAATCGAGTGATTTAAACTGGCAAACCGTTCCGCAACGGAAGAGCCCGCCTAATACCCATCCTATGACGAGTGAACCGGGCTTAAGAAGAGGAGGCAAGAGTTCTAAAGGGGGCGTCGGTGATCTCGCCGAGTACAACTCCCGTATCAAGGACAATCTTCGAAAACGAGACGAGTACTATAGAGAAGCGCATATGATGTGGAGAAAGGGTAACGCCAAAACAAGGGGAGGCGAAGTTGCAATGCACTTCGTGGAAAGGGTTTGTATGATATTCCACGGGGTTTTTCTGTTGACCGTAAATTAGGCTAGAGAATGCCAAGAGCTAGCAAAAAGAGAGGCTCTGAACGCTGCAAGGGCTAAAGTACACGCAAAACGGTAGCGGTTCTACATCCTACGGTTTTTGCATATCAGCCCTGACGATCTTTTAGACGTGCGTCATACGAAAAGAATACAATTGATCTACACGGCACGACTGTCGCAGAGGCTATTGCGATAGTAAAAGAGGAACTTGAAGGATCGGCATACTCGCATTGTAGGGGGCTTGCCCTGCCTTTTGAATTATTGCAATTTCTGACTATGGCTGGATCAGTGTCGCCACTCAAAATCATCACAGGTCGTGGTTCGCATTCTTTCAATCAAGTTAGCGTGCTTAAGCCCAGGATTCAAAAAGCGCTAGAAGAGGACGGCTGGTCCGTCGGTGTTTGGGAGGGCGGGTTGATCGTTCGGGGCAAAAAAGCCACATTATAAGGCAACATCTCAACATCTTTGCAAGTAAGTTTGAAATTCCCCAGGATAACGCCGCTCAAATTGCCATCATGCCCAGTGGCCCTGACACTTACCCTTTGTACAAATTGCTGTGTTCTCTATTAGTTATTTTGGGATATTGCTCTCGTTTGTTTTGTTTTGTATTTTTCGGCGTGTTATAAGTGTTCAGTGTATGCATTTAATCGTATATTTGTTGGTCAGGATCAGGGATTCTGTTCGGTCATGAACCCCATTAATGTGGGCAAAAAGGCTTCGGATGCTTTGCGCCCTGTGTCATGGGATAATTGATGGATAGATGTCCTCGCATGACATTGCATGCAACGCCCAGAATCGAGGCAGCGTTGCGTTTCAAGCTGTCCTTAGCATGAGAAAGAGAGACCTGTTATCGCCATTCGGATTAAGGGGAATATATTCAATAACTTGCCTTTGCAGTCGAAAATCTGATGGAATTATGGGCGGATAAGATCATCTCCGAATATGTGTATGGGAGTTGGTGCTGTGCCAGACCGATTTGTTATTGCCTCCGTGGTAACCACCGTGGTCCACACAACTGCTCATGGATATCAGCAGCTCCGAGATCGTCGAATATGGCGTCCAGCGCATGATGCCACGGCAGGAATGTGCGAGTGTCTTGTCATTGCCCTGAAACGCATACACACAGAAGGAAACTGGTGAACCGCTCTTGCCCCGGCCAGACAGGTCATTCGGCTGAACCTCCGACTTGGCTCAAAGCAGTGGATACTGCATTTGCAGCGTTAAATTCCACCGAAAATAGAGCTGCACGTAGACGCCGCCATTCTCCTGGTCGAGTGTGCCATAGCGGGATAATAAAGCACCGAGTTCGTCATCTTTTATCCAACTTGTCGCTGAGAAGGCGGCTGAAAGCAGCGATCCCAACTGTATCGTGTTCACGAAGAAAAGCGCTGATCCTTTCATAAATGTGGCATTCAAAACGGGTCCGGATTAACGGCATCGTCATCATCTTCATCCTTTGCGATTTATTGGGATAGGTTATTCACCGAGTTTGAATAACACTTGAGCATGCGCACTTACCCTTGAGAATTTTCAGGCTCGGAAAGGCTTCAGGGTCGCGAAGACCCGTTTTTTGCGGACGGGTGAAGCGGTGGCATTTCGGTTTGAAATGAATGTCAAGGAATTCAGGCGCCTGAGAAAGAAAACCCTTATGAACCAAGAAGTCCTTCTTCCTATATCTCCTGAGACCAGGGTACGGCACCTCCTGTTTCGTGACCATTTCCTTGGCATAGAATGGCAAAGGATATCCGCGTGTAGACACGGTGAATACTGGTGACGGGTTGCAACAGACGTACTCTTCTGTAAAATTATTATGCATGGAGCTTGATTATGTGCCCAGAAAAGCTGTCACTTGGAACATCAACCATAAGGCAACGACGATGCCATTCCTCTATAATTGCACCTAGTAACATCAGTTAACTTGCAGACAAAAACCATGCGGTGCGTCGGATTTTGTGATTGTCGTTTCCAGAGTTGATTCAAGGCAGTTGCATTCAGCCCAGGGAGAGAACAACAGCCATTGATGCATTCTTCCGAGCGTCCAGTGGCTGATGCATTGATGCATTGTCATAGCAATCAAGTCATCTAATATGCTGACATAATACATTTTCCCACGTGCAACAGGCGCTTACTAGCAGCCAGGCAGTCAAGGTCTCGACATCATCCTCGACAGCGAGCACCGCCTAACACGCTCGCGTGCCATTTTTCTGTCGTACACAAGCTTCCCTCTCAACATACGCTTCTTATAGTCTCATCTAATGTTGGATATGCACGAAGAAGAAGGTACTGGTATCCCTGTCCTAGTTCTTGTCCTAGAGTTGACCAAATGGGTTTGCAGATACGTGTCGTATTTGTAGCACGCCAGGAACAGACGAGCAACCGCTATTTCATCCATGCAAATGTTCAGGAACAATTCGATACATTCATCAGGATTGGTATGTTATCCTACACGTCGCACAAAGAACCGGTATCATTAACATGAGGGAACAGTTTGACTACCTGGCTGGCGCATAGCAAGAAGCGAAAATGCGACCTTTGCAACCATCCCTTCTCATTCACGAAAGGTGAATTCTACGAAACCGTGATGAAGATCGTATGACTAAATGTTGCTATAGTGTATGCTCCGAATATGCCCTCTACACTTCCCATTCCCCTCCTACTACGACGCCTTGCACAACAGATATTATTCGCAATTTTGTTTGGCGTGAGGGCCGTCTTTGTTGCGACGATTTGGCTGGCCGTGCTTCCCTGGTTAACTCTCTTAGCTTGGAAGTTTTATTTTGCGACGGGGGAAACCATGTACGATGTTTTATGGTCGCAGAATTCATTTGGCTGACACTGTTCATCAGCGCTTGGTGGATAAGCAACCGACCTCGTTCGGAGTCTGACGAAATTCCATCACTCTTTTATTACGTAGTATCGGCAGACAGTCCAAACCATCCGCCAAAGTCATTGCTTACCTGGATCGTGGGACATCCGCTGTGGCGTGATCTACCTGCGGATATCTTTACGGGTCAGATCATTGCATCTGTCATAGTCCTCACATTTGTCGCAGTGTTCCTACTCCGCGAATGGATATCCCAGAATGCAAGACCAGGTGTTTTCGAGGATGATGACCTCCCTGCCGAAGATCAACCTGCCCAACCGGCACGTGCATTTGTACCGCCACCACCGCCGCCACAACCACCTCAATTGCCGATACAAAATATCCGAGAGCCTATTCAGGCCCAGCCACAACTGCAAGAAGCACCACGTCCTCTTCGGCGGCCACGAAACGAGGGTCATAGAGTGGGTGAAATGAGACGCCGTCGTTCACCAGTGGAGCTACGGAGAAGGGATAAGGGGAAATCAAGACAGCTGGATGGGATCGGTAACTTGGATCCTCGGACAAATAAAAGAGGGCATCGGAGAGAGAGGGCAGTGAAGTCTCCGGCCCAGTCAGAAGCTTTTACTCGTCGGGTCTACGAGGCTCGGGCATCTAGGCGGCGGTCGTCAAAGTCCGATAGAGCGCCATCTGCGAGTCCTAGTAATTCAAAAAATGATGCTTCTAAGGGTGTTTCGCCCGCAGCTAGCACATTCCAGTTCACTTTTCGACCTTTGCACCCATCGCAGGGCATCCTTCCCGACCCCATCACTGGCAACAGTACCAGCGATTCAAATAACCATCCAGATGCATACATGACTGAGGCTGAAGATGTACGGCAAGGGGATGCATCTGTATCCGCGCCCGCGTTCAACGTTGATGCTCTGTCGATATCCAATTCCGACGTTTCAGGGTCAGAAGGTCCTCCGGATGCAGTATCTCGCGGGTTATCTGAAGAACCACAGATTGGATTTTTGGAGGATAGCGCTGGACCTTCGTCACTTGAAGGCTCAGAGTATGTGTTTGACTTTTCACGTTCAGTGGCATATGAGGGTATTAGTGCAGAGGCGGGTCCTTCCCATTTTGACAATCATCACGCGAGCTATGATGGTGACTTGGAGGAACGGGATGTGTCAGAAGATATTGTCCTGGAAAACCCGCCAGCTACAAACGCAGATGATGACGACGCTTCAGAAACTCAATCAGAGTCTGATATTCGTGAAGACTATGACCGTTACTTCGTGTTACAAAACAATGAGTCTGAGGAAGAGGCTAAAGCCAATCCGCAGGACCACGATGCAGTCCGAGAGGCAGGGAATGACCTTGATCGACGCATAGAACAGCATCTGCATCAAGTAGGCGAAGAGGACGATGAAGAGGAAGATGAGATGCCAGCAGAGGAAGATGATGAGGAAGATGACGAGGTCGATGTCCCTATGGTTAACGAAAACAGGGTCGAATTAGTCCAAAATGGCGTGGCAGGGGATATTGTGAATCAGAACGGTGTCCCTGTTGATGCTGAGCAGGTGGCCGCTGCTGGAGGAGCTGTGGCTGGAGCGGAAGCTAACGACGAATTGGACGGGAATGTAGAGGATGATATGGAAGGTGCCATGGAAGGTTTGTTCATTAATTGTCACCATCACCTGATCATGCAGCGCGACTCACATGAAATGCGTAGCTATCGGAATGAGGGGGCCAATACTAGGCATATTCCAGAATGTAGAGTCTTTGTTTCAACCCTCTTCTTCGATGTCTTATCCTCTCATAGGCTGCTTTGATGGTATTCATTCTTGATACGGCCATCGGTATCGGTGTTTGTGTACCATTCACCATTGGTAAATCCGCAGCACTACTATCGGTGGGTGCAGGGTATTACATGTTTGCGAGCCAATTAGTGAAATTGTTCACAGCTAGATCCACAGCGGACGTTGCAGCTCTTGCACCTGCCCATTCGCGCAATCCGGATAATAACGGACCCGATCGTGGACCTGGTTATCTATCTGCTCATTGAACTTCTATTCCCTTCAACTTTTCGGGCCATTTATAAATTGACCATGATTGTATCTTCGGCTGTTTTGTTTCTTTTCGGGCTTGCGCTGGGAAAGGACGTGACAACAGCTTGGGCGGGGATAGTACGTTCCTATATGTCCGTTTTGAGACGATTAAAATCAAATTTCTTGCAGGGCAGCCGCGGTCAGGGCTTCCTGAATAATCCAAGGGAACGCATAATGGAACTAGCATCCTGGGGTGCAACAGAGTGGCAAACTACTCATACGGATCAAGGCACAGCGAAACCCTCTATTACCGTAACTTTCTTGGCTGACAAAATAATGAAAGCTGAGCCTTATTTTGCCATTCTTGGAAAAGAAGTCAGGCTCGGTGTCGAGAGAGTCAAAGATTCGTGGTTACGGCTGGCACTGGGTCACGGCCCGATAGAGCGTTTGTTCGCTGTTTTACTCGGCTACCTCATTTTCGGGTTAGCTGTTGCGGGGTATCTCAATATCCTGACCGTAGGCAGTGCTCGGTCAGCTGGACGAGCAGTTAGAAGCGCAGTGCGCCAACAATTGCTGGTTACAAAGGTATATTCGCCTAATGCCTTTGACTGGAGGAGCGTCACACTTATCGGGTAATTTACAGGTTGCGGCGTTCATCTTCATCGAGCTTGTCACATTCCCCTTTGGATGCGGAATTGTCCTTGATTTGAGCACAATTTGGCTATTCCCAGAAGCTAACTTGCTCTCTCGCTTGGGCTTCTTCGCTCAAGCGCCACTGACTGCTGTTTTCTATCATTGGGTTGCGGGAACCTTATTCATGTGTGTGCCATTTTGTGCTTGCGAACGCCTTCTCACAGTCCTGCAGGTACGCTTTTGCTGTCCTCTTATCTGGTTGCCGGAGCGTGATGCGTCCCGGAGCCATGTGGTTTATTAAAGATCCTCAAGACCAGAATTCGCACCCTATTCGCGACATCCTTGATCGTCCAGCACTGACCCAATTACGGAAAATCGGAATTAGTGCTATAATGTACTCCGCTATGGTCGTATGTGTTGTTGGCAGCGTTGCCGGGTTATTAATACTGGGTGACAAATCCATTATGCCTTTCAGGTGGAAAAACAGGTCATTATCTGTTCTATTTCTGTGAAAATTGAATCTGATTGTATTGAAATGTAGAGAACCTCTGTCTCATGTACCCGTTGACCTTCTTTTCCTTCATTTGGTACTGCCTTACACAATGCGCTACTTCCGCCCAAAGAAGATGGTTAAAAAGTTTGCCACGGCTATTTGGAAACGCTTGGCGGCCAAGCTACGCCTGACATCTTATTTCTTTGGCGGCCGTCATGCTTCTGAAGAGTACACACCCAACACATGGCGAGAAGTCTTCATGCGGTCACCGGATGACCTGGCCGACGCCGAGCGTGTCTTTGATGGCTCTTTCCGTCGAGTACCTGCAACTGACCAACTCGCGCTACCTCGGGATATGAAAGCTACTGCCGCAGTCACGGAATCCGGTGAACCTGCCGATGAAGAGGCGCGGAATTTGATGAGGATGCAAGACGCAGAGGCGGTGAAGGCACATCGGGATGTCAAAAAAGACTATATGATGGTCTACATTCCTCCGCACTTCCGCTATCGTATTTTCTGCTTTATTGGCCTCATGTGGTGTGTTTGTGCCATGCTTCTGGGCCTTTCAGTTGCTCTTCCAATACAGCTTGGGCGAAGCTTCTTCAGGCTGGTGACCTTGCGCGAAGTTCATGACGGATATTCTCTTATCATCGGCTTCTACCTATTATGGCTATGCTATAGCATTGGAAAAGGCATTGACCGATTGGACAAACGCCGACAGAGAAGAGGAAATGAAGGACCTCGGGCTGACATCCGTATATTTGTCATCAAAAGGAGTCTGTTGTGGTTTGCGAAGACGATATATATGGCCGTATTCCTCGGTATTATTATACCGACACTCGTCGCAGTCGTTGTCGATCTCTTCATCATCCTGCCCCTACGTCTGGCTCTTAAACCCGACATGGTCCCTCGCATCCGCATTGTAGATGCCTGGGCTCTGGGACTACTGTATACGAAGATTGTTCTCCATGTTCATCGCATCCATCCACCAAATCAAATTACACGTGGACTACAACGGGTTAGTGGGACTTGTTTGATATTTGAGAAAGAAGGGGCTAATGCAGCATTGATGCCACAGATCATGGAGAACGGATGGGCACATCCTGACCCCATCACGGCAACGAAGGAGGTCTTCGCTCCTCTCGTTGCCGGTTTGCTAGGTATGGTTGTTGTGCCAGCTGCCTTGTTCAAACTAGCGCATGTATTGTTCCCGAGTGCTAATGTGGATGGCAAGTTTGTTTGTGAGTACCTCAACTTGATATGTTGGCTCGTGATGGTTCTCATCTAGCCATTCTAGTCATGCATGTCTATCCTGGGATCTTCATATTTGTCGGTTGGATGCGTTCGGCAGTGGTTCTCTTTGATTTGTTGTCGACTTGGTCGCAGACCATCAGGGATAAGGAGTTCTTGGTGGAGATGAGACTGATGAACCACGAAAACGACCATCCAGACGTGAAGAAGGATGAAGCGTTTGAGATACAGGAAGTAGTTCCAGTTGAAGGACGGTAATTTTGGTTGGGTTGTAGCATTATCATCTGTCATGGCATTTTTTGTGCATCATTGTAGTCACAGCAAAATACAATCATAACCACTCTGGCACACAATGCATTCAGAACCAAAAAGGTTGGATTAGATTATTGTACAGGTATAACATAGTACAACAGAAAATGGATGGATGACGCCAAGAATATTCTATGCACCGAAGCCATAGAGGGTGCGACCAGACCGCTTGAGTGCATAGACAACATCAAGAGCTGTAACTGTTTTCCGCTTGGCGTGCTCAGTGTATGTTACAGAGTCACGGATAACCTGAAGCAATGTGAGCCGGAGCCAGACAAGGGAGGTTAAGATTAACACCCACGTTTTCCAGAAAGATCTTGAGGACACCACGTGTTTCCTCGTAAATGAGGCCAGAAATACGCTTTACACCACCACGACGAGCAAGACGACGGATGGCTGGCTTTGTGATACCTGTTACACAATATAAGATATCTTGCAGCGAAAAAAAGAATAAAGCAAACCTTGGATGTTGTCGCGAAGGATTTTACGATGACGTTTAGCACCACCTTTGCCAAGTCCCTAAGCAGACATCGATCAGCCAGAGTATATTGATAAGGAACCCATGGTCTTACTTTGCCACCTTTTCCACGTCCAGACATGATTAATCAGATAGTTGTTGTGGTTGAGTGACGAGCAATCGAATGCTTAGTGAAGATGATAGTCAGAAGCAGAACGGGATTAGCCTGGGTGTGAAGTCATCGCCTTATATATGCGCACTGACCGCTTGTGGCTGTGCATCATTTCCCTTTGTTGATTTGTGGAGTCGCGTCTTAATGAATCACGTGCTGAACGCGAGCTGGATCGTATATAAATGCCACTCGCAGGATGGAAGAATCCCAATTGTTCTTTCGAACTGCCATCACCTGAACGTCCAACCAAACCATTTCTTTATCGCATACATGGCACGCACCAAGCAAACAGCTCGCAAGTCTACCGGTGGTAAGCTATATGACAAGTATATATGTCCTTCTCCGTTCACTTAGCGCGCCGAACAGGTAAGGCACCGCGTAAGCAACTAGCTGCAAAGTCGCAAGCTCGCAAGACTGCTGTAAGTTTTTTTTTTCTCGTTGATTCTTATTTGAAGTTTGCTCATCATATCATTTATTTAGGCCGCAACTGGTGGTGTAAAGAAGCCGCATCGCTTCCGGCCTGGTACCGTCGCTCTCCGTGAAATCAGGCGGTATCAAAAATCCACAGAATTACTCATTCGCAAGCTTCCCTTCCAACGTCTTGTGCGAGAAATCGCTCAGGATTTCAAGGTCTGTAGTGTTTTTGAGTTGCAAATGAATGCGTTCATTAACCCATTTTACTTCAGACTGACTTGCGCTTCCAATCATCGGCCGTCATGGCTCTCCAGGAAGCTGCAGAAGCATACCTCGTCTCCTTGTTTGAGGACACAAATTTGGCTGCTATTCATGCTAAGCGTGTCACCATTCAGCCTAAGGACCTAGCATTGGCTCGCAGATTGCGGGGCGAACGATCATAGATTCCATTCTCATTCAGTATTGTATTACTAAATGTACCCTTCATGCGTATGGTCATACGGCATACATGTCTAGCTTAATATAATTGCGCTATGGACAATGAGATTGACTACTACAGTCTGGCTGAAGGAGATTCAGCACTCGCGAGTAACCACTGCTCACAACAAGTAAACATGTCTCGAGAGGGAAAAATCTCCAGAATCGTGCATTCAAATCCTGGTATGAAAAGCTGGTATTTGCGCCATAGCTGGTTGACTGTACCATTCAAAACTTCGCCTCCATATTCCGCAAGATAAGGACCCACTCCAACGGCCAATAGTACAAACGTAGGTGTTCTCGACACGCGCCTAAATATTTGGCCAAGCGCGCATTGTTCTTCCAGAAGATGATGTGCACATTCTGGGGAGGTAATGCACACTGTAGACATTGCTGTACACACCACCTTCCCCGCGCATAGAAGATTGACATGTCGTTCCTGCGTGATGGGTGCATCAGGAGATGCAGATGCTACCGCGTCTGTATAGGGTGATAGGAGAGTTATGATCGACTTGGAACTGTCCTGAACATATGTATGCGATGAAAGCAGTGAAACTGCAATGGGGCGAGCAAAGAACGCGCTGTGGAGACACCGCGTCTGAGTTTCGAGTAATGCAAGGGTTCTGAGATGAGCGAACCTCAAGTTGCGTTGAAGACTGGCTTCGGAGGAGAGGAATACACGCTCCAGGCCCGTTATCTCGGGAGGCCATGGAAACTGTTATGCCTTTTGGTAAGAATGTCACGGAGAGAGAGAGAGAGAGATTGGACATACAGCAACACAGGTAGACTGTGGACTATACGTGTCGCGAAAGGTCATGAGATGAAGTGAAAGAGATTATGTGGGAGTGACGTTGCCATCAGCCCTGTGTTTTGGTTGCAACCTGGTGAAAGAAATCCATTTGTCCAACGGTGCTCCGACCGGTGTCAATGTTCCCCTAAGTGTTCCGGCCGATGTAAATGCGTTTACTTCTCCAAGGAGGTTTGTGGGGGGCTTGGAACGACTGTGATGGTGTCAGTTGTTTGTATGTCACACTCAGAAAGCCCAAACCCACTCAAAACACCATCGGACACTCGGCCTCACAGCAAAGAATGGCCTTGAACGGTGGTTCATCACCAAAGAAAAAAATTCTAAATGGCGTACTCCTGATGGCCCAAGTTCGAGCATTTCTTGACGCCGCGGAAGACGTAGACATAGATCCTGAGACCGTAGACGACCTTCTCGGAACAATTTCTGAGCACCAAGAAATTGACGAAGGCACAGAAGTACAAGATATTTCTGATTTGGACAGCGATCACGACAGCATTGCTGATAAAGAAGACTTGGATGTATTAGATATATCGGCGTTGTTCAACAACCAGGATGCTGGTCAGTCGTCCTCCATTTTTTTCAAAGCACTGGTTACATTTCGGACCAATATCAAGATGCATGGACCAAACAAGAAATTGGCCATTTTTTGAGACATTTAAAAGAACATGGCGAGTCAATTGGTTTTCGTGACTTTCCTCATTGGGACGTTTAGCAACAAGGGATGGCATCTTTCATCAAAAAATATGTCATAGAGCGCAAAATACCAATACCAAAATTGTTGCTTGCCTTTGGAGTGAATCTGGTGCATTTCATTGCGTGCAGTGTCACCATTGATAAACTGACACACGTTGCAGAGTCCTGAATTGCAAGTGAAACGCTCCTCGACACTCCTTTACTTTCTGAGAGTGGTGTTGTCCCACCAGTAAGGAATTTAACGCACACGATACATTTTCCTCCTGAAAGGCAACGAAGGCTGCGCCTGAGGGACAAGTTAACACAATACAATACAATCGAAGATGCTTTACAACTAATCCGCAATTCTCAACGGATCATTATGCTTACTGGAGCAGGAATTAGTATGTCATCGCATTCTAAGCCACAGAATATCTTCCTTATGAACCGCGTTTCTAGGTGTTTCCTGTGGGATTCCAGATTTTCGATCCAAGGACGGCATATACGCCAGTCTAAAAGCGAATGGTGCTTATGACCTTGACGACCCCCAGCAAATGTAAATCTATCCCCATTTGTCTGATAAAGTATCTGAGCCATCTCTCACGTAGGTTTGACATCTCGTATTTTCGGGAAAATCCTCTTGGTATGGAAAAACTATTTGCAATCACCGACTTGATTAGTTCTGATAGCGAAAAGTTTTCTAGTAAGACATTTGAATCAATCTCATCGAGTAATACGTTTTGACGAATCTGCGTTGCGAGCTCTTTTGCTAGGTGATCCATCACCCGACTTCTTCGACTGGATCCTGACCGGACGACAGTAAAATATACCCATCGAATTTTACCCCTTCTCCTTGTCACCGGTTTATCAAGCTTGTGGAAGATAAAGGCAAGGTACGATTACATTACGCAGCTCATGTTAGCTGAAATGAACGCTTGCATGTAGCTGCTTCGGGTAAGTCACCATGTTGGCATTTGACACGTCGCTTCGCTTACGATCTGAGTTAGAATTACACTCAGAACATCGATACCCTGGAAACGTTAGCAGGCGTGCAACGTGTGCTTCAATGTCATGGGTCATTTGCAACAGCGAGCTGCCTTCAATGCCGACGACGGGTGTCAGGTACAGAGATAGAAGCGGATATCATGAGGCATCGAGTTCCATTGTGCACCGTTTGTAACCAATCTCCTTCCTCTGCTAAAGGCAAGAAAGGCAAGAAGGCGAAAGATACATGGAACAGCGATATCGAAGATGAAAGTGATGTCCAAGAGTATCCATCTGGAATCATGAAGGTGTGTATAACTTGTACATTATTACCTGACAGGTCTAAAAATGCAAACGCGCTACAGCCTGATATCACATTCTTTGGCGAAAAACTCACAGACGATTTTGATCATTCGTTGGAAGCGGACCGAGAACGTGTTGATTTGCTACTTGTCATCGGAACTTCACTCAAGGTCGCTCCTGTCGCTGACATCTTGAGTACATCTTACTGCCCTCCTTATCATACACTGGCTGACAATCTCTTACAAAGCCCACCTGCCCCATACTGTCCCTCAGGTTTGATGCATCGTACCTTTCATTTCCTCCATCTCAATGTTGACTGGTAGATTCTGATCAATAAGACTCCGATCCGACATATCAATCCCGATGTAAGCACCATCCAGTGTAATAGATTTGAGGGGTTTTCATATTCGTAGATTGTTTTACTAGGGAATGCCGATGACATCATTATGCACTTGAGCAGCAAACTAGGATGGGAGTTACCGCCCGCGAAGGAACCCTCATCATTTATCCAAGGCTCGTCTCGCCCCTATCCGTCGCGAAATAATCTCAAGAAGAGGTCAATGTTGAAAGAGGATCAAGAACCGCAAAGGGTAGGCAATAGGTGATGAGATGATTGTTTCTCTCAAGCGCGTGTAATTGATTCTGCTCCGCTAGCCATGTATGGTTGTTTGAGGGCGCAGAAGGCGGCAAATGGCTCCAAGAATTCCAAGAGAAGATGGTTCAAGCCGAGCCGCCAGAAAGCGCGCAGCCGTCTTCATCACCAGAACCTCTGAACTCAACAATTGTTGACGACGGTGTTCAGAAAACGAAAAAACAAAGAACACAATGATTAGTGTCTGCTAGAAATATAATATACCAGTATGAATTGTACCGTAGTATTAATTTTGTTACTAATTTATAGTTGAGAAATTTAGTTAACATTTTTTTTTTGTTTAGCGAACTTGACCTCATGCCACGTTGCTGGCCACTCTGGTGTCACTGGCCCGGATGTCAATTCGACGGCCTTTGTTCACATTCGCGTGCTCCTTGGCAACCCAGCTACGCTCTCCACCTGGCCGGTCGCCGATCTCCAATGGCTCAACGTCATGCTGGCTGTGGTTCAGCTCGCTAATAATGCGTCCAGACTTGACGCGCTCTCGTGACCTGGTACTACTCCAGCGCAAGTGGTCAAAGGCCTCCCGGAATTGGTTTTACACGTATTCGCGACACCGGGCGGGACCTGCGGCACAGGAGCGGCGCGACGGTGAACCACGAACTCATCTCGCTAAATCGTTGATGAAAAGGCTCAACTGGTTGCTACGTTATGGACTGGGATACAAGCTCGTCAATACACGACCGGATGGGTTCGTACGAGTGCATGACATCGTAAGTTCATGTTTCCATCGCCAACGAAACGCTTGTGTCCCCCTTTTTTTTTTTTTTTTTTTTTTTTGGTTTAACGTGTTAGTAGCTAACTTTACGTGGGTTCCGCGGATACGATATGGCAACGTTTCAAGAGATTATGAAGTTGGATTTTCTCAGGAGGTTTGAGCTGAGATGGGAGTTTGGGCACTTGGGCACAAAGGAGCTCTTCGTAAGGATGGCCAAAGAGGAGGTGAAGATAGCCATGGAGGTGAAAATTTCCGCCATCCTTTTTTCTAATTCGGTATAAGCCCGTATTTGACAGGGAGTGGATCGAGGAAATAAAAAAATCGCGCGAGTAAGAAACCTGCCACCGGTAGCGCAGTATACGTTGACGCCAGATAGATGGTCGGACATTAGTGAGTAAAAGAAAGGGTTCAAGTAGGTTATGAGCGTTTATGTTCTTTCTAACAGGCCATCATGGTGTCCCAAAGGGCGCTGACAACTTAATACATCTACATGCAGTTCGAACTAATCCCCTCGAAGGTACGACCTCACCTTCTTCTGCACAACCCTCGTGACCTGATGTTAATTTAGTTGACTACTCATTGGGCAATTGTGTAGTCCTTGTTGATATCGATACCCATGCTGCCTTTTACGCTGGTATCTCCTTCTACATTGCCAAGAATAATGACCTTGTCACAGAAGGAGATCCTGATGGTGTTCTACCCCCTATATACTTCAAGAAAGCGGTTAAAGTGGCATATGAATGTCATCAGCTTATCTGAACTAAGCCAAAGTTGGATAACTCTGGCTTCGACTCCATACATTTTGCCTTTCAGGCAAAGACAAAGCATTTAACTGGAATTGCTGGCCCAAGTAGGCCGCTTCGAGCTCAGTCAGACCACTACGGGAGGTTTCGTTGTAAAAAATAAAAGTACATCATCGATTCTATTCACAGGGTAATACGATGGTATTGCCAGTAAGCATCCAACTTCACGTTTTACCTTAAGCACGGCTGCCATACACATCTTTAGGCGATACGCCGGCCTGGCCCTTGCGGATGTTTGCCTGCGCCCACCTGTTACCGGAAAACCCGTAAGCGTTTCAACAAGGAGTAATGTACCGAAAGACGTACTTCTTGATCCTGATGGACTCGATTTGAATGAAGCCAGTGGTGTCGGAAGGTTCGAAGCCGCCAAGCTCGTCCATAGATGACTGGCGCTCGTCATAAAGACCCTTGTAATGAATGCTTGGAGATGGCATGATCAGTCATGTATATATACGCACCTCATTGCTGTATCGTCCTTCAATGACGACATTGCCCTTGTACAGCTTCAATCTAACCGTGCCGTTGACGGTCCTCTGGCTGGCGGGTATGGCGCTTGTGATGAACTCTCTTTCCGGAGTGAAGAAGTGGCCGTTGTACAGAATCCGGCTAAGTTCCACAGTAAGGAATTGGTCTCTGAGAGCGCGGACGTTCCTATCAAGGGTGAGACCTTCCAAATCGACGTGGGCAGCACGCAAGATGGTCGCTCCAGGGGACTCGTAGCAACCGCGGGACTTGACACCGATGAAGCGGTTCTCAACAATGTCAATACGTCCGATTCCGTGCTTTCTAGCGAGTGCATTGAGGGCAAGGAAGATGTCTACGGCATCGGTGTATTCCTTGTTTTCGTCTTCAACCTTGACCTTAACCGGAAGGCCCTTGGAAAATTCAATGCTGATATGCTGGGGCTGTTGCGGGGCATCTGTAGGATCTGTAATGAGCTTCCACATGTCTTTCGGAGGGGTTGTGTTCGGGTCCTCTAGGATGCCTGCTTCATACGAGATGTGGAAAAGGTTTTCATCTGTTGACCAGGGCTTGGCAGTAGTTTGGGCGACAGGGATGTTGTTCTTCCCAGCGTACTCGATGAGTGCTTGGCGGCCGGCAAATCGGTTATAGAATTCTTGACATAACCGGTGAGCCAATCACACAGCAAGAAAGAAAGAAAGAAAGCTCAACTGACCAGGGATACGCCACGGGGCGATGACCTTGATGTCAGGCTTGAGACCATAGAATGCAAGTTCAAAGCGAACTTGATCGTTGCCTTTGCCCGTGCATCCGTGAGATACGTAGCTGAGAGAGATTAATGATAAGCCAGACCAATGAAGATATGCAGCTCACTCGCAACCTTCCTCGTCGGCGATGGCCATCATTCCTCGGGCAATAACGGGCCTAGCAAGAGACGTTCCGAGCAAATAGACATTCTATCGCATTGTTAACTGATGAAGCTGGAAGTAAAAACGTCAGTGATCGAACCTCATAGATGCAATTGGCTTGGACAGCGGGATAGATGAGTTCTGTGATGAATTCCCTTTTGAGATCCTAACGTCAATTCAATTGTTGGGTCAATCAAAATTTAAATAATAATAATAATAATAATGACTGAACCTCTAAAAAGAACTTCTTAGCACCGATGGCCAGTGCCTTTTTTCGAGCTGCTTCAAAATCCTGTCATCGATGGTTATGATGCTTAGATGAAGTTATCAAAATGGCAAACATACCTCTTCTTGGCCGACATCAGCCATGAATGCGTATACTTCATATCCCTGCTCGATCAACCAGGCCAGGATACACGATGTATCTCGATAAGGTGAATGTGTTTCAGGGCATGCCAACATTGCTGATCCATGACCACTCACCAAGACCACCAGAGTAGGCCAGCAATACGCGTCCGGATTTCGCAGCCATGTTAGATATCAGGAGTTTGAGAAATAATCGGGTTGCGAGACTTTATGTAGGTCAGTTACGGCTTTTGAGCGTGAGCACCTGCCATTTTCGACTGGGTCAGGTGACGGCTTTCCCGATGTCGCCGAACTGGCGCATTACCTGCTCCCTCGCACGTTTAACCCGGGTCTTTGTGTGTGTGTGATCAGCAGGTTAATCATCTGATCAGTAGTGCGATGGGTATACACAATGCGTTGGCTCCTGTTGACGGTGTAGTAAAGGTCATATGGTTAAACGTTAAACCTACCTAGTCATCTGAGCCAGTTGGCCAACTGTCCTAAACTGTTTCGACAAGTCGGATGGATTGCCAGGCCCTGGTGCCAGATAAGATGAACTACGTCAGAAAGACAGCGGCAGAGCCGCTGCCTTCACTGCCCAATCGCGGATGTCCACTTGCCAACTGCCAAGTGTAAGATTACAGTACGGGTAACCCGTGTTGGATTACCTGGATCACACCTCGTCATGAGGGTCCTTATGATGCGTGTAAGAGTCGTGCCAGCAAGTAAGCCCCTGCTTTGGGATTACACACTATGGTAGTGTACGTGGAACATGCGTGCGCATGAAAAGTGGCCAGCCGTATGTCAGCATGGTCACCATACAACAATTGAACGGGTACCATCTCCACGTCCGTCGTCCCTTATTCAATGCTCCTCTTGTTGACTATAGAAAGCACATGAACCTGTTGCCACCCCAACCTTCTCACATCCTCCCACAAAGATGTCGCCTGAGACGCTCAGATCTTTCATTCGTAATGGTTTCTTCTCGGGTGGGGTGAAGCATGGCGGGTCCTCCACACGGAAAACAGCAGAGCCCGTGCAGCCGACGTCAGTGGGAGCGGAAACGAACAGGACATTACACCAGGACGATAGGCGAGTCGTTGGCCCTGATCTTCCGAAACCGGTCCTCCCTCCAAGCTCTCCACGTGTCGTCAACTTGCCTCGTCTGTCGTCAGAACAGGCCAACATGGCCTCTCATCGTCAGATGAAGAAGGGAAAAGAGAAAGTTGCCGGAGACAGTGACCGTCATTCGCATGCTCATCCTCTCCGACGACATTCTCATGGCTTGTCTATAAACGACACATCCGATACCGATAAGAATAAACTGTCCGCGGAGCAGCTTACAGCGTCCGACTCGACTAATCCCGCAGAATTCGAGCGTCTAAAGAAAGAAATCGAATTGTTGAAGAAGACCATACATGAACAGAGAAAAATCATGAAGAAGCAATCCAAAGTATCTAATATCTACATCTCATCAGAACAACATCCTAATGTCTCATTTCATCCCCAGAGAAATGACGAGTTGAAAAATGAAGTTGCTGTTAGCATTGCCGTAAGAGTTATCATGCCCTTTCATACTTCATGCTCACGTTACGGGTAGTCTCTAACGGACAAGGACGCTGAATTGATGATAAAGGAGGACGAAATGCGGAAAATGAAAGACAACTTTAGTAAAATTGAAAGCGTAAGTGCTGTTTCTGCATCCTAGGCTTAGGCTCAATCTCTGCAACAGTCCATGTCCTCTTTTGAAACTATGTTCCAATGTCAAGTATGCATAGAACTACTGCAACGGCCATATGCGTGGGTATCCCGTGACGCGCTATTGCAAAAATGATCCTGAGTAATTTGATTATCTAGTTTATCTCCTTGTGGCCATGTTTTCTGCTTGCTTTGCCTCCAGGAATGGTTCAGAAAGGCACCTGCTGTCGATTACGATGACGAAGAAGATTTGGACAACCCTCGTTTCATATTGCGCCGTCCCAAATCTTGCCCTTGTTGCCGCACTAGAATCGTACATAGACCCATCCCCTTATTCGTTTTACGAGCGGCCACCAATGCGTTGGCGATGTCGAGGGCCCAATTGAACGGTACAGAATGTCCACCTGAAGCTCCTACTGACGATGATGGCGACCCCTGGAAAGGGATATTTCCTACTGGCGATGACGACGAATTCTCCACAGACGAGTCGTCGTCTGAATCAGGAGGCGCTGATTCTCTTGCAGAATCGGATGATCGACTGTCAGTTCATTTTACTCACTATACTGACGAGTACCCCGACCTTGGCTTTGAGAGTGAAGCAAGTGAATATCTCTCGGACGAGCCGTACGGTGACGACAATCCTGGTCACAGTAGCGACGAGGACGATATCTACGTTCGACCACGGTGGCAGCCTGCGTCACGTTTCATCCACACCGGTCTTGGCGATAATGAAAATAACGGCGAAACCATCTCACTGCTGCGCAGAGGTTGTCCCCTGCAGATGATCATTTCGTTCCATATGACATACTCTCGTGAAGATGGCATCATTGCATATGTGTCTTCCTTCAATCCTGAATTATTCCTGAACGACATGGGGACAGATACCGATGTAATGAGTCGAGTGCTACTAGGTTGGAATATTGAGGTCGATGAAGAGATGGACAAGTACGGATGTCTGTTTATGCAACGGACGTTGCTCGACATGGAACAGTGTCCGCAAAGGTGGGATATACATTTACGCCTCGGTGTTACTTCTGCTACGACATACGACGCCGTAAGGTTGGTGAAGCTATCTGATGTTGAGGATTATGATTCAGACCTTGCGTCGTATCTGGAAGAACAGAATTGGAACAGTTAGGCATTAATAATGCATGTCGTACTATTAGTTTAAGTTGTATTTTAGTGGAGGTGGAGGTTACTAGTTACTTGGTATACTAACAAGGACAAACAACACGAAAAAGTTCCCCAACTGCAATGACTGGCAAAAGCCACCTGAATCTTGCTCCTCCGTTGGTGTATTCGGGCCAGTCAACAAGTCTCGCTCAAGCTGGCCAGGCTATATGCGCGTCCTTGTCGCCCCACGATAACTCCCTCGCAGTATATGTGACAAGAGAGGTGCGCGTGACAAATCCTCAATGACCTGTTCAAGCACTGATGCTTATTAGTAGTCGAGTCAAGTAAACCAGCCTCAGAATGTAAGAAGAGAGGAACTGCCCGTTTACTTTTCTAGCTTTGATGAACCCCCAACTCATGAAAGACGCCTCGTACGTATCCCAGACCCTATATTTCTTAAGCTCACGCAGGTTTGAACACAGTTTATCACTGACACGTTCATAATATTCGTTGCATTACAAAATGTGCTGAAAACAGGCCGCACGAAGGAACCCGAGTGGTGAGCTAGATTCAAACCCGCGGTCGTCTCTCATCGCGCTGATCGGTTTCCAAGGATGCAGAGTGAACAAACCCTCAATATCGTCCGCAAATTAGCAATAGACTACGTGAATTTTATCAAAGAATGTTGGGTACATGCTTCAGTACGCGTCTCTCTCTCACATTGGTGTGCTTTTGTAGTTTGTATTGACTTGTATTAGCAAGGAACACCACCTTCAGACCTGCGTTTACAGTTCAGTGGGGACCATTACCGCAAGCTATACACGTGTTTCTCGTTATTTGTTGTCTTGTATCTCCCGGAGCCTGGATATGAAGATGCGCCTGTGGGAGACGATCTCATGGAATGGTTGAATATCCACTTCATTGAACCTTCTACAGAAGAAGGTGTCCACCTTAGCGCCTTGGAGCGCCCTTGGGAAGATGATACGTTCTGGCCGTATATTACTCGGTATGTAAACTATTTAACTCTGGCTTTCGTGCGGCAGACCGTCGTTCTTAGAACGGTACTCCGGGGACTCTCAAAGGCGTCACTGTTTTTCTTGGAAACGCTTAAAAACCATCCTTCAGAGGATCTGCAACAAATAGCCGAAACACTAAGCAGACTTATCGACTCTCAGCCTCGCTTGCAGAATTTCACCGCAGAACGAGATTTTGTATTGGCTTCAAGCAGATGGAGTAATCAGGTTAAAGCATTACGTATCGAAATGGACCGTGTTCCTGAAGGCAATCGTTTTGACGAGTTTGAAAACTGGTGGGACTGCCTGAGCGATATTGTTGCAATTCTGGAAGGGCGGTCTGATGTTATTCAGCGTGTGTGCGAGGAGCTGGCCGCGGACTGGAAAGAAGTTTGTGCTGTATGGGGTGTATTTGTTGATGCCCGTCTTCGGAGACAAGATCTGCCGTAAGTGAGGCTTATTGGTCACGCGACCATGGCTCATACAGTGATGAAACGACCAGGGAAATTGTGAGTCAAGTATTGGACGATATGCCTGCAGATCCCACGAATCTCGAAGATATGTTTCATACAGCTCTGATCTCTGGGCGGCCCGAAGAAGCTCTTCAGTATGCGTATGAACTGGACCCCTGGCTGTCGGCGCATCTCGTGGACATAATGGACGCGTTGGGGCTAGTCACGCAAAATATTGACGAGTGAGTATTGAAGATCATGTTGTTCCTCCCTTAATCTTTTGCACAGTTCTGAAATATCCACGCGTGATCAGAACATTTTGGCATACGCCGAGTATCTACATTCCAATCCAGGACTTTGGCGAATGACCGTAAATTACATGTATACATGCGGGGATGTCGGAAAGGGCATGGCAGATCAAATCTTGCTCCGTGTACCTCTACAGATACGAGAACAAAACAATTCGGATTCGGGTCAGAAAATCCGGGAAGGCGATATAGTCGGTGTTCTTAAAGATGTCAACGAGACGTGCTTCCAGCATCAAAGAGAAGCAGTGAGACGCACAATCTGTAGAGTAAGTGCTACCCTGCCAAACAAGCATTGTCATCTCAAATATATCTAGATAGCAGCTCAGACACTTGTGCAAGATAAAGATTATGGGCTAGCTGTATCGTACTGTACATCAGCCGAAGATTGGTCCGGCCTCGGACGTATAGTTGAGCAGGTTTTGAGGGAGTACGTAATAAGTGGTAAGCTCCACGCCAAGGACGAAAGCTGTGATTTTTATGCTAATTTAGGTTCGGAGAAATTTGCCAAATACGCGTCTACAATCGCACCTACCGTCCGGCAGTTGCGGACGCAAAATGTACAACAAGGAATCTGTGTTCACCGTTTGCTGTTTGCTGTTCGATATGCTCAATTTCATGAGCTTCGTCAGCAAGGAAATTTAGTAGACGCGGCACAGGAGCTTGTATCCATCTTCTTCGATGATCTAGCGCCGAAATCATGGTGGGCTGTCCTCCTGAATGATGCAATAGAATTGCTTCAAAGCGGTAAGCGGAGCGTTAATGATCGCCGCACACGACCCTGACGGGTGTTGTATCGCAGATCAAATCATGCTGTTTTCTGCAGCGGCTGTAAACGAGTTGATGCGAAAAGCGGAAGAAATTACCTCGACGGCATCGTACGGAGATGCTGATTACCTTGGGACGCTGACGCAATGTCTGAAGGGAGGCGAAAAGGAAGTGTTGAATAGGTTGAAACTAGTGCGCGCTGCCCTGGCCAAATACTATGCTAGATGTGCTATTGCTAATGTTGGATAAATCGGACATAAGGGCTTGAAATGTGATCATGCTTTGCGAAAGCTGACTTGGCTGAGCCTAATTGATGTTTAATTCATAGCAGTATGCGTACACGGTAAGAGCATCGCCGTTTTGCGCATGAGGTAATGCTCTTCATCCTCGATATTCCCGAGAGTCGTAACTTGTTGTACTTTTCGAAGGGATGATTTCGAAGGGACGAACATCTAAACCCATTCATGAAGCAATCTCCGTCTGCGGAAGAACGGCATCGATACCATCAATTGAAGCCCAGGATGAAGCTTGGGGATGGCGCACCCTGGGCCTATAAAATACTGGAGAGAAATCTGTCCAGCATCATTCCAAGAGAGGCGTTTCAGCATGTGTTATCACCTGTATCTCCATGATGAATTCTCATGTGGACATCAGCAATTGACGAAGAGACAGAAGGTAAGCGACCCAACTACAACTATGCCAATTTTGTCAATATTCAAGGGGTATATTTGGTGCCATAGATCGACTGTAACCGAAAGACTTGTGCTCTCAGCGAGATGCACAAATATGGGGGTCATGAATGTCAGAGGACGTGCAATCAGAGGTGCGTATGTTTGCCGTTCCTTTGTGTCCTCGTAGTCATCACCGCCGTGCTGTAGGCTAGGAGAGAATGGCGTGATGGTGATGAATAAGTATAACAAGAGATGCGACTCGTGCTTCTACCATAATCTGTGAGACACGGAGATTACAATCGAGGGTACTGCCCTGACGGTCTGGTGGAAAGACTTGTTGTTTCTAAACAAAATAGGGAATTGATTCATTCTGTGAGCAAGCAAAAGTCGTATTTGAAACGTCCGATAGTGAAGGGATACCGGTCGAAAATGTGGCCGACCCGAAGAGTGCATGAATTGACATTCCCTGTTTCATATCTGGTGGTCAACTTTGCTGATGCTGCGGTTCTAAATCCGCATCAGCGTTCCGGCTGAGAGTACAAATCCTTTTATAGGATGTTGCGATTTGTGCCTTCAACGCCACCAGAGGAGTCGGCCATATAAAGTAGGATTCCAAATGCCCCCCTCACATAGCTAGGCCATTTTTTCTGGAACAACCGCGCCGATGATTAATTGCGCTAGATTGATATCAAATAGGAAGAGCAAGTTGAAAGGTATACATAGAATGTTTCGTCGAAGCGCCGAGGTGGCTCTAACCGCCAAAGTCTACTAGTCCGAACTAGGGATGAGCATTGACCTGACGAACATACATGTATGACAGGATCTGAGGCACCGTAAAAATGATGACGCTAACTTTGAATGGGACGTCATTCTTTGCCCTGAAGCCTGAGGTTTCAAGATGACAATGGATGTTTCCATCTTTCTTGGTAACCTCTGTGTCGATATTCTATCGAACGTCCATGAAGCTGATAGGGACCTTTAGGAAGCCTGATTCGTCAAAACTCTTAGCTAAGTGGGCGGTGGTTGCGACCTGAAAAGGCAATCAGGGGCACGTGGCAACCCGCTTTCCCTGCCACAGACGGAGTTGACTCGTCGCTCCGCTTCTCCCATCTTTCGCCGCCATCTGCGCTGTCAGCAAAGACGACCATGGCGGACGAAGGTTATACCTCCTCTGTCACTTGGGAGACTGACCACTCCGAACTCCAGTCTCATAGCGGCCACAATCGGCCTACCTTACGTTCTCTTGATTCAGCTGGATCCTCCAGTCCTCATCTCAAGTCATTCTCTTCGCTCCCGAGAACAAGCACCGATTCGGCTGGCCCGTCTCAGTGGCGAGATAGCCCAACCATGGCTTCAGAACGGCGTGACACTCTGGCGAGTCTCCATGGCCAGACTGAGGCGCCGACGTTGGTTGAGTCAAATTTTGACGAGAGTGTCTTACGGACCCTATGTGATTTGGACGTAAGTTTCCCCACCTATTAATATAGAGCCCAAATTAATGAAGCCTATAGTGCGGAGTGCCCTTATTATTGGATAGAATCAAGCAGAGTCTGGTCTCATGTAGAGCGAGTACTTCGCGCATGTTGTATCTTTATGCCTGACATCTCGTAGGAAGCTTCCACATTCTTCAAAAAGCGCGCTGCGATTGAAGAAGACTATGGGAAAACGCTCCAGAAGCTTGCCCGATCGACTTCGGATGCATATACTCTCGGAGACGGAAAGGCAGGGTAAGACGATTAGAGTACGTTCCGAGGCCTGGCTGATGCGAAAGCAGATCCTATGTGGCAGCGTGGCAGACAACCCTGAGAGTTCATGAAATGATGGCTGAGAATAGGTTGCGATTTTCCCAACGGTTGAATGAAATGAGCGATGAGCTCGCGATTCTAGTTAAGGAGATAGATAAAAACAGGAAACAGGTCAGCTGTATAAATAGCATGGTTTCAGCTCTGACATTGTGGTAGACGAAGGAGCTGGCCTCCCGTTATGAGCGCACCTTGCAAGATTCAGAAGTTGCGACAGAGAAGAGCAAGTTACGGCTTCAACTTACTTCTGAAGAACTGGAACGCCTATTACTTCAAAAAGAGGGAGAATCGGTCAAAGATAATATTACTCAGCCACGCGCCTCAGGTGTTGGAGGGAAGCGCGTCATTGTAAACGCTGTAGCCGGCGGAATGAATCGTCTGAAAGGGAAAAACAACGTCAGCATTGCTGTTTTCTACATAAATGATATCATCATCATGTGTGTTTACAGATTCAAAGACAAGAGGATGACATTAGAGCCCGAATGTCAACCGCATCTGATCAATACAGAAAAGCTGTTAATGATACACAAGCGATACGCCAAGAGTATTTCAATCTCCAACTTCCCCGGATCCTTCGCGTAAGCGACTGTGCTCCGCACTCCAAGGTGTAATTAACGTGTGAAAACAGTCTCTTAAAGAGTATGCCGATGAAATTGATTTGGGCACGCAATACCATCTGACTAGATATGCATTTCTATTTGAGAGCATTGTACTCAGCGATGGCTCGACCTTGATACCACCACATGAGGAAGGTAGGGAATAAAATACACGATACCAGAAAATAAGTGTTGATGAAGATTGTAGGATTGGGATTGAAGGCGACGATTGAGACAATTGACAACCGTGGCGACTTTAAGACGTTCATGCAGAACTATGTATATGCGCATGGTTCTGCGATCAAAGGTCCACGGCGCGAGGGTCCAGCAGATGGAGGCTTGGTACGTTATAGACCTGTTATTCCAACAGACATTAACGTAGGGTCAGCTATTATCCTTATCCCACCACCAGTCCGACAAGAGTCTTCCAGGCAGCAGTCCCAATGGTACAAACGGCGGGCATCAGGACAAGACCATTCAAGACAAGGGAAGACCTACTTTTGGCGTTGATCTTGCTGAACAGATGACCCGGGATAACGTCGAAGTCCCTCTCATCGTGCAGAAATGCTGTGAAGCATTAGAGAAATATGGCATTCGCTCAATAGGAATATATCGTATAAGCGGAACAGCCAGGAAAGTAGCAGACCTCCGGCAGCGCTTAGATAAAGGTATGATGCCTGCGTTGAGGGTCTCTTCATCTTAAGTTCGTTTCCAGACCTTGAGTCGGTTGATCTTGATGCCCCGGAATGGTCAGCAGACATCAACAATGTTGCAAGCGTACTGAAGGCTTGGTTGCGCGAGCTCCCAGATCCATTGCTGACAATTCATTTGCATCAAGGCTTTATGGAAGCCGCTAGTAAGTTTCATTCGTGTTCGCCTTTGTCTATCCAACGGCATATCACAGAGATTGAAAATGAGCGACTACGTCATATCCGACTACATGAACGAGTGAACGAATTGCCTGATCCTAACTATGCTACATTGAAATACTTTTTGGGGCATCTTCATAGGTCCGTGATATGATGATGTGATATAAGCTTTTTTAACTTTATCCAGGATCAATCAACACGCAGATGAGAATCAGATGTCTATACAAAACCTCGCCATTGTTTTCGGACCGACTTTATTTGGACAGGCTCCAGTTATTGGTCAGCAGAATGGTGCTGCAATCGCTGATACACCATTCCAGAACCAGGTGAGTATTTTCAGTGCGATTTGATATGATCGTTGATCAGACATGGCCATAGGCGATAGAGACCATTCTTACCCACTACACCGATATCTTCATTGACGAATCTGACGCTTGAGTAATCTTTCGATTTCGTTTTTATTCCCCGCCACTATTTATATGATACCCTATGTATAATTATATTGACGGTGAACATTCTGTCTGCCATTCCGCATTCATATTCGTATTTCGCTTATGTTTTCCTCTCAATCAATATTGGACATGTATTGTGGAACTAGCACCAAAAGCCATCAATGAAATGTTAAAGAAATAATACATTTTGACCACAGTTTTGCTCTAATTTCAAAATCGCAGGAACAGAGATATTAGAATGGCAGCTATGGCTATTCACTTTTCAAAATGGAATATTAAACCCAAAGTGCTAAAGGATGGATGGAATTGAGGTAAGCTGCCTGTGATAAAGAGATGGTTTGGTGCATGTGAGCACTTCTGCTTTTGTCTGTTTTTCTGTGCTTTGTCAAGAGGGCTACAGGTCATATCATATGAGCAAAGGATCATTGGACCCCTATCCTAAGAAGGCAGGAGGATTATGTCAGCCGAGTGGCTGAGCAATCACAGGAGATAGGGGGCATCACTCATGGGAAGACAGCAAGAGGCTGTATGGGTCTAGAGTAGGAGCCTAGATTTTGTAGCTGCACATGTATAGCCTTAGCAGCTGTGTAGACTGTGCACAGACCAAATGGCTTAGGTATTAAGAAGTGTGTCTGTAGGTAGGAGTTCTGAAGACTCTTGGTCCCACCAGCATTCTGTTCTACTGTGCCTAATATATTCTCTTCTCTTGCTGTGAAGGTAGGACCAGGAGAACTTGTTCACATTGACAGGAATAATCATGGAATAACATGGGTATTACCAGTGGGTGATTGGGAAGGAGCATACTTTGTGGTTCCTCAACTGAATCTTAAGATTTCCATCAAATCTGGAGAATTGCTAGGCTTTAGTGCACACTTTTGCATACCAGTAACTTCTGGATTCAAATTGATGATTACCATGTTTACATGCAAAAAATGTCTTCACTTCTGCTCAGAATTTCTTCTACCTATATTCTAACTTCTATTTGACTATATTTCCAGCAGTGAATGTAATATTTTGGAGTGCCAAGTGTCAGGATGCATATGACTTTTACTTCACTGAACCTTCCTCCTGTTCTCTGGCAAGTCACCTTTCACCATTACCTTAGAATTATAGTGCAAGACCATACACTATACATTATCTCAAATGATCTTGTTCCTAGTATACTGTATCCTTCTCACTGCAGGCAGTGGATTCATCAAGGACAAGCATGCCATCATGTTCACAGGTCATCACAACCATGACATGGCTAATAGATATGATGGAGAATTGCAAGCTTGATGATGAGTGTGAAAGGGGCCCAGAACTGGTATAACTGAAAATTAAACTGAATTTCACTTGAGTTTGTACAGTTACTGTTACGGTCGATGTCCACAACGTCGTTCAGCGTCCAAGTCTACAGCGACAAACAGAGTCTCGGTCTGTTCCCAATCACTGGACGAGGGTTCTAGGCACTAAGTCTGACGATGACGAAGGCTAGTGAGAGAGCGAGGAGAGCGGTTGAGGCGACGAGTAAAAGAGCGTTCAAGTTATGGATATGATTCGACTAAGTTGGAACTAAAGAACTACGGTACATGAGAGGGGTTTATATACGTTAAGAGAACAATAAGAATATAAGGGGAAAGTGCATAGCTATCTGAGAAAGGGAAGATGAAGGTAGCTATCAAAGGAGATAACGTCCAGGCGTAACTATGGTTTTGTAACAAGTAAATGTAGTCCGTTAACAAAGGGAAAAGAGAATTGTAACATTACCCCCTTTGTATGCGAGAAGTCACCGACTTCTACCAGCCAGAAGTCGTCCAGCCATGATCCGTTCTCGATTCTGCCCACTTGACGGCGTTATCGAGTTCTTTTGTAGATGTCTCTACCTTCCATTTGAGCGCTTCAGCAGCGCGGTGCAGATTTTGAGCGTTCCGTAGGAAAGAGTCGCGTTCCTCGTAGGTCATCTCATGTGGGTCGATGGTGAGGGTGAGGGCGGCGAGGTTATCCGTAGCGGATGAAAGGTTGGTGATGGAGCAGGTGGCAGCGGCGAGGGCGTCAGCGACGACGGTGAGCGTAGTGTTTCTTTTGACAAACTGAGCGAAGTGAGGGAGGTGGTGGTCGTCGGGATGCACTTGAGGAAGTAGGTCGGCGGGATGGATATGGAGATCGTCGTCCTCGAAGTGGACGACCATCGTATTTTCAATGAAGACCTCTAGCGGGAGGTCTGGGATGGCGAGGAAGGGCGAGAAGGCGGCGACAGTTTCGTTAATGCGCCAATGGGCGCAAGAGAGGAGAGCCAGGGTGATGAAGTAGGCGGCGAGGGCGAAGAAGGTGAACATGGTGGTATAATGTGTTTATTGGCGCTAGGTGACGATTCCAGGAGAGTTTATATTCATTCCGAATCGCTGATTTCCGAGTCGGAGGGCCAATTTTCTGTATTCAACGGATCTTCGATTGCAGGGTCGGTGAGGAGCTCTCGTTCTTCCCTCATGAATATGGTTAGTGCACCCAAATGTTCGATCCCAGGTGTCGTTGTCGGTGTAATTCGGAATTTTCTGATTCTCTTGACAATATCCACTATTACCTGTACCATTGCGAGGGATAGATAATCAAGTTCGTCGAGGATGTCTTCCATGAAAAGGCGAGGTCTTCCTGGTATTCTGATTCTTCGGCTAATCTGCCAGATCTGCGCGCTACACTCTCGTGTCTGTTTAGTGATTTCATCCATCTGTTTATATTCTTCTGGGCAAAGCAGTCTTCCATGAGCGCTTTTATAAACATCACTGTGTCTGACAGCTAAAAGTTGGTAGACAGGCGGATCCTCATTGTAGGGCGGTAAATCATCGGTTGAAAATCGTAGGTCGTGGTACTTGGGAAGATAATTCCGGGCATCATTGCAGGGGAATTCCGTTATTCCTGAAGGGTTCTTTTGGTGTCGGTGATCGAGACGAGGGGTGCGATAATATCGTGTGACTAATGCCATAGTTCGGGTAAGTTTTCCTGGTGGGGTCGGTGCTCTAAGAGCGTGTTGGAAGGGGAGATATTGTATGTGGGTATAGACGGTCTTTTCTTTAAGAGCTATAGTGTATCGAGAAAGTGTTGAGCAGTTTCGTTTGGTATAGTGATAGTTTTGTTTCAAGACGTGGCGGTTCCTGTATCGAGTCATGGTTCAGAGGTGTCGACGTTGTCGATATTCAGATAGGGTATCCGTGGCGTTTGCGAGATTGCGAGCGGGTTCCCAAGAATTGTCATTCGATCCATAGCCTTTCCATTTAACCAGGTAATGGTAGCCTGCACCTCGTTTCCTATGAGCTAGAATTGCCTCTACCTCGAATTCCTCTTGTCCATTTACGAGATCAGGGGGTGGTTTCACGTAGTTCGGCCCGTGCGCAGTTGTTTCCCTGTATGGGGTAAGGAGTGACGCATGAAACACGGGGTGAATGCGCCATTGTTTCGGAAGTTTCAATTTGTATGTCACTGGTCCCATCACTTGTTCGATTTCGAAGGGTCCTTCTCGTTTTGGTGCTAGCTTTCTAGACTGATATGGTATGTGAAGATTTCGGTTCTCAAGCCATACTTTGGTACCCTTTTCAAATTGTATTGCTCTGTCCTTGCGTCGTCTTGCCACTAGTTGTCTTGCTAGTTCATGTGCTGCTAGTGCTTCTTCTCTGGCTTTCCTTAGGAATTGAAGGCGTTCTTCTGCTGCTGGTGTGGTCATTCGTGTAGTAGCTGTGGGAAGCGCAACAGGGTCCGTCCCATACATTAGTCTGAATGGGGAAGTTTTGATAGTGTCATGATGTCGGTTATTGTGAGCAAACTCGGCTATTGGGAGAAGCGGTTTCCATAGATGCGGTTCATTGGAGCAGAACATTCGAAGGTAGACTTCTAGTTCCTGATTAACTCGTTCCGTTTCTCCATCAGTCTGAGGATGATATGCTGTACTCATTCTGTGGTCAATTCCTAATGCTTTTCGTATTTCTTGAAATACTTTTGCAGAGAACTGTGGTCCTCGGTCTGAAATTAAGACATCTGGTAGGCCAAACCGTTTGAAAATTTCGGAGACATAGAGTTCTGCTGTGCCTAAAGCGTCGATTGTCTTCTTGCAAGGTGTGAAAATTACCCCCTTTGTAAGACCATGGTCCACCGTGACCAGGATTGAGTCAAAGCCATCGGAAAGGGGTAGATCAGTGATGAAATCAAGGGTTACTTGCTGAAAGGGGCGGGTGGCTTTCGACGAAATTGGGTGAAGGGCTGGTACATTCGGATGTGTGTTAATCTTCATCTGCTGACAGAGAGCGCATCCTTCTATCCATTCCCTGACATGTTTGAACATTCCAGGCCACCAGTAATCACGCTTGAGGAGTTCAAGGGTCTTTAATCGTCCAGGGTGACCAGATGATCGTGCTTCGTGCGTTTCCTTAATCAATCTAGTTCGTAATCCGTCTTGGTCAGGGATGTAGGTTTTGCCGAGATAGTGAATAATGCCATTGGTATAAGACCAATCTTGTATGTTCGATTTGATCGGTGGGGCATGGTGCGTGGTGATAACTTCTATTAGAATGCGTCCGAAATCGTCTTTTGACATTGCTTTCTGAATTTCTGTGGCTAGATCTTCGGCAATAAGGCGAATAAAGCGATCCTCTGGTAGGACTATGACGTCTTCTTGTAAGTCACTATTTCCCATATGATCAGGGCGTCGGGATAGGGCATCTGCTTCAAACATTTTCGTGCCAGGGACATGCTCGATGCGTAGATCAAATTCTGATAATAAGGATGACCATCTAGCTTGTCTGGGCGTTAAGCGTTGGGCGGTTCGGTAGTAGGATAGATTCTTGTGGTCGCAGTGGACTACAGTGGTGTGGGGTGATCCGTGTAACAAATGTCGCCAGGTCATCAATCCTTTGATAATTGCCAAGAGTTCCCGATCATAGATCTGGTAATTCTGCTCCGTTTGTGTTAATGCGTGCGAGATAAATCCGCAGGGGTGTAGAGATCCTGTTTCATCTGCTTGTTTCAAGACTGCTCCTATTGCTTTATTTGATGCGTCGGTTTGGAGGATAAAGGGTCGAGTAGGATCTGGCATTAATAATACTGGCATAGATGCAAATCGTTTCTTTAGAATTTCAAAAGCATTGTGCCGTTCAGTGGTCCAGTCAAATGGTTCTGTTTTCTTAGTGAGGTCGGTAAGTGGTTTAGCGATGGCAGCAAAATTTCCAATGAAACGTCGGTAAAAGTTCCCAAATCCGAGGAATGATCGGACTTGTTTGACAGTGGTAGGGATTGGCCAATCGGCTATCCCTGCTAACTTTATCGGGTCCATCTGAATGCGTCCAGGGGTGATGATCATTCCTAGGAATTCGACTTCCTGCGTGGCAAACTTGCATTTTTCAAGTTTCAGGAATAGATCGTTATCTTGTAGCCGTTGTAAAATTCATCTTGTCCGCTCCTCCAGTTGCTCTAATGTTTCTGCGCAGATTAACATGTCGTCCATGTAAATGATCAGCCATCCTTCGTTGATCATGTCCCTAAAGTATTCGTTCATCATGGTTTGAAAGGTTGACGGCGAGTTGCATAATCCAAAGAACATTACTGTTGGTTCATAGAGTCCCCGATTAGTGATAAAGGCTGCTTTCCATTCGTCTCCCTTCTTGATGCGAACATTGTTGTATCCCCATCGGAGGTCTAATTTGGTGAAATATTTGGCGCCTCGTAACTTAGTCATGAGATCGGAAACAAGGGGAAGGGGATATGCGTTTTTGACGGTCCATTCATTCAAGTATCGGTAATCCTGACAGGGTCGAAGTGCTCCACTTTCCTTTTTTGCTACAAAGAAGAATGGTGACGCTTGTGGTGATGTGGATGGTTTAATGTATCCTTTCTTGAGTTGTTCATCAATCCATTCGTCTAACAGCCCTTGTTCCTTGACCGACAGAGGATAAAGTTTACTAGCTTTTGGAACAAAGCCTTCCTTTGTGTTGATTGCGTGATCCCATGGTCGACTGGATGGGAAGCGTTCTGATGCCTTTTTATCAAAGATAGTGCACCATTGCTCATATTCCGTAGGTAATGTGGTGGATGGTTCGTCTTTCTTTAGCCTATGCTCTAGTTCCTGTGATGCGGACGTCTTAACTCTAATCCAGTAGTCATCTTCACCCCATTGCTGGGAATCGAGGGCTAGCTGCCAGATTGCTTTTGACGACGTGTCCAGATCTCCAATTTTCAGAGATTTTTCTCGCCAGTTGATGATCGGGTTATTTTCTTCTAACCATGGTATTCCTAGAATCATTCGTTGATCGCCTAGCTTAGTGATCCAGAACCAATTGATAAATTGCTGTCCTTCGATCATGTAGCATATCTTGGTTCGATGTGTGATCATTCCTTTCACATTTACTGTTCCATCTGCGTTCCTAACCTTGATTGGTTTCTTAAGTCGTTCTTTCCTGAGCTCCTTTACTGCTCCTTCGTCTACAAAGTTTCCTTCTGCTCCACAATCGATTAGGGCAGATGTTCCAGCGGGTAAATCGGTCGATTTGATAGTTAATGAAATGCGCTTGTCATTGTTGGATAATACTATTACAGAATCAAGCGCTAACTGTTCAGATCTCGATAATAAGGAAGGGCCAACCGCTGAGTGACGCTTCCTAACTAAAAACCCTCATTTCGAATTCGTTTAAGAGGGCGTTTTTCTCTTCAGTAGACATTGCTGAAAAGATGGCTCTAATCTTCTTTACTGGTTCGTCTTCTTCCTTCTGTTGTTCCTCAGTGACGGAACGGACTGCTTTATTTTGGTAAGAAGACCTGGATGAAGACGCATCATTGCGTTTCGGGCAGTTCCTGGAGATGTGTCCCTGTGTTCCACATCTGAAACACTTGCCAGTCTTTCGGTATTCTTCTTTTTGATCGTCTGTTAATCGGCTAGGGATTGTGGTATTTATAGCTCTGATTGTTCCAGATCGGTTGTTATTGTTTCGATTGAAACGTGTTCCAGATCCATCATTGGTTCTCCTGTTTCCTTGTCCTGTCATGTCCCAAGCGTTATGGTGATCCTCGGCCTTATCATAGGCTTCTTGCATCGTCTTGATCTTCCTTTGGTCCTGTAAGATCGTTCTAGCAAGTTCTAATGGTAGTCCTTTGACAAATGCTTGCAACTGAGCGGGTATTCCAGTGAGTCCAGAGGTTCCTATGTCCATGCGAAATTTTCTGATGTACTCTGGGACTGAAACGCCGTTTCCAACTCTTAATTTGGATAAATTGTTCAGGGCTCGAAGGGCGCTGTTGACTTCTCCCCAGTCATTGATGAAACGTGTTTCAAATGCGTCGTAGTTGCTCCATTTGAACGTGGCTATGGTACTGCCTCTGTTGTCATTCAGTTCGCTTCGGATAATAGTTTTCCAGTCGTCTAATTCTGGTCCCATGCATGCAAGCGCATACCTAACTTTCTTTTCGTCTTTTCCTTCATAGTTTGTTCGTTGAGGGTAAAGTAATCCTCAAGCTGTCCTAAAATGATCTTGCTTCGATTCGTTTACCTGTAAAGGGGCGTATCGGCTGCGGTTTGATATCTCCTTTAGAGCCTGTACTAGTTTCAGACGCCATTCTTGGTTCAGGAGTGATCGGTGGTTCGGGGTTAATTGGTGGTTCAGGGGTAGGTGTTCTGGTGATCGGTTTCGGTTCCGGAGTAGGAGTTCTGCTCGGGGTTCTGGGTTTCGGAGATGGGGGTGGTCCTTGTTTCGAGTAATCTGTGTCAAACGGGTTTTCCTCAAGCTTGGCTTGTTCGATTCGTAGTAATTCCTCCCACTCTGCTAAAAGATTGGCTGCAATTCCGTATCGGTCGTTGTCTCCAAGGAATTTCCTATAGAGGGTTCTAAATGGTTCGTTTTCCGGTTCCTTAACAAGGTAGAGCGGTTCTCCTTGTACTTCACTACCCCAGTCTAGGTAGATTTGATCGGGTAGTCGAATTCGAAAGCTCCTGAGTAAAAGTCTCCTGAAAAGTATTGGTCCGGGACTGGTTCGTTCCGTTTCCGTCCTTCTGTAAACAAAGTACCAGGTTCGTTTGTAAGGAAAAACTTCTCGTCGTCTGAGGTAGGTTTTCCCCTTATAGGTGACGGATCCGTTCGGGGGTCGTTCCTGAGGAGCTGCGGGTCTCAATGGTGTCGGCTAGGGATGATACCTGAGCTAGTCCTGAGTTCCAACTTATGTTACGGTCGATGTCCACAACGTCGTTCAGCGTCCAAGTCTACAGCGACAAACAGAGTCTCGGTCTGTTCCCAATCACTGGACGAGGGTTCTAGGCACTAAGTCTGACGATGACGAAGGCTAGTGAGAGAGCGAGGAGAGCGGTTGAGGCGACGAGTAAAAGAGCGTTCAAGTTATGGATATGATTCGACTAAGTTGGAACTAAAGAAACTACGGTACATGAGAGGGGTTTATATACGTTAAGAGAACAATAAGAATATAAGGGGAAAGTGCATAGCTATCTGAGAAAGGGAAGATGAAGGTAGCTATCAAAGGAGATAACGTCCAAGCGGAACTATGTTGTGTAACAGTAAAATGTAGTCCGTTAACAAAGGGAAAAGAGATTGTACAAAGTAGTGATTACAACAAAAAAGGTGAACAGTGCTGTGTGCCTGCAAAGTAGTTTTTTTTCTCTGGCATTAGGTGATTGTACCAAGAATTATATGTATTCCAATCAACGATGCCTGTATCTGAATCTGAGTCTTCCATATCCAATGGTCTTCATTGCAGGTCAGTGGGGATTCACATTCTTCGCTGATGAAACTGTGTTAGAAATCCAAAAGCTGAATTTCCTGTGGTGTGGTTGGATGCGAGCAGTCCTGATCGTCTGATAAATCCACATTATTTCTCTCTGTTTCCTCAATAAGTACTGCGGTCATCTAGAGTCTGATATAAGGATGTGAGGTCTTCCTGGGATTCTAACTCCTTGTCCAAGTAACCAAATTTTGTGCAACTACACTCCCATGCCTGTTTAGTGATCTCATCAAATCCATTTATACTCTTCAGGGCATAAGCAATCTCCCATGTGCTTTTATAGATATTGCTGTTCTTGATTGCCAGGAGTTGGTAGACAGGTGGACTTTTATGTAGGTGGTAAATTGTTTTACTGAGAATCACAGGTCATGGTATTGGGGAAGATAGTTCTGGATGGCATCACCAAGGGAACTTTGTTTATTCCAGATGGGTTCTTCTGATGATCATGGTTTTAGTCGAGGAACATGGTAGTATCATGTGACCAATGCCATGGTTCCGGGTAGGTTGTTTCTGATAGATTATGCTTTAGGGGCGTGTCGGATGGGAAGGTCATTGTATGCGGGTGTAGACTGTCTTTTCCTTAAGGGCATATAGTGTATCAAGAGAGTGTTGAACAGTTTATTTTGTGTAATGGTAATTTGCTTCAAGACATGGCGGTTTATGTATTGGTCATAATTCAGAGGTGTTGACATTGTTAATATTCTGATAGGATTGTCAGTGGGTTTGTAAGATTGTTGAGTGAGCTTCCCAAGAATTGGTGTTTGACGCCATAGAATTTCCATTTAACTAAGTAATGGTAGCCCTGAGAATCGCTACCTGTGGCTAGAATTGCTTCTACCTCGAAGTCTTCTTGTCCATTTACAAGATCAGGGGGTGGTTTCACATAGTTCAGGCCATGCACAGTCATTTCCTTATATGGGGTAAGGAGTGATGTATGAAACACAGGGTGAATGCACCATTGTTTTGGGAGTTTTAATTTGTATGTCACTGGTCCCATTACTTGTTCAATTTCGAAGGGTCCTTCTTGTTTTGGTGCTATCTTTCTGGACTGACTATGGTATGTGGAGGTTCCTATTCTCACAGCCATACTTGGTGCCTTTTTCAAACCGTATTGCCTCGTCTTTACGTCATCTTGCCACTAGCTGTCTTGCTAGTTCATGTGCTGCTAGCACTTCTTCTCTGGCTTTTCTTAGGAACTGAAGGCGCTCTTTGGCTGCTGGTGTGGTCATTTGTGTCATAGCTGTGGGAAGCACGACAGGGTCCGTTCCATACATTAGCCTGAATGGGGAAGTCTTGATTGTGTCATGATGTTGATTATTGTGGGCAAACTCGGCTATTGGGAGAAGCGGTTTCCATAGATGCAGTTCATTGGAGCAGAACATCCAGAGATAGACCTCTAGTTCTTGATTGACTTGTTCTGTTTCTCCATCTGTCTAAGGGTGATAAGCTGTGCTCATTCTATGATCGATTCCTAACGCTTTTTGTATTTCCTGGAATACTTTTGCAGAGAACTGTGGTCCTCAATCTGAGATCAAAACATCAGGTAGGCCAAACTGTTTGAAGATTTCTGAGACATAAAGTTCTGTGGTTCCTAGAGCATCAATTGTCTTCTTGCAAGGTGTGAAAATTACCCCCTTTGTAAGACCATGGTCCACCATGACCAGGATTGAGTCAAAGCCATTGGAGAGGGGTAGATCAGTGATGAAATCAAGGGTTACTTGTTGAAATGAGCATGTTTCTTTCAACTGAATTGGGTAAAGGGCTGGTACATTTGGGTGTGTGTTAATCTTCATCTGCTGACAGAGGGCGCATCCCTTGATCCATTCTTATTACATGTTTGAACATTCCAGGCCACCAGTAGTCGTGTTTAAGGAGTTCAAGAGTCTTTAATCATCCAGGGTGACCTGATGATTGTGCTTTGTGCATTTCTTTGATTAGTTTGGTTTGTAATCCATCCTGATCAGGGATGTAGGTTTTACCAAGATAGTGAACAATGCCGTTCATGTAAGACCAATCTTGTATATTTGATTTGATTGGCGGGGTGCAATGTGTGGTGATAACCTCGATTAAAATTTGTCCAAGTCGTCTTTTGACATTGCTCTTTGAATATCTGTGACTAGATCTTCTGCAATAAGACGGATGAAACGATCCTCAGGCAAGACTATGATATCTTCTTGTGATTCACTGTTTCCCATGTGATCTGGGCATCAAGATAGGGTGTCCACTTCGAACATCTTCATGCCAGGGACATGCTCAATGCGCAGGTCAAATTCTGATAGTAAGGATGACCATCTGGTTTGTCTGGGTGTTAGGTGTTGAGCAGTTTGATAGTAAGATAAATTCTTGTGATCACAATGAACAATGGTGGTATGGGGCGACCTGTGTAGTAGGTGTCACCAAGTCATCAATCACCTAATGATTGCCAAGAGTTCTTGATCGTAGATCTGGTAATTCTGCTCAGTTTGCGTTAATGCATGTGAAATAAATCCGCAGGGATGCAGGGATCCCATTTCATCTGCCTGTTTCAGGACTGCTCCTATTGCTTTATTGGATGCATCAGTTTGAAGGATAAAGGGTTGAGTTGGGTCCAGCATCAACAGCACTGGCATGGATGCAAATCATTTCTTTAGAATTTCAAAGGTGTTATTCCATTCAGTGGTCCAATCAAATGGTTTGGTTTACTTCATAAGATCAGTAAGTGGTTTAGCAATAGCAGCAAAATTTCCAATGAAGCATCAGTAAAAGTTTCCAAATCTGAGAAATGATCAGACTTGTTTAACTGTGGTGGGGACTGGCCAGTCAGCAATTCCAGCTAGTTTAATAGGGTCCATCTGGATTTGTCCAGGGGTGATGATCCTTCCTAGAACTCGACTTCTTGTGTAGCAAATTTGCACTTTTCTAGTTTGAGAAATAGATCATTATCTTGTAACCGTTGTAAGACTCATCTTGTCTGCTCTTCCAGTTGTTTCAATGTTTCTGTGCAAATTAACATATCATCCATATAGATGATTAACCATCCTTCATTGATCATATCTCTGAAGTATTTGTTCATCATAGTCTGAAAAGTTGATGGTGAATTGCATAATCCAAAGAACATAACTGTTGGCTCATAGAGCCCTCAATTGGTAATAAAGGCTGCTTTCCATTTGTCTCCCTTTTTGATGTGAACATTATTGTATCCCCATTGGAGGTCTAATTTGGTGAAATACTTGGTGCCTCGCAGTTTAGTCATAGGATTGGAGACTAGGGGAAGGGGATATGCATTTTTGACAGTCCATTCATTCAAATATCAGTAATCTTGACAGGGTCAGAGTGTTCCACTTTCTTTCTTTGCTACAAAGAAGAACGGTGATGCCTGTGGTGATGTAGACAGTTTAATATATCCTTTCTGGAGTTGTTCATCAATCCATTCATCTAACAGTCCTTGTTCCTTGATGGATAAGGGATAAAGTTTACTGGCTTTTGGAACAAAACCTTCCTTAGTGTTCATCACATGATCCCATGGTCGACTGGATGGGAAATGTTCTGATGCTTTCTTGTCAAAGATGGTGCACCACTGCTCATATTCTGACAGTAGTGTAGTAGACGGTTCATCTTTTTTCAACCTGTGCTCCAGTTCCTGTGATGCTGACGTTTTGACTCTGATCCAATAATTGTTTTCGCCCCATTGCTGAGAATCTAGGGCTAGCTGCCAGATTGCTTTTGGTGATGCATCCGGGTCTTCAATCTGCAGAGATTTCTCTCGCCAATTGATGATTGGGTTATTTTCTTCTAAACCAAGGTATCCCTAGGATCATCTGTTGATCGCCTAGCTTAGTGATCCAAAACCAGTTTACAAATTGTCGTTTTTCATCATATAGCATATCTTGGTGCAATGTGTGATCATTCCTCTGGCATTGACTGTTTCCATCTGCATTCCTGACTTTAATAGGTTTCTTGAGTTGTTCCTTTCTGAGCTCCTTCACTGCTCCTTCATCTCCAAAGTTTCCTTCTGCACCACAATCAATTAGGGCAGATGTTCCAGCAGGTAAATCAGTCAATTTGATAGTTTAACAAAATGTGCTTGTCATTGTTGGATAATACTATTACAGAATCAAGCACTAACTGTTCAGATCTCAATAATAAGGAAGGTCCAACTGCTGAGTGATGCTTTCCTACTAAAAACCCTCATTTTCAAATTCGTTTAAGAGGGCATTCTTCTCTTCAGTGGACATTGCTGAAAAGATGGCTCTAATCTTCTTTGCTGGTTCATCTTCTTCCTTCTGTTGTTTCCTCAGTGGATGGAATGGACAGCCTTATTCTGGTAAGAAGACCTGATGAAGACGCATCATTGTGGTTTTGGCAGTTCCTGGAGATGTGTCCCTGTGTTCCACATCTGAAACACTTTCCAGTCTTTTGTACTTCCTCTTTTGTGGTCCTGTCAATTGGCCAGGAGTCGTAGTATTTATAGCTCTGATTGTTTCTGGATTGATTATTGTTTTGACTGAACGTTTTCCAGATCCATTGTTGGTTTCTCCTGTTTCCTTGTCTTGTCATGTCCCAAGTGTTATGGTGATCCTCGGCCTTGTCATAGGCTTCTTGCATTGTCTTGATCTTCCTTTGATCTTGTAAGATTGTCCTAGCAAGTTCTGTTACAGTTCTCTTTTCCCTTTGTTAACAAACTACATTTACTTGTTACAAACCCATAGTTACTCTTGGACGTTATCTCCTTTTATAGCTACCTTCACCTTCCTTTCCTCCAGATAGCTATGCGCTTTCCCCTTCAGTTTCTATTGTTCTCTTAACGTATATAAACCCCTCTCATGTACCATAGTTCTTTAGTTCCAACTTAGTCAAATCTTATTCATAACTTGAACGCTCTTTCGCTTGTCGACTCAACCGCTCTCTTTGCTCTCTTGTTAGCCTTTGTCATCGTCAGACTTAGTGCCTAGCACCTTAGTCTAGTGATTGGGAACAGACCGAGACTGTTTGTTGCTGGAGACTTGAATGCTGAACAACATTGTGGACATCAACCGTAACATAAGTTGGAACTCAGGACTAGCTCAGGGTATCATCCCTAGCTGACACCATTGAGACCCGCAGCTCTCAGGAACGACCCCCAAATGGATCCGTCACCTATAAGAGAAATACTACCTTGGACAACAAGAAGTTTTTCTCTACCAACGACCTGGTATTTTGTTACAGAAGGACAGAAACAAAACAAACCAGTCCCAGACAGATATTTTTCAGGAGACTTCTACTCAGGGGCCTTTGAATTCGATTTACCTGATCAAATCTACCTAGACTGGGGTGAAGTACAAGGAGAACTGCTCTACCTTGTCCAGAGAACCAGAAAACAACCCAGGAAGGACCTCTATAGAGATTCTTTAGAGACAACAACTGAACAGAATCACATCTAGCCTTTTAGAAGAGTGGGAGGAATTACTACGAATTGAACAAGCCAAGCTTGAAGAAAATCCATTTGATACAGATACTCAAAACAAGGACCACCCCCATCTCCGAAACCAAGAACCCCGAGTAGAACCCCTACTCCAGAACCGAAACCGATCACCAGAACACCAACCCCTGAACCACCATTAAGCCTGAACCACCAATTACTCCTGAACCAAGGATGGCTTCTGAAACCAATGCTAGCTCTAAAGGAGATATCAAACCGCAGCCTATACGACCTTTTACAGGCAAACAAATCGAAGCAAGATCGTTT